>BLBF01000073.1:14311671-14323238 GCA_015471245.1 Laticauda colubrina | reverse complement strand
AATAGAATAGAATAGAATAGAATAGAATAGAATAGAATAGAATAGAACAGACTTCTTTATTGGCCAAGTGTGATTGGACACACAAGGAATTTGTCTTTGGTGCATAAGCTCTCAGTGCACATAAAAAATACATTGATCAAGAATCATAAGATACAACACAATGATAGTCATATGATGCTAAATAAGCAATCAAAATCATACTAGGAAACTAAATAAAACAATATAAATCATAAAGATACCAGCAACAAGGTCATAGATGTAAATAGAAGGAGAGAGGTAATAGGATGGATCAGAAGAATAATATTGTCTTGGTAAATAGTTTGACAGTGTAGTGGGAATTAATTGTTTGTCAGAATAATGGCATTACTGCACACAATTAAATCAACCTTTTTACATGTGGACTTCCCTTGACTACTCACAGAAGTCCTAATTGTTTTTGTGTTTTTTTAATATAAAAATTCATATTGTTGGAAGGACATAAAATATTATTAGAGATATTCTGTGGGCCTCAAGCATTTATTCTTATCCTTTTTTAAAAGGAAGGCTTTGCAACTTTGCAAGAATAATTTATCTTACCTTTCTTTTACCATTTGCTGCATTGCCTGAAAAGTAATTACTTTCTTTGTGATCTAAAGAAGAAATGGGCCACCCTGGTTTTTCCAGAAGGTCATTTTTTTGGAGGGTGGGGGTGACACTGGGACTTTAGATGAGAAAACAGATCCAAACTCTTTCTTCATCCCAGTTATTTTAAAAGTTATTTCTAATGCAAGTGGAAACTTAGGGGCGGCTTTGAACTCTGCCCTGTTTATGAGGGGGGAGAGGAGGACAACTTTAAAGTGAAATAATGGAAAAGAGGGTCAGAATTTGAGGGGTGGGAGACAGTGGGCACTTTGTTGTGTTCATTCTTTCCCCCTTTTTCTGGAGTTAATTCCTGGTGCATCCTTGCAACTCAGTGTAGCCAATCAATTAAGTACAATGCCTGTGTATAAAGCTCTTATTGCTGTTTGCTTGAGACATTTATCTGCATATTGAATAGAAGGTGTGAGATGGGTGTTCCAGGCAGAATCCTTTATTCCGATATGCTGAGTTCTTCCTGTTGCCCTCCGAAAAATGGCAAGATTTGCAGAATTTCAGAATTGGCAATGAATAGCTCTCTCTGGAATCTTCTCAACCAGATCCCCCTTTCCTCCAAATTGTTTTTAATTATAATTACAGAGAACTAGCTCTGCATTTCCAAAGAATATTAACTCCCAAACCAAGATGGATTCAGGTTTAGAAATATATTATTAATTTATAAAAGCTTGCAATGGAAATGTCTTTCCTCAGGCGCAAATATATCCATGTCCATTCTGCTTTCCTCCTTTGTTTTTCAAGTAGATCAGAACTGTGAATGCTGTTTTTTTCCCCCTTGGCGTAGCTATCATTGATAATATAGTGGTGCTGTGAGATTAAAAGGAATTTTTAAAATAAGTTATCACACAGGAAGGGAATAGAGGCTCCGAAGTTAATTTGCTAATTTTGGCAAATTGAAGTTGGATCAGCTTGTGAAGAGCAAAAGGCCCATGGAGAAGGAAAGATCACCAAAGTCCTGAAATATTTAGTGAAGTTTACAAAATTGTATTGTTTGCGATTCTACCATGTATGTTTACTTGAAAATTACTACTGAACACAGCCAGTCTTCTGGGAAAATTGTGTTTCGATATTAGTGTACATATATCAGACATTCTTATACAAATGTGACAGGTTTTTTAGCTGCATTGATTGCCCACATCACAAATGTGCACCAAAGGACTGGTTCAGACATTAAACCACAATAAGACTAAATTTGCTTTGTTATGGATTGCGAACCAAAGTTACAAAATGAGTCATAATTTGTTATATGACAGTAAATCATAAATGGAACTACTTCAACAACTTTTTAATGTTGGTTCAGAGAATGTTTTAAGAGTTTAAAAGCTTTCATTTGTAAAGTGTTGGGTGAATGGGAAATGACAATTTAAGTACAGATGAGTTTACTAATCATTTTGGTTTAATATCCAGAGTTTGATAAAATGATTTAGAAAAGAGTATAATATGGTTTAAAGACATAAGTTTATTTGTTTTCTTTTTATGAGCCTTTTATTCTTTTGTTTTGGGTGGAGTCAGGGTGACTGAGTAGATCTGGGAGTTGACTGGCCAGATGCCCTTCCTCACACTTATGCAGAGCTGGCAGCAGATATTTTCTCTTTGCAGCCTGATAGAGAAACATCTGCTGCCGCCTCAACCATCCGAGTGGGAGGTGTATGTGTTCATTTCTGGGTTTCCATGCCACTCAGTTTAAAGATATGAATAAGGTTTTGAATTATGTACCCAAAAGTTTAAACAATGGATTTTTAAAGTGTTGGGTATAGCAAAAATAATGATTCTTTCATGATGAAAGATGGCACCTCCTATTATTAACGATAAGTTTGTTCTTAGCTCTCTCCTATTTTGACTTCCAAATGAAACCTGCATTTCTTTCCCAACATCTTTCACAGAAATCCTGGATGTCCATGTCATGTCCCTGTGCTAAATAGTATAAAGGTATAGAATAGGTTTTGAAAGCTTGTTTTTCAGGGTTTCTGCATTAGTCCCATAATTCTGTTTAATTATTCTGCATGAATATAGAGCTCTGAGCCCATTTCACAGTGACTGATATGCTTGTTCCATCTAAATCACCACCATTTGGTACATTATGCCTTTTATTAGCACTTCTACAAATTTAACAAGTAAGGATGGCGTACCAAGTTGCAAAGTTAGATCAAAAGACAGATGTTCCAATCTGTTTCCTACCCCTCCAGAGATGGTATCATTTTTTGTTTTTGTGATTCAAAAAGAAGATGATCAAAGTGTCAGAAGAAGTAAAGACAAAAGAGTGCTTTAAAACTGAAATTCACTCTCCTGGGGTGGAAGAATAGGTACATGTTAGTACATAGAATCAGCTCCGATGTAAGCTTTTAAAATTAACCGCCAGGTCTGCATTTTGACATCTACTGACTCTGAAAAATGGGACCCTCATTTAACAACTGGTGCTACCCATTATTGTTAGTCAAATGGGGATGAAAAATATATGTTGTAATTGCCCCCCAAATGCGAAAGATCTGACAAGAGTGGATTACAGACATTGAAGCATATAATGAATGACTCCCAGCTGAAACTTGTATCAGCCTTCCTTGATGGGTTTAAGGCATCTGAGTTTCCTTTGGGCAATCAGGAATGTATTATACATCTCAGTGAGAGCATATTTATAGGTTCATCAGCATGAAACAGAGGCAGAACTAGGATAAACCCAATTTGATTAGATCTATCCCATTAGTTGGGAAAGAACAATGCTTTTTAATCATCGTGGCAAAGGTGGATTATATGAAATATGCCCTCATTTCTAAAAGCAAGGAGAACAGTTAAGAGATGACTCTGAACTTCAAGCATAGTCACGGATCTCACTGATTCTACATGACTGATGTCAACCATTCAGTTATGTCCGATTCTTGGCTGCTCTAATCAGCGCTCCATGGCCCTCTATTTTGCACCTTCAAATCTGGTATAGTCATCCCAGTATCGTCCTTTATAGTGTCCAGCCAATGGGTATTGTGGCCTGTCAGCTGCCAGTCCCTCCAGCAACTGAATCAGATGAGGACAGACTGTGGGAGTCAGGGCCAGCATCAAAGCAACGTGAGAGCTCCAAGGGTGATGAGGAAATGGAGCTGGCAGAGAGACAGAGAGGCAGGTGGAGCCTGGGCCATCCATCAGCCCTCAGATGGAGAGTCAACAGCCCCCAGGTCTGGAGGTAGCTGATGAGGAAGAGGAGGAACAGCTGGATCCAGTGCCTGATGCGCAGATGCGCAAATGCACAGATGCACAGATGCGCAGATGAGCAGAAGACAGAGGAGAGGAGTGCAGTGGAAATCTATGGGCTGATCCTTGGATGGAAGAGCCACCACTACTAGCAAAGCTCCACCCTAGCCCTGGGGATAAAAGGCAGGTGGTGGAGATGAACATTGATTAGACCCTCAGCACAGGACCCTGGGGAGAGGGATCTGGGGGCATTTTCAATCTGTAACTTTTGTGAGTTTTTAATCACATTTTGCCTTGCTTTTGCTTCTCTTGTTTCAAATTCAGTAAAAGAACTTCTCTATCTCAATGGAGTTGAAGGATTTGTATCTTGGACTTTGAACGGAGGCAGTCCCAACATGTTGATTTATTTCTTTTAAAAAAAATTCTGCCTAATTTTCATTAAATATGCAGTCCCCAAGAATGGTATGAAATAACCACAAACAGTAAAAAAAATAAATAAAATGAAATCGCAACATGCTAATTAAAATAAATTAAAATTGTAAAATCCCAGCACCAAATTAGAACCCTAACATTTTCAACATATCAAAATATTCCAATTAGGGCAAAAATGAGAAACACAGCAGCCAAAATTCAGTTAAAAATCTTGGACAACACATATGCTTGCAGATTTCTGGGTTTGAAATGAACAGCAAGACCCCATTGCCTGGCTATATTCACGCCCATAGCAATAGTTTTACTCGGTGCCTTATGGATTTATTTTGTACTGTGTTTAAATTGTTCTCAAGTGTTTCTATGTTTTATGATGTATGCTGCCCAAATTTGTTCGTGGCCACAAAAGGTATTTAAAAGGGAGTCCGTGGTGAAGAAAAGGTTGAGAATGGTTTATAAACTGTCAGAGACTTACATCTGAGTAAATATATTCAGACAAGTCTGTTTGAACAAGATTTTGCTTTAAAGTCCTTTAAAATTTCCACCTGTATAGCCACTGGAAGTACTGCAATACTTAAAAAGCATGGCAAATTTCTGTCGTTTTATCCCACCGTAGATTCAGTACAGCAAGTAATAAAGCCAATACTATTCAAGAACAGAAAGCATCAATTGACTTTCTGCGCCAAGAAGCTCTCATTTATTTATTTTTTAAAATTAAGCTAAATGAAATGAAAAATGAAAAGGGGCAAAAGGATTCTAAAGGAGACTCATGAAGGCTTCCCTGAATGTAACCAGATTCAATATCGCTCCTTGCCAAAGGTTGTCTCGGCAAGCATAAATTTTAAATGGACTGAAATTTGATTTTGCTTCATATTTGTGTGCAAATAAAAAAAAAAAAACTCAATCACACATCAACGGCAGTTGGTTCAAATAGAGCTTGACTTCACAAGAAGTGGCTGTGGTATTAAATATAATTTACGATGTCAAGGTAAATGTTTTAAGCCAGCAGTTTTAAAAATACTGACTTTAATAGGATGCACGACCCCGGTGTGTTTTTATTTAGTCATGAACATCTTACCTACATTATATTTTCAGGCATGGCCTGTGGAGAATATATCCTATCTGGCTACAGCAGCAGTTGTAGATTTTAAGGGATGTTTTCTTTCCTTTCCTACATACCATTTGTTCAACACATCGTAATTCCTGTGGCACCTAGGGTATTCTGCGGTAGCAACCAGAGGCTCCTGTAGTCTGTTAATGCAGCATGTTCCACATTAACATGCTTCTGTGGCTCGCTTCAGGGTGGGATGGGGGATTCTGGGAGAGACTTTTTCGACAGTTGCATCTTATTTATTAATGAGAAGAGTGTGCAACATGTGGCCGTTTGTGATTCTCTTCCCACCTCATATCCCCGCCATGATTTTTCTCCATAAGAACATTCAGAGTTCATGAAATTTTACACAAGAATGGTTAGATAGGTGATAGATAGATAAATAGATAGATAAATAGGTGTGTGTGTGTGTGTGTGTGTGTGTAAGAGAGAGGGAGGGAGGGAGAGCAAACAATAGATACAAACTCAAGGTTAATGGCACCAAACTTGACTGCAGGAAATAGGACTTCAGCCACAGAGGGGTCAATGTCTGGAATACTCTACCTGACTCTGTGGTTTCCTCCCCAAACCCCAAAAACTTTAACCTTAGACTGTCTACTATTGACCTCACCCCTTTCCTAAGAGGTCTGTAGGGGGAGTGCATAAGCGCAACAACGTGCCTACCGTCCCTGTCCTATTGTTTCTTTTTATTTTTCTCATATGTATCTATGTATTCATAACTATGTTTTTACTTATACCTATTATTTTGTAAGCAATTGTCATAAATAAATAAATAAATAAATAAATATTTTCACAATGGGACTACAGTCTAAATTACAAAAGGGGAGCCTCCTCCTCCTCCTCCTCCTCTTTGTCTTCATTTTCATCTTCATCTTTGTCTTTTTCTCCTCCTTCTCCCCTCCCCCTCCCCCTCTCCCTTTCCCCTCACTACCTCTTCCTCCACTCCCCCTCCCTCCTTCCCTTCCTTCCTTCCTTCCTTCCTTCTTTCTTTCTTTCTTTCTTTCTTTCTTTCTTTCTTTCTTTCTTTCTTTCTTTCTTTCTTTCTTTCTTTTCTTCCTTCCTTCCTTCCTTCCTTCCTTCCTTCCTTCCTTCCTTCCTTTCCTCCTCCTCCTCTTCCCCTTCCTGCAATCACTGGAATATAATAAATCTCATATTCTTCTCATAATTACCCCTATTACATCGATCCTAGTTTATTTTATCCAATATCATCCAGAGAAGGGGTAGAGTACTTTGATCCATGAAATTGTTTTTATTAGCCCTGAAATACTTGGACCAATTGTCATCAGGGAGTGGCAAAATCACTCCCACAATCACACACACACAGACACATGCACACACACACACTTTTTTGAAAGTGGAGGAAAGTGTAATAATGTTATGTTCTCCTCCACATTTTGCACATAAAGCTCCAATTGTACTTATTCATTAGAATTAGAATTATTTTATTGGCCAAGTGTGATTGGACATACAAGAAATTTGTCTTGGTGCAAATGCTCTCAGTATGCATAAAAGAAAAGGTACATTCGTCAAGAGTCAGGAATCATAAAGTACAATGCTTAATAATAGTCATAGGGTACGATAAGCAATTGAATCATACTAGGAAACAGTCCATATAAATAATGATACAAGTGACAAAGTTCTAGTCATACAGTTACAAGTGGGAGGGTATGGGTGGTAAGGAGTGATGGGAAGATTAATAGTAATAGTAATGCAGACTTTGCAAATAGTTGGACAGTGTTGAGGGAATGATTTGTTTAGCAGAGTGATGGCTTTCAGGAAAAAAAACTGTCCTTGTATCTAGTTGTTCTGGAGTGCAGTTCTCTATAGCATTGTTTTGTGGGTAGGAGTTGAAACAGTTTATGTCTGGGATGTGAGGGGTCTGTCAGTATTTTCACAGCCCTCTTTTTGACTCATGCAGTATGCAGGTCCTCGATGGAAGGCAGGTTGGTAGTAATTGTTTTTTTTTTTTGCAGTCCTCATTACTCTCTAAAGTCTGTGTCTGTCCTGTTGGGCTGCAGAACCAAACCAGACAGTTATAGAGGTGCAGATGACAGACTCAATTATTCCTCTGTAAAACTGTATCAGCAGCTCCTTGGACAGTTTGAGCTTCCTGAGTTATACTTCTGTATAAACATAAGTGATTGAATATGGCCAATTATCTATTGGTTCAAAGCGCAGTTCCCATCCTTCTTGGCCACCTCCACTTATTTTGCTTCATATATTACCTTTTGTAAATCAGCTGGGATTCTGAATGTAATCTCTCATTTTTAAGCAGACATCATTTGTCTTAAAATATCATTTGTTTATTTATTAATTAAAATTCTATATCATCTGTATGTTAGAAAGCTATTCCTAACAGCAAGTATAAAAACAAGCAATAAATTGCAATGAAAATGTGGCATCGAACAAAACTTTGTATAGAGGGTAGGGATTGCTGTTGTTTCACAGAAGACATAGCTCCGTTTCATATCTTCATTAAAAATATATATATTTCCTGTCCATTCGGCCAATCACAACATCCCAATTTTTATTTGTGTGAAGTCAGGGGACTTCCATAATTCTGTTGCCTGTTGGCTTGAAATCTGATCCTTCTTATCAATATTTCTGGTCCACAGCTTAGCTAGCAAAGCAACTGCAAGATGTGTTCCAGGACCACAGATAGTTCCCTAAATGTTCAGCCCTCTTCTCTAGTGGTGAATTATAATGTCCAATGTGACAAGAAAAAAAAATAGAGTAGTCCTATGTACCATATGTGAGAAACAGGATGCTGCATTTACATTAAATTAAATCCATTTTTTCTGTCCTACTTCTGTTTACTTCTGGCCACATTCCGTATACATTTTGGAGTGTGGGTCTCCTTGCTCTTCTACATCTTGAAGCCTTCTGTAACCATGCACTGGAAATTATCCAAGCCATTTTCCTTTGTCAAGGATTCCTTTTGAACCCCTAATCTTTTTTCATAGGCTGTAAAATGACATTATAGCAACCACTCTGCAAATATAGTTGCAAATAGGTTTTACTGAGTCCTGTCCGCTCCAATACATTCGACGTACGAGCCACAGTGGCGCAGTGTCACAGTGCAGTACTGCAGGCTACTTCTGCTGCTGGCCAGCTGCCTTCAATTTGGCAGTTCAAATCTTACCAGGCTCAAGTTGGCTCAGCCTTTCATCTTTTTGAGATCAGTAAAATGAGGACCCAGATTGTTGGGTCCAATTGGCTGACTCTGTAAACTGCTTAGAGAGGGTTGTAAAGCATTGTGAAGTAGTATATAAGTCTAAGTGCTATTGCTATGTAGTGTTTTAGTTTCTTTGGTACTTCCTTTGGTCCCCTGCCAAGAAACATGCTTACTTCTTGAAGCATTTGACTAAGCCAGAGATCACCACAGATGGAAGGCCAAAAATACAAAGTCCAAGCTTGTGATCATGAAGCAGATGTTCTTGGGGTTTTCTCAAATCTGAGCCTTTTCATTGAGAGCAAGATGTGAGATACAATGGTAAATAGGTCACAGGAAATAAGATATATTGATCTATAAACTGTGCATTCTTCATACTTTTCTTTGATTGGGAATTAATATGAAGTCAAGGTATAAATAAAAGTCAATGAAATTACATTTCTCGGTTTGTCCCTGGTGTTCAAAAAAAATAATTTCAGTAAAGCTACTTTGAAGCAGACACAAAAGGAAATTATGGTACTCTTGTTCTTTGAATAGTTCACCTGGAGTTGTTTTTTTGAATTTCAATGAGAGAAATTGCAAAGTTCTGGAAATGAGGCATTTCATATTTTGACTCCTTGCAAGTTTTCAGCTGGATGCCGTGCTTCCATTTTGGAGACATTGTACATGTTCTTTTTATTATTATACTTTCCCATTTACTGGAGTTTACTCTTAAGTTATACTTGCTAATACTTCTCCCATCATGGTGAAGTGAATTAATGCTATTTGAATTAGATGAAAGTGGGCTGGATGAAGAAAAAGCTGTCATGGTGAAAGGATTATAGGAGTCCACCTACAAGTCCATCTTCAGCCATAGAACCTTCTTAGGTGACTTTGGTCCATCAAACTACTCTGCATTTTGGGGGATTTATTAATTTACTTAGCGTATGACAAAGACATGGACTTATCGTGGTTCAAATGTTAATGTCCAGTCCACCCAGTCATTCAAGAACAGGGTGGTCTATGTTGAAAAAGTCAGACATTGGGCTGGTGTAAACTCTTATTGGACATTGGACTGAAGCAGTGGCCTAGAGGCCTCACAATCAGGAGGTTGTGAGTTCAATCCTCGATAGAGGCTAATATTTGGAATAGAGTCTCCTGCTCAAATAGGGGATTGAGAGTAGATGACATCCAAGGTCCCTTTCAACTCTGTTATTTATTCTTATTTGGACACAGTGATGGACATTTGGAAACAACATGATGGATGTTTTGTCGAGGAGCACCACAGTCGCACAGGGGTGGGATTCCACCAGTATAACAACTGATTCAGTGATTGCACACTCTGCATGCGCACTTTGCAATTCAAACAGCTGTAATACTTATCTTCTACAGCAGTCCCCGTGAAGAAAACAGCTGAGGTGCAGCAAACTGCTCTGCCATTCAAATCAGCTGTGCTTGAAACAAGGGAAGTAAAGGACAGGAAAGAGCAGAGGTGGGTGGGTGGCCGCGTGGGCCCACACGCTCATCACAGTGAACCAATTCAGAGACAGCTGATCAAGGGGCAAGGGGTTTGCCCAAACCGGTTTGAACTGATAGAATCCCACCCCTGCAGTCACAGTGAGGGGTAGAGACAAGACCCCACTTAAACAAGGAGTCCTGGCAGACACCATGTTGAGTACAAATTCTGTTCAGAGTTGACCAATGCTGTCAAGGAAGATCAAAACCTGGCACCTTTTGTGTAGGGTCATCTATGTAACTGCCTGTCTCTGGGCATTCAGCAGTCCATGTTGCTTTCCACTGTGTATTAACATCAAAGTTGTTAGACAGCTGTTGAGCGAGTGCCAGAGAGGGCTTCCTGGATTTAATCTGCCAATTGATAGATGAGGAAGATCAGCATGCACAGGAAGAAGTGGGTTTCTCATAATTTTGTTGTACTCCTTCACTAAGGCTCCCTGCCTTTGTAGAGCTGGTGGTACAATGTGGCTCAAGATGGAGAACCTGGAAGTAGGAGTAGATTTTATGCAGCCATTTATGATTTTATGATTTTTAGGGAGAAAACTGGAGGAGATAATTCTTCACATGCTGCTTTGATGTTCCAGGAGCAATTTAGACACCTACTAAGCAAACAAAGTAAATATGAGCGTGCAGTATGGTGTGCAAAAGGCCTGAGCCATTCATCTTTCTTGTGTTCGCACACCCATACTTTCACTCAAGACTGAGTTCATCAAGGACTGAGCGTCTATGTTCTAGCATCCAACCTGTCAACATTTATATATGTGATGCTACAATATATGTTTCATTTTGGCTGGGCAGTATAGTATGTCTGCTCTGGTCATTTGTAGAATTGCAAAGATAAACTCTTTTCTCTTTCAGGAAAAAAAAAGATCACTGAAGGGCCCTTGACAGAATTTATCTGTTGTAATAACGATTGAATTTTCAAGTAGTCTCAACTTCAAATGGGGGGTTAGGACAACAAACAGATTTAAAGGCACCCGTGTTACTCCTCTTCAACCATATATCTGCTGTGTCTTGGCAGGGTTGGTTGAGATGTATTTGGAGCCCTGGCAAAGAATAATCAGATATTTCTTCTGGCTGAAATGGAAATCCACATCTATTGTAACTCATCTCTCTCTTAATGTGCAGACAGCTTCTGGGCTGTACTTCAACCAAGTATTTGTCACCTAATTTGTCTTTTCAACCTCAAGAGCCTAGTCCCTTGCCTTTATTCATCTCTTGCCTTGAAGGGTTTCTCCAAAGAGGAGATGTACATTAAATGATGAAGGCTGGGCTGATATTGCCCTCTTCTGCTCTTTGTAGAAGGGATGTGAATCTTGACCAGATTCCAGGCTGAATGAATGAAGTTTACTTTGAGCAGAAAATTTCCATCCAGAAAGTAGATCACAGAACGTCTGCCCTTTAGTTAGAGTCTGATTGGATTTGAGGCATATAACCCCATCCATATCGGTATCTTCTTTATCATTTGTCATCAGAAGCTTGTTTAACTTGAGAGACACTTTTCTTCTTCTTCTTCTTCTTCTTCTTCTTCTTCTTCTTCTTCTTCTT
>BLBF01000073.1:14263857-14295625 GCA_015471245.1 Laticauda colubrina | reverse complement strand
GAGGAGGAGGAGGAGGAGGAGGAGGAGGAGGAGGAGGAGGAGGAGGAGGAGCAGGAGCAGGAGGAGGAGCAGGAGGAGGAGCAGGAGGAGGAGCAGGAGGAGCAGGAGGAGGGGGGACGACGTTCAGTAGCAAAGTCAAAAAGTTATGTTTACAAAGTATGTCTTTTACACTTTTAATTCTGACAAGCACTGTATGGTATTATGCATTCATTTGTCTTGAAAAAAATATTGAAATGAGGTTTGAGTAGAAGAGAAGAGTTAAAGATTTCCCTACTATCACTCAATTTCTAATATAGACATTCATATACATACCAGCAGATTCATTTTTGCAACCAATTTAGCAGTGACATCAGATAGAGTGAAATTTCTTCTTTCCAAAAATGAATAATTTTTTTTTAGAAAGGGGCAGCAGAAAAGGATTCAAGAACATTAATACCTTAATCCCTTAATAGATTTGATAAATTCTGACCTATACTATTTTGAATCACTATTGCCAAAAATATGTTGTAAAAAATGTTGTAAAAGCTATTTATATAAAAAAAATAATATAAAATGTCCTTGGGTACAAACCTACATGGTTTAACTACTGAAATCTAACACTTTTACAGAAAGTTGGTGAAGATTCTCAGTCATCCAGACAGAATTCTCTGGAAGTTGAGTCATGACAACTGGACTTCTTTTCTTTTTTAGTTTAAAACCTAAATTCTTCAATCCTTCTTCGGTTCTAAGGTGATGAAGGGCATGATTCAACATCCAAATAACACTTTGCAAATATTAAAACAACAAAAATACAGTACAAAAAAGTTGAAACTGCATACAAAGCTTGATTCAGACATCTACAGAGCTTTCTGAAGGATACAATCTTGTACTGTGTCCTAGAGCCACATGTGATCTAAGATTTGTACCATCTTTGATCTAAATTGTGTCAATAGCTTGGATTTTAGATTGCCAGAATCTTTTCTCATATATATTGGGCTTCGAGCTGTGGTGGTGCAGTGGTTAGAGTGCAGTATTGCAGGCTAATCTCTGCCCACAGCCAGGAGTTCAATCCTTTTAACAGATTAACAGAGTTGGAAGGGATCTTGTAGGTCATATAGTCCAATCTCCCACCCAACCAGGAGACCCTACACCATTTCTGACAGATGGAGTCCAGTTTCTTCTTGAAAGCCTCCAGTGATGAAGCTCCCACAACTTCTGAAGGCAACTTCTGTTCCATTGATTGATTGCTCTCATTGTTAGAAAATTCCTCCTTATTTCTAGGTTGAATTTCTCCTTGATCAGTTTCCATCCATTATTCTTTGTCTGGCCTTCAGGTGATTTGGAAATCAAGTTGACTCCCTCTTCTCTGTGGCAGCCCCTCAAACATTGGAACACTGATATCCTCTCTCCCCTGGTCTTTCTCTTCACTAGACTAGCCATGCCCAGTTCCTGCAACTGTTCATCATATGTTTTAGCCCCCAGTCCCCTGATCATCTTGATTGCCCTTCTCTGCACTCTTTCTAGAATCTCAACATCTTTTTTATCGTGTGGTCACCAAAACTGAAAATCCTGACTGGCTCAAGATTGATTCAAACTTCCATCCTTCTGAGTTCAGTGAAATGAGGACCCAGATTGTTGGGGGCAATAGGCTGACTCTGCAAACATCTTAGAGAGGGCTGAAAAGCACTATGAAGCAGTCTATAAGTCTAAGTGCTACTGCTATTTCTAAATACAGCATGTGAGTAGAAATATCTATATTATGGACAGAAATTTTTAAAAAACTTAGGAAGAAGCATCAATCAATTCTGGAAGGGTAAGATATTCATCTTTCTTTTAACTGTTCTAACTATGAGCTGCTTTAAACATAAATTTGGAAATCTGGGATGAAATTTCAAAGATAATAACTTCAGAAATCAAAATTATCCTTCTAGTTGCCGCCAGCCAGTGATACAGAACAATTAAACCCATCCGATGGATTATGTCCCTTTCCTGCATTTTCTTTCAAGGGTTATTGTATCTATTGCATTGCAAAAGACCCAGATGAACTTCCCCCCAAAAACCCCCACTATAATAATAATAAAATAAAATAAAACCCAATAGAATGATTACAGCCGCTGCTAGGAATGACAAGTATTATCAACAAAAATTAATCAGGCGCATCTTTTAGTGAACTCAATTAATAATGTGCAACAACAGGGTCTCTTTTCTTAAGATGAAAATTAATTAGTGGAGGGAAGGTCACCTGGAGATGCTGACATCAGTCATCCGAAGGTTCTGGCAGCTCCTAATTATTTGTCTTCCAGGCTTGGCTGATCAGAAATTATTGCAATACCTGAGCAACATTTTGAAAAAGCTTTGTGTGCGGCAGTTTTAATTAGACCTGGTATTTGATTAATGCAGTGAAAGCATTTAGATCGGCCTCTTATCATTGACTGACTTAGAAGTTTAAGAAAATAGCTGGCTGAAAGTTAGCATTTGGCTCAGAATAAGACCTACTTTTTAAGAAATCCTGGTTCTTAGATGTTGTCAGAAGGATGCTTCTTTTCTAGCATTGCAAGAGGTTAAAAAAAAACAGTCAGTTTGAACGAATACTTCAGACAAAACCTTATTTAAAAAAAAATATTATTATTACATTGGAAAAACTTTAATGAGAGTGGAAAAGACAAATTGGGTGATCCAAGCTAACAATACATCCGAGTTAAAACAGGTCTTTTTAAAGGCAAAAAAATATTGGACAAAAATACTTGGTTGGAAAAAATGATATAGCAACATATAGATTTAAAAACTATAAATATTTTTGTTGGACATCTTACTGGAAAAGTATAACAAGGGGACTATATGTCTGATTTTACACATGTTATAACTGCAGCTAGAATTGTATTTGTACAACAGTAGAAAAGTGAAGAGATCCCTACAAATGAAAATGTAATAAAAAATATTAGAGTGTGCAGAAATGGATAGACTAATTCTTAAAATTAAGGAAAAGGAAGAATCTGAATGCTTTTATCATTTTATCAATGGTTAGCCAATAAAAATAGAAATTAGAAACAAGGAAATATAAAAGAAGGACTAATTTCAGTAGGAAGGTTTGCTAAAATGGATAAGCAAATATTACTATTATGTGACTAATACCAATGTAATGAACATTATTGTAAACATGTTTATTATTTCCCAAAAATAACTTGTACCCAGACAACACATTGTTTATTTACTTTATACATAATAAAACTTTTTTTTAAAAATTTTTTATTTGTAACATGGTTTGGTGAATTTTTAAATTCCCTGATGTCTTTGACCTCCTGTATCTTTACATCTTTGCATTTTGAAGCACGGGTTATTAATACCATCCTGATAAAACAATTATGACAAATGTCAACAGAGATTTTAAATAAAGCCATTAGCCTATCAAAAAATTTTTTTTACTAGACCAATGATGTTAGATAGCCTTCCTCTTTTCTGCAGAAGACTTCGAGGAGGGGAGAAGGTGATTAGTTCCAATTTTTGTTTGCTGGTCTTGCTAGAGCAAGGAATGTTGGGACATATTTATCCCTCGGACCACTAGATGGGGCTAGAGAGCAATAACAGTACATAAAAGTTATATGCTGGGGCATGACACAAAAACATATACACATACACATACACACACTGTTGTAGCTTTCAGGGTCTTGCTGTGCTTGTTTTTGCAAAATAAATGTTAATTATTGCAACTAAAGCAATTTTTGAAGCTTTGTGTCTTTCAATTTAAGGATCCAAATAGTGAAAAGCCTTTTCCTCATCGCTGGTCACTTTCAAACTCTTGATATTGAAGTCACCTATGAGTTTCTTTCTTTATTCCTGATTGTTCTGACAGAAAAAAAAGCAAAGGCTACATTCTGAAATAATTAGTATTCTGACCCATATTTCACATTTGCATTCCCTCTTGAAGGGAACTTTCATTTCTGAAAAAATACAGTATCCTATGCATTCACCTTTTCTCCTTACATGACCACTAAAATTAGTTTCTGGTGTATATATATTAGGGAGTAATGATACACAGTTACCTCTCATTCTAAAATGGCCCAATTCCAAACTTTAATTTGGCCAGTAACCAGCCTAAGGTAAAAACAGATAAATAAACAGCAAGAAAATTGCTTTATAAATATAAATGGGATATAACAAGATATTATTAACACTAAAACTTCCATTCTGAAACCAACTCTTAGAATCTAAAATATGTAACGTTGATTTCTAATGTTATGAAACAAAAACTAATGCGCACAATCAAAGGATATTTTAAAAGTCTTTGTCAATGGTGGGATTCAATTTTTTTTACTACCGGTTCTTTGGGCATGGCTTGGTGGGCATAGCAGGGGAAGGATACTCTAAAATATCCAGTCAGAGGTGGGATTTGCCAGTTCTCCAAACTACTCAAAATTTCTGCTACCGGTTCTCCAGAACTGGTCAGCATCTGCTGAATACCATCTCTGGTCTTCGTGGTATATTTGTAACCAATTGATCTATGTTTTTGTTGCAATCAATAATGGCAACAGTCAAAACAAAATTTGAGGCATAACAAAATTTGGTAAAGTCTAAAGGAAATAATCCCTACTTGAAACACATCACATAACTTGGATATGTTAGCAAAGGAGTGTTTCCAAGGAAGGAAGAGAAGGAGGGAGGGAGGAAAGACGGAATTAATCTATATTGGCAAAGGTAGGAATGAATATGAGAAAACAATTCATGGTGAAGACATGTTATGGAAGTAATTATTGGCCACTGCATATTCATGACCTGACTGTGTGAATATTAACATCCAAAATTTATGAGATGGTTGGGATAAATCCGTACTTCACTAAGAGATTTGGAGACAGCAACAAAATTGTACAGCATTTGAATCACCCAATTTTAAATACCAGAATGAACCCTGTTTCTATCTTGAACATGCCTCCAGAAGATGACAGATTACATCATTTAACAATTAATAACAAATGGAAGCATTTTGTTTTAACTCGTTCATTTCTCAAATGCGTGGGTTATGAAGATTACTTTTAAAACCAAATATTTTTCTCTGCTTTCACACTGTTGGTGCATCAAAACATTAGCAGAACATTTCATTTGTTCCTGTCATCTGAGGTGAACCAATTATCTATGCAAACTGAGGTAATTCACTGCCAAAATTATATATATATATATGTGTGTGTGTGTGTATGTGTATGTGTATATATATATATATATATATATATATATATGTATATATATATATATAATTATAATTATAATTTTTGGAATGCATCTCTTCAATTATTCCTCACTATATTCTGTGATCATTGTGAATGTTCATTAACTGTATTTGTCACCAATGCTGGCATATAATATTTCAGGAGGGAAAGCTAATGGGTGTTCAAATTAGCAATGCTTCACTCAACAGAGAAATAAAAAATGGACTTTCATCCAAGAAATATAAGGTCCATCTACGTTCGTTATGGACCATGTGGATTGAACAGGACTAACCTACTGTTATTGCTATCCAGGGATCCTAAGTAGAATAGAATAGAAGGGAAGGGAAGAGGAGAGGAGAGGAGAAGAGATGAAAAGAAAAGAAAAGAAAAGAAAAGAAAAGAAAAGAAAAGAAAAGAGATTTGGAAGAGGCCTTGGGCATTTCTAGTGCAACCACTTGCTCAAGCAAGAGATTCTACACCATTCTGAACAAATAGCTGTCCAAATCAGAGGTGGTATTCAGCAGGTTCTGACCAGTTCTTGAGAACCAGTAGTGCAAATTTTGAGTAGTTCAGAATACCACCTCTGACTGGCCCAACCCCCATCTATTCTCTGCTTCTTGAGTCCCAGCTGATCATCTGGGTCTTCTTTTGTTGCCCTGCACAGGAGAACGGAACTGAAAAGCAGGTTAGTAGGGTGGGGAGAGAATAGAGATTTTACAGTATCCTTCCCCTGCCACGCCCACCAAGCCACAGCCACAGAACCAGTAATAAAATTGTTGGAATCCCACTACTGGTCCAAACTTTTCTTAAAATTTTCCAGTGATGGACCACCCACAACTTCTGAAGACAAGCCTGGTCAATTGTTTTAGGTTGCTCCTCTCCTTGATTAGTTTCCATCCATTGCTTCTTGTTTTGCTTTCAAGTGCTTGGGCTTTTCTTTGTGAAGCCCATTAGATATGCTGTCAAGTCACCCCTAGTCCTTCTTTTCACTAGACTAAACATACCCAGTTCCTCAATTGTTCTTCACATGTTTTAGCCTCCAGCCCCTTAATTATCTTTCAGCACTTTTTCTAGAGTTTTGTGGTGACCAAGATTGATCCTACAAAAGATCTCTGGTGGTGCTGGAGTTTGTTTTGTTTTTGTTTTAAAAGAGTTTTCTTTTGCATAATCCTTCCCCCTATCCCAGAGAAAAAAGCAACATGTAGCTTTTTAACTACATTCTGCATATTTCAGATGACAAAATGTAAGTTCTGTCTAGCCACAATCAAATAAGACCTCAACCAAATAAGAGCTAAATTGTTGAGCCAAGATCCCCCACTGATGGCTTCCACACAACCACTGGACAGCTGGAGCAACTTGAGACACTGACCCAGCTGTTCCTGGGATAGAACGAAAGTCATGAGAACAAGTTATATAGGGATGCCATAAGCGTTCCTGATGAAGAAATGACCAGAACAGAGTTCCCTTATTGTGATAATAATCAAAAAAAGAGACCAGGAATGACAAAGAGCTTGTTTATTTAGCATTTGCAAAGGCCAGGACCCCTTCTTCCTCAAATGAGAGAGATCGGGGACCCCTTCCCCAGGTATGTTGGAGATTTTTATACACTTCTGCATACAAGATTCTGTTAACATCATCTTAACCTGTTTCCTACTTACTGGGAACTTTTCCAGTAACCACCACCCACTCACTTATCTCATTTCCAGACAACTCCATCTCTTCAGGAGTATCCTATATCCTGTTTGGCAAATTGTCTATTCTAGGATACTGGTATTAACACCAGCATTTATTTATTTTAGCATACAATAACTCTTTAAATAGTGTGCACTGCCAGGTCTGTGATCTGCCAGAAATTTGACATAGTACAAAACAACCTTGTTTTCATGATTAATACAACATTTATATAATCATTACTTAATATTCCAGTAATATTGTCATAGATCATTGGTAAAATAAATATGGCATTAATATGTAATTTTACACATCTCATTAATGAATACACCTACCTGGATTTTGATTCCTTCGCACCTCTGAGAACATTACATTTGATTTTTGGTTCAAATCCTAGAGAACACCAGTTGGGTGTAATGATATGTGGATTTGTGTGCCTGTGTTTACACCACTGAATAGAAGCAATGATGGGATTAAAAATAAATTACTACCGGTTCTATGGGCATGGCTTGGTGGGCATGACAGGGGAAAGATACTGCAAAAATCTCCATTCCCTCCCCACCCCTCTAACCTGCTTTCCAGCTCCGTTCTCCTGTGCAGGGTAACAAAAGAAGACCCAGCCGATCAGCTGGGACTCGGGAGGCAGAGAATAGATGGGGATTGGGCCAGTTTCAGAGGTGGTTTTCTAGTTCTCCAAACTACACAAAATTTCCACTACTGGTTCTCCAGAACTGGTCAGAACCTGCTGAATACCACCTCTGAATAGAGGTTAACTGAGAAAGGACTTCTGTGTGACCAATCCTTCCTGATCACCTGATGCATCATTCAGTCAAACTCATAGGACTTGATTTATGGCGTTCATGTTTGCAGATGAAAGACAGGAAGCTCCAGACTGGAGGCGTCCCTCAGAGGGAAACCCATGGACATCCCTCAAGTAGTTAAATAAATATTAGAAGGAACTCAGGCGTCTTTTGTTTAGCTCTCCGGGGCTCAGCTGTGTGTTTGCTCTTCCTAACTACATCACTTCAAATTACCAGTAAATTAACAGACTAACACTTTCAACCTCAAAGCAGACTTGATCCAAATAGTCTTTAAATGCCATTTCTGTTCCTATTAACCTAAAGATCGGCACAGCAGATATTTTTGTGAGCCTGCCCAGCGATACAGGGCATTAATGGCTCAGTTGTGACAGCCCTTCTCATGATGATTTATGATTCAGTGTTTAACTTGATTACTCCACTGCTGACTCTGAATACTATTTCAATTAGTGCACAGAAGGTCACATCAGAAATATTCCTCTATAATCTATTCCTATTAGTGCTAATACACAGAGTAACCAAATCTTTTCACCCTTGTTGATTCAAATCATCCAAAGCACTAACTGCAAGCTTGTTTACCAGTTTGCTTCTTCGGACACATCCGAAACTATAATTTTCAGTCCTTTGAGTATCATGAATAGCCGGGCTGCGACATGGTGCATGCAGCATCCTTGCAGGGAATGGAAATATTGTATGTGTGCACACATATGCTGTTAAAAATTAGGAATTTTTTTTTTTTTAAATCTATTTACAAATGGGGAATGGGAAACTAGTCTTTACAAGGTAATGGAACATTGCTAATTTTCTCTTAGTTTAACTAACCTAAATCCTACAGATTCCAGGAAATGAATTCTATCAAAGCCAGTGAGGTTTGCTTTGGAAGAGGATTGCTCTGTAATTAGCCAGACATTAAGCTGCTTGTATCATAAAACACACCTGTTTCTACAGCCGCCACTGTAATGATTCCTAGCAATTCAATTAAAAACACATTTTTGTGGATTCCTCAACGAGAGCACAAGTAGATGTTCTGAGGATTTTCACAAAGTCTCCTGCAATCAATGGGAATTATGCAAGAACATAGTAATACATCCCCAACATCTCTTTTGAAGCATGTTGCTCAACCCTTGAAATCCAAAAACAAAAATTTCTGGGGAATTCCCCAAATTGGGGCACTCAGACAAATCAGCCATTAACAGGCACATAGAGATAAACAATGTTTACACACCCTTCTAGCACTGAAGATGTTACCTAGTCTGGTAACAAAACATCTTTAAACAAACACCAAGGACTCCAACAGACATGTAACCCTTAAGTAAACATCTCTAATGACTTAAGTGCTAGGGCCCACTGTAACTACATAGTCAAAAAGGAATTAAGAATTGTTAACCTAATCATATGTAGCTTTTTCTCTGGTAATATCACACTACTAACTAGCGCATACAAAACATTTGCCAGACCAATACTTGAATACAGCTCTTCAGTCTGGAACCCACATTACGCATCTGATATTAACACAGTTGAGAAAGTCCAGAAATATTTCACAAGAAGAGTTATCCACTCCTCTACTCGATGCAGAATACCTTATGCCACCAGGCTCGAAATTCTAGACTTAGAAAACTTAGAACTAAACCACCTTGGTCCGATCTAAGTATAGTATATAAAATCATACGTTGCAATGTCCTACCTGTCAATGAGTACTTCAGCTTCAACTATAACAACACAAGAGCACAAAATAGATACAAACTCAAGGTTAACCACACCAAACTTGATTGCAGGAAATACGACTTCAGCAACAGAGTGGTCAATGTCTGGAATACTCTACCTGACTCTGTAGTTTCTTCCCCAAACCCCAAAAACTTTAACCTTGGACATTCTACAATTGACCTCACCCCTTTCCTAAAGCCCATGTCACACTGCACCAATGGATGGAAAGAGGATGTAAAACGGAGAAAAATGCTTGCCATCCGTTGGTTAACGTGATGCATCCGTTCTGTACTCACTGCATACATTTTTCATACTCTCTATCCGTCCAGCATCCGTCTACTGAGATTTCATCCACTCAAAAAGTTTTGAGCTGCACAAAACTTTTTGAGCTGATGAAGTATCCAACGCGTCTGTTCTACATCCGCTACGCATACAGGGAACATCCGTTATACGTCCGTTGTCATCCGTTACACGTCCACTACATCCACTAGGCATCCGCTGCGCATCCGCACAACTCAAATCCGCTCCAGCGGAAAACGGATACAGAGAGGAAGCGAAACGGATGTGGAATGGACACACAGCGTAAGTTGCACAGACGTAGAAAGGATGTAAGCGGATGCAGCTCGCATATAAAGCATTAAAATGGAAAAAACGTACGTATAGGGGACGTATCTCAGATATTTAGGATGTCTGGAGGATGTCTAGAGGATGCGGAAGGACACCTAGCGGAAAACCTATATTTCCTATAAAAAGGGGGAGGAAATCACCTCAATCTCACTTTCAGTCCAGCAGCCCTGGTGTGCAGACCTCTTCAGCCTTCATCTGGCTCTTGCTCTTCCACAGCATCCAGTCATCTCCACCATGGATCGTCGCACACTCCTTTTGGTAGCCGCCATCATTCTACAACAGTGCGAAGCCCTCTACAGGCTCTTTCACCTGTTCTACACAAGGAAAAGGAGGCATCGAAGAAGTGTGTGGGTCCGAAGATGGATCACCAGAAGAGCCGAGTATGGACTGTATGACAAGCTGATGGTGCAGCTGAGGAACGAAGACCCTCGTGCATTCCAGCACTTCATGAGGATGCCGCCAGCCATGTTTGATGAAGTTGTGGAGCGGCTGAGACCCAGGTTGACCAAGGCAAACACCAACTTCTGTCCCAGCCTGGATCCTGGACTGAAGGTGGCACTGACTCTGCGCCACCTGGCCTCCAGGACCACGTACAGGAGCATGCAGTATGACTGGAGGGTGCCACACAACACCATCAGCATTGTGGTGAGAGAAGTGGTGCAGGCCATCATCGAAGAATACCTGGAGGAGCTCCTTCAGTGTCCCTCCACTGAAGAAGGCTGGAAGAAAGTTGCAGAACAGTGGTATCAGAAGTGGAACTTTCCCCACACCGTTGGAGCCATAGATGGCAAGCACGTGGCCTGCAAAGCTCCAGCCAACTCAGGGTCCAATTATTTCAACTACAAGGGCTTCTTCAGCACTGTCCTCTTCGCCATGGTCGATGCTGACTACAAGTTAAGGTACATCGATGATTCAGACAATGGGTCAGCTTCAGATGCCCAGGTATACAATGCTAGCGACATCAAGGAGGGGCTGGAACGCAACCTCATCATGGGCTTCCCAGATTCAGACCCCCTGCCCAATGACACACAAGATGTGCCCTACTTCATCGTGGGGAATGACACCTTCTCCCTCAGAACCTACCTCGTGAAGCCCTACACTTCCAGATGCCTCACCTGTGAAGAGAGGATCTTCAACTACAGGCTGTCCAGGGCAAGGCGGGTGGTGGAGAATGCCTTTGGCATCCTGGCCAACAGGTTCCAGGTACTTCTCACCACCATGCAGCATCGCCCAGAGATCGTGAAGAACATCGTGGAAGCTTGCTGCATCCTGCACAATGTCATGCGCACCCGCTACCCAGTCTTGCAGAACAGGCTCGTGGACTGCCAACAAGGCAATGGGGACATGGAGCCTGGTGAATGGAGGCAAGGAGTAAACCCGATAGACACTGTGGATGTGCAAGGCCCCAACAGAGCTTCACATGAAGGGAAGAAGCAGCGCAACCTCCTGAAACACTGGTGCAACTCCCCAGTTGGAGCAGTGGAGTGGCAAGACAGGATGGTAGATACTTAATGGATGCTTCCTTCAGGCTGTCTCATCACACTGATGAGATTGTGCCATGTATGTTGAGTGGCCCTACAATGAACAGGGCATTTAATAAAGAGTTGTGTTTATGATAAAATGTGCTGATGAATGATTAAATTGTTATTGATAAAAAAGGGCCATAGGTATGGCACCTGGGAGGGTGGACCATACAGTCCCACTATGCTTGCACTGGAGGTTTATCTATCCCACTGCTATTCTTACCCATCCCACAGCTATTACCCATTCCACAGGTATCCCTCCCATCCCACTGCTATACTTTCCCATCCCAGAAGCATGCAAAGGCTTAAACTATTTCTAAAAGTTTCCACCAAGACTTTATTTACTAAAAGAACTGAACGAAGTGTGTGAAGCAAAGATAAACTTCATTAATAACAAACTATAAGAGCAAAATGACCCAAGTAAAGTGTCCCAAGCAAAGATAAAGTCAACAGGTAGCAACCCAGTCTCTGGCACTCTTCTCAGTCACTCTGAGGTGTGCCCATAGTCTCAGGGGTGAAGGGTCCATGTGCTGTGGAGGTGGCTGCTGCTGGAGTGCTGGTCTGAGGCGCCATTGGGGTGCCTGGCCCCGAGAGGACAACAGGAGATGGTGTGTGGAGGAAGCTCTCAGATAGCTGACTCAGTCCCATGATGTTGAGAGCCCCTTCCTCAATGACATGGGGTGTCAGTCCCAAGACCGATGACAGAAGTTCTGAGGCCGGGCTTGGCTGTGGGGTGGAGGAAGGAGGAGTGTAGTGGGGCTGTCTGGTCTGCAGGTGAGCGAGGTGAGGCATTGGTGGCATCTGTGGCGTTGGTGGCATCTGTGGTGGTGGGTGGCATCTGTGGCGTGGGTGGCATCTGTGGCATGGGTGGCATCGGTGGCACCTGTGGCATCAGTGGTATCAGTGGCATCGGTGGCACCTGTGCCTGGACTGGGAAGGGCTGCCTGTGCTTCTGGAACTCCTGGTAACCGTAGCTTTGGTAGGTGAGGGGCTGTGGAAAGCCTTGGAAGGGCTGTGACATCACCTGGGGTGGAGGAGCAGACCTGGACTGGGTCAGAGCAGGTTCAGCTGGACCTGGAGGGTTGTGCAGAAAACCTCTGATCCTCTCCTTGATCACCTGGTACTGAGATTTGGGCATTTCCATGAGGGTCTGGTTGACGTAGGTGAGGAAGGGCTTTCTGTTAGGGGATGGTATGTCGGACTGTACCAGCTGAGAGAGGAGATCTACACTGCTCTTGATTGTGTCCCTGATCTCTGAGAGGACAGTGTGTCTCTGTCCTTCCGGTCTGGCTCTCTGCCTGCTTTCTGTGGAGGTTCAGCTGGGTGTGGGTGTGGGTTGGTCTCTGGTGGCAGCGGCTTCTTCTTGCTCCAATTGCATCAGGGGGTCCTCCATGTGCTCCGCCATGGGGAGTGCAGCTGTCAGGGGGTCTCCGTCGTGGGGCGCTCCACAGATACTGCCTGGACACAGGAGCTGACTCTTGGCCAGAAGAGGACTGGCCCTCTGTGGGCTGCCTGAGAGTGAGGGTAGACAGAGGGGCTGCTCCTCGGTGGCGGATCTCACCCTCCAAAAAGATGCACTTGGCTATCACATAGGTCTCCCAGTCAGTGAGCTTGACAGCGGCCTGGCCAGACTTCTTCAGGTGCAGCTTCCCGTACCAGGTGTGCATGTGCTTCCACCACCTGAGGAGGACCTCTGAAGTGTAGCCCAGGCTCTCTGCCTTCTCTCTCCAAGACACCTGCTTCTGCTTGGTGTCTCGATAGAGCCTGTGTCCCTTCCTCCAGAGGTACTTGTTCTCCCTCAGCCATTGAGCACCTCCTCCTCATGTTCCTCTTCAATGGAGTACTGTCTCCTCTCACCCTTTTCTCATGAATGCATCTTCCTCCCTCTGGCAGGGCCTTCTGGGCCCTCATCAGTAGGGCTTTGAGGTTCTAGGGGCTGGTCCACCACACCACCACCACCAGCAGCAGCAGCAGCACCAGCAGCACCAGCACCAGCAGCACCAGCAGGACCAGCAGCACCAGCAGCACCAGGAGCAGCACCAGCAGAGGCAGCACCAGCAGAAACACCAGCACCAGGAGCAGCACCAGCAGGACCAGCAGGACCAGGAGCAGCACCAGCAGAGGCAGCACCAACAGAAACACCAGCACCAGGAGCAGCACCAGCAGAGTCAGCACCAGCAGAAGCACCAGCACCAGGAGCAGCACCAGCACCAGGAGCAGCACCAGCAGAAGCACCAGCACCAGCAGAGTCAGCACCAGCAGCAGAAGCCCCAGCAGAAGCAGAGTCAGCGCCAGGGGGTGGGATGGTGGTCCTGTCTTTTTTGCCAGGGCTGGCAGGAGTAGGCACAGGCTTCCTCTTCTTCCCCATGGTTGTTGGCTGAAGATGTGTGTGGCAGCAGGTCTTTCCTCTGAATGGTGACCTGCTTGCGAGCTGCATCCTTTTATATCCGCGGGGCTGATGCAATGCATCCTCCCCGCATCCGCAGTGAATGCTTTGCATCCGCTAGGCATCCGTGATGTATCCGCTCCTTCCGCTGCGTGTCCACTTCGCTCTTCTCCCATGGAAGCCCTGCGGATGTGTCATCCGCTTCCATCCGCTTCCATCTGCTAGGCTTCCGTTGAACATCTGCTTAACATCTTCGCTACTTCCTCCCCCGTCCATTCCTTTCCGTTGTTGTCCGCTCTGTTTATGCAAATTTGGGGCACTTTTGAGAGCGGATAACAACGGATGGAAAATTTGCTCGTCCGCTGTGTCCTTTTTACATATGTTTTGCATCTGTCGGCTGATGTGACCTAGCCTTTTGAGGTCTGTAGGGGGCGTGCATAAGTGCATCAAAGTGCCTACCATCCCTGTCCTGTTGTTTCTTTTATTTTTCTTATATGTACTCATTTCTTGTATTCATAACTATGTTTATTCTTATACCTATTATCTTGTAAGTGATTGACAAAACAAATAAAACAAATAAATAAATAAATAGCTTAGGGTGGCATGGTTAAAGGAGCACCACTCCCTAAGGAACTAGGCTGTTAAGATCAGCCTTAAAAGCTTGCTCTGAACTTACTGCTTGAACAAAGGTCTTCCCCTTTCTGTGTACTAAAGGCAGTGTAAAACAGACCACTTATCAGGGTAGAGAATGGAAGAAAGTTTAAAATTCATGCAGGGTGCCTAGTACATAGTCAGTAGAGATTCTCAGTCATCCAGGTCATGGTTGTCCCAAAGGTGCTTTTTTAGGAGGCAACTGGACTTTCTTCATTTTTCTTTGAAGACCCTTTGAATGGTGTGGGAGTAGGAATGGACTTCCGGAGAAAAATTGCAGACAACAGGGACCAGACGCACTACTCAGGTGACTCTGAGAACCCAGAGAAACCTATAAATGCTTCAATGACCCTTTAAAATAGTGGTCCCCAACCTTTTTTGTAACAGGGACCAGTTTCATGCAGAAGCGCTTTTTCAAGGACCGGCAAAATCAATTCTTCCCCAAGAATAAAGGGCTTCTTTACTATTTCTTTACTAAAAACATATTTTTTTATATATTTTAATCATGATTATTCATTCTTTGCAGCCCGGTACAAAATGATCCATGGACCGGTACCAGCCCGGGGCCTGGTGGTTGGGGACCCCTGCTCTAAAAGAATGCAAATGACAAACTGTCTGCAGGGAATATAAATCCTTCCATTCTCCACTGTCCTGTCAGAACTGAAGAAGCTTCTTGGATGAGAAGTGAAGTGTCTTCAAAGGAAAAAAAAAACTGAACAAAGTCCAGTTGTTTCCTGAAAAAGCAGCTTTGCACAGTATATAGTCATTAACAACCCCATTATACATATTTTAAAATGAGCAGATAAAAGGTATGCACAAGTAAAATCACATACTACAGGGATTACTCTTTTCAATTCACATTAGAGTTGCTGATATTCTTGATTATTATTTTTTTCTTAAAGATCTAAAATAGGACATGTCTAAAAATATTGCACGTAGGTGTAAGCCAGTTCAGAGCCAATCTGAGATTGGAATGGGCCAGCATTAATGTGCAACATGCTCAATTAGCAGATCTGTGGAATAAAATGAATATAACAATGGGTTAATGCTGCATTCAACTTCTTTGTGCTGCAGTCAGATTATCCAAGTAGTGTGCACAACTAGTTAATGTGGCTGTGTAAATTTCAGCGCAGATGCAATTCCCCAGCAAGGCCATAAAAACAGACCAGGAGAGACAGCTGTATCTTACTGTTGTCTCATAGCTACTGAAGATCTTTTGCCTTTCGGGTGTCTTTATATAAGCAGTCAGAAATGTTCCATGCTGAAAAACATGGTGAAGGGTCTCATTTGATATCCACATTATTTTTAGCGACTTTTATCACTTGTGGAGAAACGGCAGATTGTTGGCAATTTTGCATTTTTTTTTAAAATCCCCTCCCAGGGCAAGTTAGATTTTTTTTTTTTTTACAGATTTTGTTTTGATTTGGCTTTCTGGGACTTTAAAAGGGCAGTGGTTGTGGGTCCTGCTGGGTTTTCCAGCCAAGATTGTAATTAGATTAGAGTTTCCTATAGTTTTTAAAGGATGGACACTAAGAGCTGCATAGAAATTCCACAAGGCCATTTGCAGAGTTCTAAATCGAAGCAAGAGTACAAACAACACAATTATCAGGAATGGCTAACTGCAAATTTGTCATATATTATAGAGTATAAGCATTAAGAACTTTCAGCAACAACACTCTTCCCCCTCACTGTCTTAATACACAATTGGAATTAACCAAACTACAGTCAACACATTCCACCTGTTGCTGGACCTTCAAGATGGCCAGTGTTGAGAGACCTATTGCAGAACAGTGGACAATGGACTATCCTCATGTAGTGTCCCAAAAAGTGTCCCTTTTTTTCAGGAGGCAACTGGACTTTCGTGTTTTTTTCCTTTTGAAGACGTTTCGCTTCTCTTCCAAGAAACTTCTTCAGCTCTGACAGGATAGTGGGGAATGGAAGGATTTATATCCCTTGCAGACAGCTGGTCATTTGCATGTTTTTAGGGTGCAAATTAAATCTAAAAGGATGCAAATAACCAGCTCTCCACAAGGAATATAAATACTTCCATTCCCCACTATTCTGTAGAGTTGAAGAAGTTTCTTAGATGAGAAGCGAAATGTCTTCAAAGAAAAAACAAGAAAGTCTAGTTGCCTCCTGAAAAAGCACTTTTGGGACAACCATGACTGGGATGACTGAGAATCTCTACAGATGAATTCTCATGTTGTCCAAACTTTCAGTTGTTTAGTCACCTGGTCGTTTCCCATGGAGCTTGATATAAATTCCCAGCGACAACTGTTGTCATAAGTCAGAAAAACAGTTGTCATAAGTCAGAAAAACATATCCAGAAAAACAGTTTCTGTTCCTCTTATCCTTTCCACAACAGCCCTATATGTCAGTGGTAGGATTCTTTTTTTTTTTTTTACTACCAGTTCTGTGGGCGTGGCTTAGTTGCCATGGCGGGGGAAGAATATTGTAAAATCTCCAGTCAGAGGTGGGGTTTGCCAGTTCTCCAAACTATTCAAAATTTCTACTACCGGTTCTCCAGAACTGGTCAGAACCTGGTGAAGAACCTCTGCTATATGTCCTCCTGAAGAGTGGTTATGAACTTCTGCTTTGGAGGACCATAGTTTGTTTTAGAAATGTTTATTTTCCAGTCCTGGAGGTTTCTTCAAAGTACCAAGAGATACTTTCTCTACATTTCTTACAGTGTTTAGCAGTTGAGCTAGATAGGGTAGAAGGCACTATCTGCATTATGCTACACCTTTCTTTGTAGGTAGGAAAAGATGGCAAAGCAGAAAAATCACTCTGGAGCTTTCATTTCTTGTATCTGCAAAAAATGTGCGAATTAAGCAATGACATAGCGAGAGCAATTATCTTTCCATTCAACCAGAAACTGGTGGCATCTACTATTATGCCTTTTTGATGTAGCATTAGAAGAATTTCTATGGAGATTCTCAATCATCCAGGTCATGGTTGTCCCAGAGGTGCTTTTCCAACAGGCAATTGGACTTTCTTGGGGTTTTTCCCTGTTAGAACTGAAGAAGGTTCTTGGATGAGAAGTGAAACATTTTCAAAACAAAAACAAAAACCAAGAAAACCCAGTTGCCTTTTGGAAAAAAACACCTTTAGGATATCAGAAGAATTCTTAGTTTCTTAAGATAAGAGGACAATTTGGAACTCCATGGAATTTGTATGTTAATTATATTTATCATAGTTGACATATTCTAACATTGGTAATCCTTATTATGAACTTGGGAGTCCAAAGATGCCAATCCATGTTTGCTTCCTTGACTGGCATGATAAAGATGTTCCAGATCTCCTGCTCGTTGAATCAAGATCACATGAAGTATTAGTACTGCTTTATAAAACCTGAGTAAGGCCACACCTGGAATCCTGCATCCAGTTTTGGGCACCACATTATAAAACAAGATGTTGAGACTCTGTGAAAGAGTTCAGAGAACCAAGACGGAGACTAAAACATATGAAGAATGGTTAGAGGAACTGGGTTTGTCTAATCTAGTGAAAAGAAGGACTAGGGATGACAGGATAGCAGTGTTCCAATATTTGAGGAGTTGCCACAAAGAAGAGGGGAGGTCAACCTATTTTCCAAAGCACAAAAAGGCAAGGCAAGAAGCAATGGATAAGAACTGGGCATGACATGCTAACATCTAAAAGCATCTGGGTAAACAAACAGGATTTTTTGGGGTGGGAATGCTGTGGCATTCGACTGATAGCTTTGGGGAAGAAGCTAAGTCCCAGTGCTTATTGTTCCCTTGCGGTTTTAAGCAAAGAAAAAGCTTTTATTTTAGTTTCATTAGGCTATTTGCACTGAGTTCCCTTACTCGGTGACTTAGATGAAAGCTGAGTTCTCATCAACTATTGATAGAGTTCCCCGCTGCAGTGGTTTTAAGATTGGAATTGTACATTTACCAGAATTATGTTGATATTACAATGATTTCAGTTTCATTTCATTTTTTTAAATTTTCACAAAGTATTTTTTGAAGATCATTACATAAGCAGAATGAACAAAACAACTTGATATGATGTTGATACAGGCAAGTAGAATATTTTTCTCTTTCTTAGCAATAACCAGTCCTGCTAACAGAACTATAAATCTCAGTGAAAATGCAACAATAGTATGGCAGGTTCAATGCAGCTTCTGAACTGCATTTCTATCAAGGTGTTTGTATCCAATCTAAATGAATCTGAGATGTCCAAGTTACCCAAATTGATTTTTTTTAGTTTTATTAATTTTTTCTTTAACATCAAATTAAATCATTTTTATATTCTTCAAGAGATCATCTACTGATTTCTAAAAACAGAAAGCGAGGCTCAATTTACCAAAGTTCACATAAATAGTTAATGCTCATTTCATAAATGTTTTCATTTTCTTGTAAAAATAGATTACCAATTTAGGAGTCTGTGCTGATTCCTCCCAAAGTCTGTAGGTCTTCAGAGGCCACCTTCAGAAAGAGGTGGATTTTACAAAGGTTGCTACAATAAGCAAGCATGACTCCAGATATCTTCAAAATAAAAGGAAGAGAAAAAAACAGTATCGTATCTGTTTGCAACAAAGTTAGCAGAAGTAGGAGATATCTCATCTGTGAACATCTTCTAAAATGGACATTAATACGATTGAGCAAGTCCAGAGCTATTTCACGAGAAGAGTACTCCACTTCTCAGCTCGAAGTAGAATACCTTATGCTACCAGGCTTGAAATTTTGAATCTAGACAACTTAGAACTATATTGCCTATGGTCTGACCTCAGCTTAGTGTACAAAAAGGTCTGCTACAATGTCCTACCTGTCAATGGCTACCTCAGCTTCAATCGCAATAACACACAGGCAAACAATAGATACAAACTCAAAATAAACAGGTCCAAACTCAATTGCAGAAAATACGACTTCAGCAACAGAGTGGTTACAACTCCATTCTTACAGCCTCAAACCCCCCAAACTTTAACCTTAAACTGTCTACCGTGGACCTCACTCCATTCCTAAGAGGTCTGTAAGGGGGCATTCATAAGTACACCAGCGTGCCTACCCTCCCTGTCCTACTGTTTCCATTTATTCATACTCATTTATTATGTGTATACTTATACCTGTTTATACTTATATGTTTATATGTTATGTTCCTACTTATACTTGTTTTCTCATACATGCTGGACAAACTAAACAAGTAAATAAAATAAAGAGCAGGACTGAAGCTTGAGCCTGAGGTGAAGGAAGACCTAACCACCTTGAATTATTTAAAGGATAGGTGAATTGCATCTGAGGTGAGACAGGACTGGATCTTTTGGTCTTATGTTTGGAAAACAGATGAAATCAGGGATGGGATTCTTCCGGTTTGGAACGGTTCTATAGAACTGGTTGTTATGATTGTGTGCAGTTCAGAGAATCAGCAAGTCATGCCCCTGGCAGGCCCTGCCCCTGTCCACCCGCCCCTCCCCTCTCCACCCAATCAGTCCTATTGTGCATACACAACATCGCTGACTGAGTTCTCCCCAGCCCAGTCACTCCTAAAGGTATTTTTTCCCCTTCCCTCCTGGCAATCAGCTGTTCCGATGATCAGCTGTTCCGGGATCCCCCTCGTTGTCTTACTGCTTTGCCCAGAAGGCTTCCCTGAGGCCCATGAGGCAAAAAGGGGCATGGCCCCTTCTGCGCTCCATTTTTTTCTTCCTGGGCCCCAGGGAAGCCTTCTGGGAGCAAAAACACCCCCCAAGGAGGCTTCCCTGAGGCCCAGGAACAAAAAAAATGGGGGGAGGGTTTTCCAAACAACAACAATAAACCATGCCCATCCAGTCACATGAACATGCCCACCAAGCCATACCCACAGAACCACTTGTTAAAAAAATTGAATCCCACCACTGGGTGAAATGCAAGAGGATTGAAGAAGAGCAAATGTTATTATTTGCTAACAGGGTGACATTGGAGGTGCCAAGTCAAACTACTGAACATGTTTACAACAACCAGGAGAGTACTGGCACAGTCTGCAAGTATTTTGAAAACAGTGTCATAATTACTTTTTAAAGTAACCTTCACTCCCTTTTTTTGGTGGAGTACCTGTGAATGTAATACAGAGGTGTCAAACTTGCATCGTCATGGTTATGCCACATGACATATCATGACTTTTTCCCCCTTCGCTAAACCGGGTGTGGGCATGACCAGTATGTGATACATCCGGCTCGCGGGTCAAGAGTTTGACAGCCCTGGTTTAAAACAACCTGAAGTTCAGAAAAGCCACACACAACATCTGGATTAGCAGGTCAGATAAGATGGACTGTGTGTGTCATTGTTATTTGGATCCCAGTCGGCTTGAAGATTCTAGTCCAAAAATGTTCATAATCTAATTAGAGTCAGATATTGAATGAAATATCACAAAATTCTGGCCTGTATTATATACATATATATTTCAACTTGTTTTTATGACTGGCTTGGATAACGTTGTGGAAAGAATATTTATAAAATTTGCAGATGACAAATACTTCGCTGGAATAGATAATAATCCAGAAGATAGAAACACCGTTCACACCGATCTGCACAATCTCCAATGAGAAACATCAGAGAATGAAATTTAACTGAGGTAAATGAAAAATTATGGACACGTATGAAGCAAAAATGAAATTGTCATGCTTAGGATGGCAAACCTGGTTTGATAATAGTACTTGTGAAAGGTTCTTGGGTAATAGCTGAAGTCAAGCTAAAGAGGAATCAGCAGTGTGAAGTGGCTGTAAAAGAATAGCTAACATTGTTTTAGGCTGCAGTCACAGAAGTATCCTTTACACATCGGGGGCAGTTAATTCTTCTAATTTATTCTCTAATTGAATGTTGCATCCAGTTTGGGGCATCACACCTAAAATAATCAGAGAAACAGACTATAAAGAGAGATTGAAGGAACTGAGAGTGTATGACCTTAACAAGAATGGGAGTGGAATGGGAAGGGAAATAATAATACGTAGCCCTACATGAGGACAATTCTATTTGCTGTTCTAATTACATTAAAAAAATGAATCTTCCAAAAATTAAGATCACCAAAGATCCTAAAGAGATATCACACTCATAGAAGAATAGAGTTGGAAGGGACTTTGAAGGTCTTCAAGCAGGAGGTCCTGTACCATTTCGTGCAAGTGGTTATCCACTCTCTTTTTGAAACCTTCCAGTGATGGAGCATCCACAACTTCTGAAGGCAAATTGTTTGCTCTGACTGTTAGGAAATTTCTCATTTGTTCTAGGTTGCTTCTCTCCTTGCTTAGTTTCCATCCATTGTTTTTTGTGTTGCCTTTTGGTGCTTTGGAAAATAGTTTGCCCCCCTCATCTTTGTAGGAGCCATTCAAATATTGAAACACTGCTATCCTGTCACCCCTAGTCCTTCTTTTCACTAGATTAGACATATCCAGTTCCTGCAACTGTTCTTCATGTGTTTTAGCCTCCACCTCCCTAATAATTCTTATTGTTCTTCTCTACACTCTTTCCAAAATCTCAATATCCTTTGCTAGGTGGCAACCTATTATGATGCTTCACTTGGAACCCTGAATTCGATGGCCCCACCAGTGGGTTCCTTGTGAATCACATCAGGTTTTTCCTCTGGGAACCCACTTCCTAGATGTTGAACATGGCAAACTCTCGTAGGAGACAATCTTCTCTGTGGCGAGACTTGTAAATTATTTGATCTGAAAGACAGCAGATATTTAAGATTCAGAATGATGTTGTTTAGCGAATTTTCCTCTTAATAACCCTTGTGTTTAAAATATATTTGCTGTGATTTATTGTGTTTTATATTTATGGGCATATGAAGGGAGGCAGGCTTTTGAGTAGTCTAGAGCTCATATCATTCTTTATGCTAAAAAAAGCTTTCCTGATTGATTGTTATATAGACTATTTTTTTTTTCATACTAAAAAGGATCTCCTGGTGAAACTATGACTCTGTTATTAAATGGGGAGGCATTTTTCATAACTGTGGAGGCACACTATTCACCTGATCTGTCTTTTCTTGAGTGCAGAGAAATTTAACATGCAATTCTACACTTCCACTCCAAACTACATTAAAAGAATGTGATGTTTGCCATAGAAAACAACCTCAACAAGGAAAATTTGCTACTGAAGACACTGATGTGCCATATGTCCTTTGTTTAATTACAACATGGGCCCAACAAGGAAGTCATTAAAGTCATACCTATTGTGCCTAGGCATTTGAGGACATAGGGTTTCAAATTGAAGTATAAAGTTATTTGCTTTTATTTAGGGTAACATTTTTAAAGAAATCACGGCTACTTTACATGTCAGAAATGTTTGAAAAGAATGTTATACAGTGTTTGACAATTAGAGTTGAACAAAATCTTGGGTTTCAATATTAGGAGAGCTGGGTAGTTTTTTTATTTTTCATTTTTTTCCTATTGCTATAGGACTTTGTGATTATGTAAGTATTTCTTCTACCTCCTCCTCCTCCTCCTCCTCCTCCTCCTCCTCCTCCTCCTCCTCCGCTTCTGCTTCTTTTTCCATATTCATCATCAGAAGTTGGCAATCATATTGGAGATCCTATTTTTATCAACAGCCACATGAAAAACTGCTGCTGAGTTCCGTCCAAACCAGTCTCTTAGATTTTGAAGCCATGTTGTTCTTCTTCTGCCTGGACCTCATTTGCCTTCAATCTTTCCTTGGAAGATTAAGTAAAGTATGTCATATTTTTCTGGGTGTCACATCACATGTCCAAAATATTCTAACTTTGCTTTTTTATGGTTTTGATTATTTCCCTGGCTTTCCAAATGTAAGTATTTGGAGGACTTCAATTATACGATCTCTTAAAGAGGTCCTACAAAGTAATAGTAGTAGTAGCAATCTTACAGTTACAGGGAGGCCTTGATTTATCAATCGTTTCTTAAGCAAATGTTCACAATTACAACAGAAAATGAAAAATGTGACTCAGACTTATAACTATTGCACCATCAAAATTTGGGCACTTGACAACTGGCATATATTTATTATGGTTGCAGTGTTTCAGGGTCATTTGAAGCCAAGGTTGCTTAATGACCATGTGATTTCCTTAACAACTGCAGCATTTCTGATGCTTGGGAACATTAAGGAAGGATCTGCATGGCTGAGCCTTGAGGCAGATGGAAGTCTTATCTAAAATATGTTGAGATCCTGAAAACCAAGAATCAGCAAACCGATCCTTTCGTGATTCCTGCTATTTTGCTTCCTTGACAGTGATGGGATTCAAATTTTTTTATTACCAGTTCTCTAGGCATGGCTTGATGGGCGTAGCAGGGGAAGGATACTGTAAAATCTCCAGTCAGAGGTGGGATTTGCCGGTTCTCTGGATTACTCAAAATTTCCACTACCGGTTCTCTAGATCTAGTCAGAACCTGCTGAATATCACTTCTGTTCAAAGATACTCTTGCCCTGTAGGCAGTGGTGGGCTGCTACTGGTTCTCCCTGGTTTGGGTGAACCGCTAGCTTATTTTATCATTTTTAATTGCTGGTTTGGTGAACCGGCAAATCCCACTGCTGGCTGGCCCTACTCATCCTGCTCCTCTCCTCCCAAGTGTCTCCACACCGCCCATTTTGGATCCTAGGTAAGTAAGTACAGGGCCTGCACAGAAGCTTGGGGAGAGCAAAAAAATGGCCTCTGGAAGGCCTGAAGCGAGCCCATTTTAGGCCTCCTGAGGGCCTCCGGAGCCTGGGGAGGCCATTTTCACCCTCCTGGAGGCTTGAGGAAAGCCTCCGGAGCCCGGGGAGGGTGAAAACACTCCCTCCACCATGATGCAGGAGGCCAACTAGGCCATGCCCACCATGGCCATGCCCACCCAGCAACGGGCAAAAATTTTTGAATCCCACCCCTGCCTGTAGATCTTGAGAACATGGAACTTAAAATTAAGCTATAATGCCTAACATATTTTTTTAGGGTTAGGGAGATTTTAAATTTCTTTCCTACAGCAAGGAAAAGAGAGATGAAAAGTGTACAGTTAGCTTAATAGATCTAGTTCTCTCCCTGTTTTTAAAGTAAAGTACTTGTTGGTGCCCTGACAAAGACCTCTTGAAACATATTGAATCAAACTCTGAACTTTACAAAATGTCAGCAATTCTTCTCACACAGTTGTTATTTTAAACAAAAAGCCACATCACATTCCCCACCCACCCCTGCAAATAATCTTCCTTCACATTAAGGCCCAGTGGCCTGCAAAATTAAAAGTATTGAAGCGCACACCATCTCTGATCAGGGTGCCCCAACCCTTATTTTTTGAAAAAAAGAAAATCTAACGAAAAGATCGCCAATAGAAGCTACCTGCAAAATGTCTAGGTGCAGATCTCTTCATGGAAGACAATCTAGAAAAGGGAATCAAGTCACAACCATGTTTCTTTCAGCTGTGACTGGTTGACCTGAGCACATGGGAATGGGATGGAGAGAAAGAACCGGAGGTGACCGGTCTTCAGCAGGTTCTGACCAATTCTGGAGAACTGGTAGCAGAAATTTTGAGGAGTTCATAGAACCGGCAAATACCACTTCTGACTGGACCCATTCCCATCCCTTCTCTGCCTCCTGAGTCCCAGATGATTGGATGGATCTTCTTTTGTTACCCTGCACAGGAGAACCGAGCTGGAAAGCAGGTTACTGGGGTGGGGAGAGAATGGGGATTTTACAGTGTCCTTCCCCTGTCATGCCCACCAAGCCACTCCCACAGAAATGGTAGAATTTTTTTTTTAAATCCCACCACTGGAAAGAACAAGAGTTTATTTTTCCATTTTTCTTCTGTGTGCTGCTGGAGCAAGTAGGCCCCATTTCAGAACAAAACCATGCTACAGTTTAGTCCAGCCTGGTCCAGCCTCTACTCAAACAGAAGAACTTATGCCATTTCAGACAAGTGGCTGATCACTCTCTTCTTAAAAGCCTCCAGTGATGGAGCCCCATGATTTCTGGAGGCAAGCTGTTCCACTGGTTAATTGTCCTCACTGTTAGAAAGTTTCTGCTTAATTCCAGGTTGCTTCTCTCTTTGTTCCAGATCAGCTTCTGGGTCACCTGCTAATTGATGGTGTCTTTTAATCCACCTAACAGGAAAGTCTGATTCCATCAAAATGTAAACTAATGTTTGTAGGCGACCATAACTTTACAGCTTTTGGTGTGCTGTGGGCCACATCAGTCTTAGTGTCAAGGTTCTGACCGATGAACTCAACCAAAGCAGGCACAATCGAGAAGGTCCGATCTCTTTATGCAAAACTTTATTGAGTACATCACTTCGGCGTGTTTGAAGGCAAAACCAGATCTGGATCTTTCCTTCCTAACCCCTATACTTAAAGGTCAGATTCTTCCACCACCACCCCAATTAACTCAGGTCACATTGTTCAATACAATCTCCCAGTTATTGTTGCAGGCAAGTCCTTTTGGCTTTTGTAAACACCTGCCAAAATGTCCTTGGTTCTCACGCCAACACCTTGATGTCTAGCCCATGTTCTATCTGCCTCTCCTCCCACCATAATTTGTTGTCAAGATGAAATGAGATAATAGTTGCAACAGCAAAACGTCTTTTGAAGCTTGGCATTTTGGACAGCTTGTTGGGGTAAAACATTTGTGTAATCCAATGGCATATTATGTCTAAACCCATCGACTGCCCAAGACTATGCAATTTCATCTAGAACTCAGGACATTCTTTCAAAGGTAAGAACTGGATGGTGACTGAGCAATGGTGGAGCAGTGGTTAGAATGCAGTATTGCAGGCTACTTCTGCTGATTGTCTGATGCCAGCAGTTTGGCAGTTCGAATCTCACCAGGCTCAAGGTTGACCCAGCCTTCTGTCCTTCTGAGGTGAGTAAAATGAGGACCTAGATTGTTGGGAGCAATAGGCTGACTCTGTAAACTGCTTAGAGAGCACTGGAAAGCACTGTGAAGTGGTATACTGCTCTTTCTTCCTCCCTCCCTCCCTTCCTCCCTCCCTTCCTCCCTCCCTCCCTCCCTTTCTTCATGTGGTGGTTAGAATGCAGTGCTGCAGGCCAACTCTGCCCACTGTCTGGAGTTCGATCCTGATTAACTCAAGGTAACTCATCCTTCATCCTTCTGAGGTCAGTAAAAATGAGGACCCAAAATGGTTGGGGGCAATATGCTGACTCTGTAAACTGCTCAGAGAGGGCTGTAAAGCACTGTAAAGTGGTATAAGTGTGATTGCACTTATATTATGTGCAAAATAGACAACACAAGTTTATTTGGAAGGATGATACCTGATACGTTTCTCCAAAACAGAAGCCTAGTGATAAGTGCAGAGACCAAAAGTCTTTGATCTAGGAATGTACGAAACTCCTTGAAGAGTTCAGAAGGAATTGGACATTCTCAGATTACTTAATTTGTATTGCAATTTGCAGGAACACATTGCAAACAAAGATAAACATACACATGTTATTTTGCCTTGTTTGTCATATCTTGTTGATAGATCTAAGAGACCAGAAGGGGAAAGATCTTTAAAAGAGATTAAATATATTTGCTTTACACCTTGGTAAAAATCCATTACATTTTTAAATAAAAGATTATGACACTGAAAATCAGTGTTCTTGTGAGTAAAATTTGAGAGCTGGATCCAATTTTCCTGAGAGATTAAAAATACACATATCTGAAATCTTATATAGTTAGTTGTTTCCTCAGTGTTGTTTTCCTAGGACTTCTAAATACCATTTCAAATAGGAAAAACACCTTAACAGAATCACATTAGAAGGGATCATGGAGGTCTTCTAGTCCAACCATCTGCTCAAGTAGAAGACCCTATACAATTACAGACAAGTGGTTGTCCAATCTCTTCTTAAAAATCTCCAGTTTTGGAGCATCCACAATTTCTGGATGCAAGCAATTCCACTGGTTAATTGTTCTCGCTGTTAAGAAATTTCACTTTATTCCCAAGTTGCTTTTTTCCTTGATTAGTTTCCACCCATTTTTTCTTGTCTTGCCTTCTGGTGCTTTGGAAAATAGGTTGGCCTCTCCTCTTCTTTGTGGAAGTCCCTTAGATATCGGAACATTGCTATCTTGTCATCCCAAGTTCTTTTTACTAAATTTTACCAATTCCTCCAACTGGGCTTCATATTTTTTTTAGCTTCCAGCTCTCTAACCATCTTCGGTGCTCTTTTCTTCACTCTTTCCAGACATGAGGGTGCAGGAATCAGGGTTAAAGAGATGAGAGGAAGGGGTCAAGCTATTTTCCAAAGCACCTAAAGGCCAGACAAGGAATAATGGATGGAAACTGAACAAGGGAGATTCAACCTGAAAATAAGGATGGATTATGTGACAGTGAGAACAATCAACCCATAGAACAGAAGTTGCCTTCAGAGATTGTGGGAGCTTCATCACTGGAGGCTTTCAAGAAGAGACTGGACAGCCATCTGTCAGAAATGGTATAGGGTCTCCTGCTTGGGGGGGTTGGACTAGATGACCTACAAGGTCCCTTCCAACTTTGTTAATGTGAATGTAAATGCTACTTTTTTTTAAAGTGGAGGCCTGGCATACTTGTAATTTCATTATTTTATCTTCCCATGCAGCCTCAACTTAAAATGGAAACCCCCATTGCATTCAGTATCATGTGTGATATAATATAGTTTTACGCTGTTGGTCTCCAAATTGAATTGTTACCCTAAATGGATCCTCATTATATAGTGACAAGGTCCAGTGTGATCTCTGTAATTAAAATCCCTGCACTGCTTAATGATTTTCTAAGTGATTCTGCGGTGACATAAATCCAGAACCAGTTTTGTGATTCAAAACTCCAGTCAAAGACACCCATGAATCTGTATGTGGATCATTAAATTTACAATGAATGTCAGAGATGAAATAAAAGAGAAAAAAAACACTTTGAGAGATCAGAATAATATGTGCTCTAAGGTGACATCCATCAAGATAAATTATCTTATCCTACTTGAGCTTGTTATTCTTTATTTGATTTGGTTTCTGGGGGTTGTTTTTGTTACTCTGTGTTGTAAGATTTCCAAAGGCCTTGATCTTCAAAAAATTATCATCTCTGTCATTCCAATACTTTTGCACACAATAGAATTTGCAGGTACCTCGCAAAGGGGTTGTTAACCATGCATGAATCCTTGGGAGATAGGAGCGCCGAACTGAGGGAACAGGGATGTGTGTAGCAATGGAATTGAAGGCAAGAGGAGCGATTGAGATTTTGATTTTTTTTATGAATTATTCTGTTAGAATTGTCTAGCTGAAACTGGGGGAGGAAAAGGCCTCTTTCCCCAATATTAGCAAACTCTCCTCAACTCAATCTGGAACTGATTCAATTCTTTGCAAAAGTTTCCCAACAAAGATTTTTTTTCTACAGCAGGTCATGTTGCAATTTGCAGGATATAAGGACACATTGAGATTTAAGTTGTACAAGCAAACATTTCACATAGCCTTTGGGAGAACCAGCCATCCTGACCAGAGAAGCCATCATCGCACAAGGGACTTAGATATTTGCTTGCCTCTTTCCCAAACCTTCCTGAGACCCAAAAGATCTTCAGGCTGGAATGAGAACAGCTACAGGAAATAGTTACCAAACTCATGAGACATGAGTTGGCCATGCAGCTGAAGTTCAATGCATTTGAATTTTCAATCCAATTCAGTCCACTGGGGAAGCATATAATTGTCCTTGAGTTCTTGTCAAAACACATAAAAACAAGTGGACTTCCTTTGATTTCCTTGAAGACATTCTGCTTCTCATCCAAGAAGCTGCTTCAGTTCTTTAGTTTAGTTCAGTAGGGACACCCAAAGGTGCTTTTCCCAAAAGGCATCTCAGAACTGAAGAAGCTTCTTGGATGAGAAAGGAAACATTTTCAAGGACAAACAAAAGAGGTCCATCTCCCACTTGAAAAAGCACCTGATAAATCCCCAGATAAAACCCATCATTATTAAAAATATGAAACAGTCATTATTAAAATACAAAGCACAGGGCACAGAATAAACAATAAGTACAATGATGGACTCCCTGGAGAAGAGCCTAATGCTGGGAACGATGGAGGGCATAAGGAGGGGATGGCAGAGAATGAGGTGGCTGGATGGAGTCACTGAAGCAGTAGGAGTGAGCTTAAATGAACTCCAGAAGATGGTAGAGGGCAGGAAGGCCTGGAGAAACATTGTCCATGGGGTCACGATGGGTCAGACATCACTTTGCAACTAATAACAACACAATGATGGATCCATCTTAGGGTGTTACTGGTCCACTGGGAGCTCCAACCTGATGACCCAGCTAGGTCTTCAGGGACTTCTGGAACATTATCAGGAATGGAGCTGACCTCACTTTGCCCACAGGGTATTCAGCTTTGTTCGGGTATTTTCCCATGTCACTGTAGTTGTGCTTTTAAAGTTGTAGCAAAGTTTCGACAGAATCTCATCTGCCATCATCAGGCTTCTGTACTGTGTTCGTCTGTGAGTCAGACTTTCACAGCCGTTTCAGTTTTAAATTTGGGGCTAGCCTACTGCTGTGCCAGAATGTTTTTTTCTTCATCCTGATTGGTTGGGAGTCTTGGTCTGTGTTTATTGGTCTTGGAGTTTGCTGTGTTCTGCTTGATTGGTGAAGATTTTTTTTGGTTGTGAGTGCAGGCTTCCAAATAATTGACAATCTGGTGGAATCCTCTCTTCTATTCATGCTGTCAGGTCTTTTTTCAATCTCTATGGCTTCTCTGATGATTCTGTGGCTGGGGTTTTCGATAGTGGCTAGGGTTTTGGTGCAATTGAAGTTGATGCTATGACCTGTGGCTTTCATGTGTTGGACTAGTGAGGAAGAAATTGAAAAAAGACCTGAAAGCCAGGCAAACACCCGGGCACAAACAGATCCCCTATGTTACCTCCAGCTCAAACACACCCCAACCAGGCACCCAGATGAAACCTAGCTTCCTAACAAATGATAGCCGTCCATTTACTGCACTAAAAGCCTCCAATACAGGAACACAATGTTGCCAGCCAATCAAGACAAAAAAAGCCACAAAACAGACAGAAGATATTAGAAACACCAATCAAGCAGAACACAGCAAACTCCAAGACCAATAAACACAGACCAAGACTCCCAACCAATCAGGATGAAGAAAAAATCATTCTGGCACAGCAGTAGGCTAGCCCCAAATTTAAAACTGTAACGGCTGTGAAAGTCTGACTCATAGACGAACACTATACAGAAGCCTGATGATGGCAGATGAGATTCTGCCAAAACATTGCTACAACTTCAAAAGCACAACTATAATGACATGGGAAAATACCCGAACAAAGCTGAATAGCATATCTATATATATATTTGTTTTCTGAGTTTTTTGCGGGTATTTGTATGTAGATCTTTGGTTATTCGGGTTTTTTCCCGTGTAAAATTGGAAGTATCTAGGCGACGTTTTGATGAAGTCTCATTCATCATCTTCAGGCTTGTGTCTTCGGCTTTGTGCTTCTTGGAGTATTATTTTGTGCATTACTCCAAGAAGCACAAAGCCGAAGACACAAGTCTGAAGATAATGAATGAGACTTCATCGAAACGTTGCCTAGATACTTCCAATTTTACACGGGAGAAAACCCGAATAATCAAAGATACACACACACACACACACACACACATATATGTATATATATGCTACTGAAATGCAGCCTGAAACGGCTGTGATAGCCTGACTCAAAGATGAACTCTATGAGTTACAGAAGCCAGATGATGGTAGATGAGATTCCGCCGAAACGTTGCTACAACTTTGAAAGCACAACTACAATGACGTAGGAAAATACCTGAATGAAGCTGAACAGCATACATGTAAGTACACGCGAAAACTTAAGAGTATATATATATATATGCTGTTTAGCTTCCTTCGGGTATTATCCCATGTCATTGTAGTTCTGTTAAAGTTGGAGCAACGTTTCAGCAGAATCTCATCTGCCATCTTCAGGCTTCTGTATGGATATGGGTCTTACAGCTCCTGGTTTTAAATTTGAGGCTGGTCCATTCTGATTGGTTGGGAGCCTGGACCTGTGTTCATTGGACTTGGAGTTTGATTGATTGGTCTTTCTGGTTTCTTCTGTCTGTTTTGTGGCTTTGATTGGCTGGCAACACTCTGTTCTTGTGTTGGAGGCTTTCAGTGCAGCTTGGCTCCGTGTGAAGGGACGGCTGCTCTTCATTAGCAAGCTGCTATTCATTAGCAAGCTGGGTTTCACCTGGGTGCCTGGTGGGGGGGTTAGGTTGGAGCTATCAGAGGGAGTCTGTTTTTGCCCAGGTGTTTGCCTGGCTTGTGGCATGGAGATCTTTCT
>BLBF01000073.1:14251799-14263457 GCA_015471245.1 Laticauda colubrina | reverse complement strand
CCATTACTTGTCCCAGCTTCTGCCAACCTAGCAGTTTGAAAGCACATAAAAAATGCAAGTAGAAAAATAGGGACCACTTTGGTGGGAAGGTAACAGCGTTCTGTGAGCCTTCAGTATTTAGTCATGGCAGCCACATGACCACGTAGATGTCTTTGGACAGCACTGGCTCTTTGGCTTTGTAATGCCCTCTAGAGTCATAAATGACCAGCACGAACTTTATCCAGATGGTAGGAAAGAAAACAAGTATAGCTATGTGTTCTACAATGATGTTAGCAGTAGAGTCTTTGGAGAAGAATGTTCCCAAGTTTGCTCCATCCTAAGAAACTCTCTTGTTTTTTGTGGTTTTGTATTGATAGATTTTCACATCATTGTCTTGGTTAAATGAAAGGTTGCTTTATCTGGGTCCAAGAGGATTTTGAGAATGTCAATTATCTAAAACAAAATCAAGATATATCTCCTTCAAGGTGAGTTTGACTCTGAAAAACTTCATGGATTCATCCATGGAGTTTCCTTGGCAGCATCATAGGGAATGTTTTCAGCTACGGCTTTCATCCTTATTTATATATAAAATTTAAACAGGCTATCATTCATTCAAAAGGTACTCTCCTTTTTTGGTACATGTAGTTCTTTTCCCTAATTAGATGGGCATTCTGACCAATTTGACTAGTCTTATTTATTTTTATTTTTTTAGTGCAATTAATATGATCATTTATTCAGGGCAGTATAAGGTATTGTTATACCACAGAAGCTGCCATAACTGAATGTGACAATCTCTTTTAGTATGTAGTTAAATACACTCATTCACTCAGAGATTTGCATGATCTTTGGACTACAAAACACAAGTTTACAGAAATGAATATTTCAAAATACATACTGTCCAAAATTCCAGGAGTGTTATTAGCAGACTGTCAGATACAGACATTTCTTAAGGAGGAATAGATGCTCTGCTGATGGAAGAGGCTGTTTGTCAGAATTAGTCCTTCGAAGAGGTGCATTACTTGGTTCAAACTTTGCAATATTTGACCCAAAACTCAAGAAACTAAATACCCTTTTGGCTTGATATAGATTCAAGAGCCTTGATTTCTGCTGTCTTCCAGCTTTTAAGGCACATTTATATTGCACTCTGCTTGGAGGAAAGATATCAAATTCATGTGTTTGATGGATTAATTCTCTTCTCTTCTCTTCCCTCCCCTCTCCCTCCCGTCCCCTCCTCTTCTCTCCCTCCTCCTCCTTTCCCCTCCCTCCCATCCTCTCCTCTCTCTTTTTCCCTTTCCCTTCTCCCTTCTCTCTCCCTACTCCCTACCCTACTCCCTACTCTGCTCTCCCCTCTCAATCCCATCCCGTCCTCTCCCTTTTTCCCTTCTCCTTGCTTATTTCTTCTCCTCTCCTCCCCCCTCTCCCTCCCCTCATGTCCTCTCCCTTTCCCCTTCTCCTCCCTCTCCTGTCCTCTCCTCTCTCCCTCCTCCCCTCCCCTCTCCCTCCCTTCCTGTCTTGTCCTCTCCCTTTTCCCTTTTCCCTTTTCCCTTCTCCCTTATCTCTTATCCTCCCTCTCCTCCCCTCCCCTCCTTAAACACATGCTGGACACCCAATTGATGATAAAGGACCCCCTGGTTTTGCCTCTTTTTCATCCTACTAATTTCTCTTCCACTAAATAATTTAAAAAGAACATGCAGCAAATATTATTCTAAGGTTTATATAAATCAAAGAGGGGAAAATAGCTTTAGTTTATTTTTTTTTTACATTTTAATTGGTATAATGTTCAAAGTGCTACATTCAACCACAACCTTCTAAATGAACCTTCCTTTTTTGCACTTCTCCAGATTTCATGATGCCTTTCTGCAGCTTAAATTCATATATAAAAATGCACACTAAGGTGCACAGATCAGGGTAAAATGCATAGAAAGTATATATTTTAAGGGAACTAGCTTATCAAAGGACATGTATTAGAAATAATTGTAAGCAAAAATACACATATTAGATCAACATGCATATAAACACGTACATAATTATTTCTGGAATGGGAATTTTAATTCCATTTCCCTACTCTATTTTTTTTAATGTATGCAAACACAAGATTTTAAAATGTGTCTCGGGAATTTCTTAAACTGTAAAGAACAAAATTATTTGTAACATAATTGTTAGATTTTGAATAATGTTAGCAGAAATCCATACAATTATTAGTACACAATAACATTTTGTTTGCGTGGTCTGTTCTATATCATTACCTGGGATTAACTTAAAAGCAGTTGAAAAGTAATATACAGCTCTCTGGAATACTGAAGTTAGGGGAAAATACATTTTTGCATAATAACTCCTTTTATCTTAGAATCAAAGACTTCATTGACTATTAACTGGCTATGGATGCTGACATTAAGAATCTATTTGTGCATTATTGGCTTCTTCTGAAATTTCTTATCAGAATCCCCTAAGAAATATATATATATATATATATATATATATATATATATATATATATATATATATATATATATAAAGAAACAGGCAATACTTCAGTCTTTTCTGCATCTCAGGAACAGACAAATGTTTTAAAATCAATTTTTAAAACTAAAGGCCCATATCAATGAATTATGAATGATTATTAAGATGCTTATTTGGTATGTATTGGTTTATTGAATATACTTATTATAATGCATCATCTGGCTGTTATAAATCATCTGAAACAATAATACCTCTCCTCTGCAGAAATTCAGCCTCTTCCACATTTGTTTATTATCTCTTGGACATCATAATGCCACCTTTCCCTAATGATTTTTTTCACAACAAGAATGCCTGTAGATTTGCTTTTGCATTACTTGGTGAAGTTCCCATTCTCAATTGCTTTTATTAACTTGCCTGATTTATTATCCTGAATTTTGTTTTGTTTTGTTTTTGTTTTAGAGACTTGTTGGTCTCCAAAAGGACTCACAATATCAGTGACACAAAAGAGTTCCATACAAAGGTTTACTTTGAGAAGTTTATTTCATTTCATTTATTCATTAAACTTTTAGGCTGCCCATCATCATCATCATTACGGCCCCATAATCCCTTGTGGGGTGGAGTCTGGGCAACTGAATGGAGCTGCCAGAGTGTTTACTGGCCAGATGCCCTTCCTGTCCCCAATGCAGAGTTTTGTTCAGCAGATATATTCTCATTGTGCCCAGAGAGAGAACTATCTGCCTCTACCTAGGATCAAACTCACAGCCTCCTGATTGTAAGGCAAGAACTCCACCTCGAGGACACCACATCACTCTTAAACTTTCAGGCTGCCATCTCCCCTATAAAATGATGCCGGGCAGTTTTCAAGTTATAAAACAAGTGAAAGAAAATTAAAATATTGAAACATAAAAACAGATTATGAGCATGAAACTATAATGAACCAAAACCAAGAGATGGACAGGAAGGGAATGAGTATTCTTATTCCATCAGCCACCTCCAGCGGAGACATTATTCCCCTAATTAAAATTTGAAGTTATTCTCATTTTTACCTTCTTTATCAGAAAAACAGATTTACAACCCTCCATGAAATAAGTTCTGTCTTGTCCAGGGTAAAATTTAGTAGATAAATTTAGATAGATAAGGAATAAGAGGAATTTTGAGAGTAGAAAAGAAACAGAAAAGGATATATTTTATGCAAATATCTCCTTGTGAAACAAACCATAACTAAATGAGATATTTCTATTCTTCTGAAGTGTACCACATAGGATAGAGTCAAAGAAAATGGATTTGCAGCCAAATGACTTCCTGGTCAGTACCAGAAAGACAAACATATGGCTTCAACTATTCACCTTTTTGCAGAATTGATTAACACAGATGAGCTATGAATAACTGTATTGGATTATGACTTCTCTTTATTGATATATGCATGACAATATTCCTATATTTTTGCTGCTGCTGCTCCTTCCTGCCTGCCTTTCTTTCTTTCTTTCTTTCTTTCTTTCTTTCTTTCTTTCTTTCTTTCTTTCTTTCTTTCTTTCCTTCCTTCTTTCTTTCTTTCTTTCTTTCTTTCTTTTTTTGCTTTTTCTTTTTTAGAATCTTGTGTGGAATGTTTTGTTTTAGTTTATAAAGAGAGGAGGAGAAGGAGACAGAATGAGAAAGAAATAAAAACTAAATGATGACATCATCCCACTGCTTAATGTCCAATGGGTTAAGATTAGTCATGTGATTGTTTCAGGCCAAAGCCATAAACAGGATCTTTTCTTTAAAAAATGTGTCAATCATAGAACTGAAGATATTCTCCTATGGCCCCATTTTCTCCACCCATCAACAGCTACTTTCAGCACCAGGAGAAGTGGGAATGTATTTATATACTGAGTTGAATTGTACTAAACTTTATTTGACCAAGTGTGGTTAGACACACAAGAAATTTGTACGTAGAGAAGCACTCAAGGTACATACAAAGCAGAGGTGGTATTCAGCAGGTTCTGACCAGTTCTGGAGAACCGGTAGCAGAAATTTTGTGTAGTTTGGAGAACAAGCAAATACCACCTCTAACGGAAGATTTTACAGTAACCTTCCCCTGTCATGGCCACCAAGCCACGCCCACAGAACCAGTAGTAAAAAAAATTGAATCCCACCACTGATGCAAAGGTACTGTTTCCTGGTATGATTTGATTGCTTATTGCACTCTATGTCTATCATTAAATGTTGTACCTTATGATTCTTGACTTTTGATAAATATATCTTTTTTCTTATGTATATTGAGAGCATTTGCACCAAGAGAAATTCCTTGTAAGTCCAATCACACTTGGCCAATAAAGAATTCTATTCCAAAGCAACAGAATAATAATCATCATCACAATACAAATACCAATAAAAAGAGGGAATAAGGAATAAGGAAAAATAATACTACTGTCAACTCGTAAAGCATTCCTATGCCTGTTTCCGAGTTGCCATAAGCAGGAGGGGGAAAAAACCTGAAGGAGCAGTATGGCAATTAAAAACAAGTACATTCCATGCTTATCTTACAAAGATTGTAGCCTAGGCACCGGATCTTCTGCCCATGAAAATTCTTCTTTGGAGAATGTGATTGATGACACCCAGCTGTGATCATGCTTTGGTTGGAGAATCTGATTTATGACATACCCAGGGAGAAAGGGAAGAAAATAGGATCATGGGTGACCATAAATTACATGTAGCAGAGTTGTCTTCATATTGGTCAATGCCAAAAGGTTTCTCCTTTTGGATTCTTTTGAAGCTTGGCTTGAGACTCATGATGTAATCATAATTGCCAGAATCCTGACAAATACTACAGCCATACAACATGGGTAAATATACACAAACATTAGATGTCTAATATCAGCGGAGTGATGGCACAGGGAAAACAGCTGTCCATGTGTCTAGATATTTTGGCATGCAATGGCTTTAGGGCTGTCCCATTCAATGGGAGGAGTTGAAATAGTTTATGTTCAGGGTGTGAAGGATCTGTAGTTATTTTTTCAGCCCTCCTTCTGACCCAGGCAATATACAGGTCTTCTATGGAAGGCAGGCTGGTTGCAATTATATTTGTAATTATATACTGAATTTCTGTGGTAGGGTGGTGGTTAGAATACAGAATTACAGGCTAACTCTGCCACACAGCCTGGAGTTTGATCCTGACTAGTTCAAGGTTGACTTAGTCTTCCATACTTTTGAGGTCAGTAAAATGAGGACCCAGATTGTTGGGGACAACATGCTGAGATTTGTAAATTACTTAGAGAATGCTATGGAGCACTCTGGAGCAGTGTATTAGTAAGTCTAAGTGCTATTGCTATTCTAATTTTCTGAAGTTTTCTGATTGTGCCTTTCTTACATTCTTGAGTGGTGGCATTGTTCCAAGCATCACAGAGATTTATTTTTTTTTAAAAAAAGCCGTGAATATGTCAGGTAACATTTGACAAATATGTCAGATAATTTTATAACTATAATTAGCGAGTAATACCTGTTTTTCAACTAATTATTTCCAGGAGGCAGAATATAAAGCTTCTATCATACATAAGTGGTTGGAAAATTGTCTTCGGATCCCTAAGCCAAAAACCACCCACAGAATTAGTTATCCTTTGTATCCCTTTGATTCTTCCACTACTGACCCTAACTTCATTTTTAGAGGAAGGGAGGAAGGGTGGATTCCTTTGGTTTGCATTTCTCAAGGAAGTTTTCTTTAGCCCAACATGCTTTAGCCCTGATGTTTCATCATTGCAAGAGGGGATTGTTGGTTGTGCATGCATGCCATATGGAGGTACACACACACACACACACACACACACCCTCCTGCATTTATTTAAAGAGCAAACTTCTCAAAAAAGTACAAACCAATTAAGCAACACTAAGTGACAGCCAGCGCTTTGAAAATAATTTATTTCCTCCCTCAGATGTCTCGGAAAACAGAAGTTTGTGCAAACTTCTGCTGTCGGATAAGTGCACGCTATCCTCTAGGTATGCATTGATTGTCATGCTTGATTGCTTATTATGGGATTCAAATGATGAAAGGAGGAGGACAGAGAAGGAACAGAAAGTGTTTCTGGAATTCGTTCCTCAGAGCCCCACATCACACGCAGTCAGGTTGTTGTAAGAGAAATACTGTATGCTTACTGATAAATAATTTTACCTCACCTCCGGTGCTTCATTAGAGCCATTTGGCTGCCTGTACATCTCCTAACAAGCTATGGTCATTATCTCTTGATAATTGCATCTCCTAGAATTGCCCCATTGCTAAAGTGCAACCGTAAATTTTAATTATCATGAAAGAAAGCGCTTCTCACCGTTCATGCCGTGTTCAGTGTGCTCTGAGACAGAGGAAAGTGCACATGGCTTTTCTTTTATAAAGAAAGACGTATTTAATAGTTTTGGGGTTCTGTGGTGGAAAATGACATTGAGGTTTTGTATCATTTGCAGCCAATTAGTGTTCAGCTTTGGTGGCTGGCTGGGCAAAATGACCCATGAAGTGGAAAAAAACCCATATGATCTTTGCTTCTCCATTAGTCACCTGATCAGACCAGACAAGGTCCTTGCACAGTTCTTCCCATAAACCTTTCAGAGGATGGGGGAAAACTTGGGCTACTCTGAAGGCAGAGAGGAAGGAGATGCCCCACTTTGTCTTGGATGAGAATTGATTCCCAGCCTGCCAAGGGTCAGGGCACCCATATGCTCAATTCCCAGCATGCCTTAATGGGGCTCTAATTATTGGAGAGGAATCAAGAAAATCAGCTTTTGTTTCTATTACAGTCGAGTGTCGATGAGATTCCTTCAAAGGGTGAACAGCCAGAAGATACGATGTCACCACACAGTGGTGGGATTCTAAATTTTTTACTACCTGTTCTGTGGGTGTGGCTTAGTGGGTGGGGCATGATATGGCTTGATGGGCACGGCTTGGTGGGCATGGCAGGGAAAGGTTACTGCAAAATCTCCATTCCCTCCCCACCCCTCTAAAGCCCCTGTCACACAGCACCAACGGATGCAAAGAGGATGTAAAATGGAGACAAACACTTGCCATCCATTGGTTAAAACGATGCATCCGTTCTGTACTCACTGCGTCCGTTTTTCATACTCTCTATCCGTCCAGCATCCATCTACTGACACTTTATCCGCTCAAAAACTTTTGAGCTGCACAAAACTTTTTGAGCGGAAAATGTATCCAATGCATCCATTAGACATCTGCTACGCATACGAGGAACATCTGTTAGACGTCCGCCGTCTTCTGTTATGCGTCCGCTATATCCGCTAGGCATCCGCTGCGCATCCGCGCAACTCGCATTTGCTCCAGCGGAAAACGGACACAGGGAGGAAGCGAAACAGATGTGGAACGGACACGCAGCGTTAGTAGCATGGACGGAGAAAGGATGAAAGCGGATGCAGCTCGCATACAAAGCATTAAAATGGAAAAAACGTTCACAGAGGGGACCTATCTCGGATATTTAGGATGTCTGCAGGATGCCTAGAGGATGCAAAAGGACACCTAGTGGAAAACCTATATTTCCTATAAAAAGGGGGAGGAACTCACCTGGATCTCACTTTCAGTCCAGCAGCCGTGCTGTGCAGACCTTTTCAGCCTTCATCTGGCTCTTGCTCTTCCACAGCATCCAGTCATCTCCACCATGGATCATCACACACTCCTTGTGGTAGCCACCATCATTTTACAACAGTGCGAAGCCATCTACAGGCTCTTTCACCTGTTCTATGCAAACAAAAGGAGGTGGCCAAGAAGTGTCTGGGTCCGAAGATGGATCGCCAGAAGAGCCGAGTACGGACTGTATAACAAACTGATGGTGGAGCTGAGGAATGAAGACCCTCGTGCATTCCAGAACTTCATGAGGATGCCGCCAGCCATATTTGATGAAGTTGTGGAGTGGCTGAGACCCAGGTTGACCAAGCAGAGCACCAACTTCCGGCCCAGCCTGGACCCTGGGCTCAAGGTGGCACTGACTCTGTGCCACCTGGCCTCAGGGACCTCCTACAAAAGCATGCAGTACAGCTGGAGGGTGCCACACAACACCATCAGCATTGTGGTCAGAGAAGTGGTGCAGGCCATCATCGAAGAAGTGCCCCTCCACTGAAGAAGGCTGGAAGAAAGTTGCAGAACAGTGGTATCAGAAGTGGAACTTCCCCCACACCGTTGGAGCCATAGATGGCAAGCACATGGCCTGCAAATCTCCAGCCAAGTCATGGTCCACCTATCACAACTACAAGGGCTTCTTCAGCATCATCCTCTTCGCCATGGTTGATGCTGACTACAAGTTCATGTCCATCGATGCTTCAGGCAAAGGGTCATCTTCAGATGCCCAGGTATACAATGCCAGTCACCTCAAGGAGGGGCTGGAATGCAACCTCATCATGGGCTTCCCAGATCCAGACCCCCTGCCCAACGACACACAAGATGTGCCCTACTTCATCGTGGGGGATGACGCCTTCTCCCTCACAACCTACCTCATGAAGCCCTACACTTCCAGATGCCTCACCAGTGAAGAGAGGATCTTCAACTACAGGCTGTCCAGGGCAAGGCGGGTGGTGGAGAACGCCTTTGACATCCTGGCCAACAGGTTCCAGGTACTTCTCACCACCATGCAGCATCGCCCAGAGATGGTGAGGAACATCGTGGAAGCCTGCTGCATCCTGCATAATCTCATGCGCACCCGCTACCCAGTGTTGCAGAACAGGCTCGTGGACCACCAACAAGGCAATGGGTCATGGAGCCTGGTGAATGGAGGCAAGGGCGGAACCTGATCGACACTGTGGATGTGCAAGGCCCCAACAGAGCTTCACGTGAAGGGAAGAAGCAGCGCAACCTCCTGAGACAATAGTGCAACTCCCCAGCTGGAGCAGTGGAGTGGCAAGACAGGATGATAGATGCTTAATGGATGCTTCCTTCAGCCTGTCTCATCACACGGATGAGATTGTGCCATGTACGTTGAGTGGCCTTACAATGAACAAGGCATTTAATAAAGAGTTGTGTTTATGTTGAAATGTGTGGATCAATGATTAAATTGTTATTGATAATAAAGGGCCAAAGGTGTGGCACCTGGGAGGGTGGACCATACAGTCCCACTATGCTTGCACTGGAGGTTTATCTACCCCACAGCTATTACCCATTCCACAGGTATCCTAACCCATCCCACAGCTATTATCCATCCCAAAGGTATCCCTGCCCATCCCACAGGTATCCCTGCCCATCCCACAGCTATTATCCATCCCAAAGGTATCCCTGCCCATCCCACTGCTATCTTAACCCATCCCACAAGCATGCAAAGGCTTAAACCATTTCTAAAAGTTTCCACCAAGACTTTATTGACTAAAAGAACTGAAGCAAGTATGTGAAGCACAGATAATCTTTATTAATAACAAACTGTAAAAGAAAATGACCCAAGTGTCCCAAGCAAAGTTAAAGTCCTCAGGTAGCAACTCAGTCTCTGGCACTCTTCTCAGTCACTCTGAGGCGTGCCCATCGTCTCAGGGGTGAAGGGTCCAGGTGCTGTGGAGGTGGCTGCTGCTGGTGTGCTGGTCTAAGGCACCATTGGGGTGCCTGGCCCTGAGAGGACAACAGGGGATGGTGTGTAGAGGAAGCTCTCAGAGAGCTGGCTCAGTCCTGTGATGTTGAGAGCCCCTTCCTCCATGACATGGGGTGTCAGTCCCAAGACTGATGACAGATGTTCTGAGGCCGGGCTTGGCTGTGGGGTGGAGGAAGGAGGAGTGTAGTGGGGCTGTCTGGTCTGCAGGTGAGCGAGGTGAGGCGTGGGTGGCATCTGTGGCGTGGGTGGCATCTCTGGCATGGGTGGCATCTGTGGCGTGGGTGGCATCAGTGGTGTGGGTGGCATCGGTGGCATCAGTGGCATCAGTGGCACCGGTGGCATACGATGTACCTGTGCCTGGACTGGGAAGGGCTGCCTGTGCTGCTGGAGCTCCTGATAGCCATAGCCTTGGTAGGTGAGGGCCTGTGGAAAGCCTTGGAAGGGCAGTGACATCACCTGGGGTGGAGGAGCAGACCTGGACTGGGTGGGAGCAGGTTCAGCTGGGTCTGGGTCTTGTGAAGAAGACGGTGATCCTGTCCTTGATCACCTGGTGCTGTGATTCAGACATGTCCAGGAGGGTCTGGTTGACGTAGGTGAGGAAGGGCTTGCAGTTTGAGGATGGTATGTCGGTGTGTACCAGCTGAGAGAGGAGATCTACGCTGCTTTTGATAGTGTCCCTGATCTCCAGCAGGACAGTGTGGCTTTGCCCCTCCCGTCTGGCTCTCTGCCTGCTTTCTGTGGAGGTGGAGCTGGGGGTGGATGTTGGTTGGTCTCTGGTGGAAGTGCCCTCTCCTTGCTCCCACTGCATCAGGGGGTCCTCCATACGCTCTGCCATGGGGAGTGCAGCTGTTGGGAGGGTCTCCATTGTGGGTCGCTCCACAGATACCTGCCTGGACACAGGAGCTGACTCTTGGCCAGAAGAGGACTGGCTCTCTGTGGGCTGCCTGAGAGAGAGGGTTGTCAGAGGGGCTGCTCCTTAGTGGCGGACCTCACCCTCCAAGAAGCTGCACTTGGCCATCACATAGATCTCCTGGTCCGTCAGCTTGACCGTGGCCTGGACAGATTTCTTGAGGTGCAGCTTCCCATACCAGGTGTGCATGTGCTTCCACCAGCCGAGGAGGATCTCCGAAGTGTAGCCCAGGCTCTCGACCTTCTCTCTCCAAGCAGCCTGCTTCCTTTTCGTGTCTCAATAGAGCCTGTGTCCCTTCCACCATAGATACTCGTTCTCCCTTAGCCATTACAGCACCTCATCCTCATGTTCCTCTTCGATGGAGTATTGCCTCCTCTCCCGTTCACGCGTATGCCTCTTCCTCCCTCTGGCAGGGCCATCTGGGCCCTCATCAGAGGAGCTTCGAGGTTGTAGGGGCTGCTCCACCACACCACCACCACCAGCAGCAGCAACAACAACAGTAGCAGCAAAAGCAGGACCAGCAGGACCAGCAGGACCAGCAGGACCAGCAGCACCAGGAGCACCAGCAGCACCAGGAGCACCAGCAGGACCAGGATCAGCAGCAGCAGAGTAAGCACCAGCAGCACCAGCAGGACCAGCAGGTCCAGGATCAGCAGCAGCAGAATAAGCACCAGCAGCACCAGCAGCACCAGCAGCACCAGCAGGAGCAGAAGCAGCTCCAGCAGAGTAAGCCCCAGCAGAAGCCCCAGCACCAGGAGCAGCACCAGCAGA
>BLBF01000073.1:14232974-14247529 GCA_015471245.1 Laticauda colubrina | reverse complement strand
TTCCTTCCTTCCTTCCTTCCTTCCTTCCTTCCTTCCTTCCTTCCTTCCTTCCTTCCTTCCTTCCTTCCTTCCTTCCCTTCTTTTCCTCCCTTCCTTCCTCCTGACACATTGAGAGTACGAAGTCCAACCCCCTGCAGAAAGAACTCTGGTTTATATTCAGTCTGCTATTTTGTCATTTCTTCTAACCAAATTTTAATTTTCTGCCAATATTTTTGGGCTTCTATACAGGTCCACCATATATGGAAAAAAGTTCCTTCTTTTTTTTTTTGCATTTCCAGCAATTCGGACTCATATTGGGGTGCATCTTCGCTAATCTCGAAGGAGGAAGGTGCCATCTGTAAAACAATTTATAGGCGTTTTCTTTATATGCTACCAATTCCTACCCCCAGGGTAGGAATCTAAATCAAGTATGTCAGGTAGATGGCAGTCCAACCTCTGTTGAATGCTTTCAGCATAAAGAGATCCTGCCACATCTTCAGTAAGACTGTGTTGTCAAACTGCTCCTGCTGTCAGTACATTTTCCTAATAATCAATTGACATTCCGCATCTCTAAATAATTATTCCATGACTGGCTTTCTGGGAGAATAAACCACATGGCCTGACCCTCTTCTTTATGAGAAGCTTTCTGTGGGACATCCATCCTTTTGGGTAGGCACAGATGGCAACACAAAACCGATTTGCACTAACAGAATGAAATATACCTCCTATCTTCCTCCCCCCCCTCCCCCCCGTGTCCATAAATCACACCTGTTGTCAATACTGGCCAATCTGTTGCGTTTTCAAGCAGAAGTTGATGGAAGGAAGAATAACCTCTCAGCCATGCCACTGTCTTTCCCTACAGGAGGTGCAAGGCTCGCTGAACTATAAATTATTCACTTTAAATGCATAATATTTCCTTTTCCTTTTTCTTTCCTAGGGAAATAACTCTGTGAAGAGAGTGACTAGCCCTTTTCATCCTAGTTACCACATCTTATCTTGTTCTGCTCTCCTGTACAAGTCACATCAAGCATCACTTTCTTCCAGATTGACAAGAACTAATGGGAAGACCTAAATATTTTAAAGGCAGTGGCCCATTTCAGACTGATAAGGAGCTCATGTGGGTTTCCCTTACTGATGAATTGGTTGTTAATAATAAAGTGAGGTGATATTCCTATCATTTACCACTTACAATAACAAACCTCCCTAACAGTCCATCTCTGAGAGAATTCCCAAGTGCTGAACAAACCTGGGTTGCCTCTCAGCCCCAACCTTGTGTTATATCTGTCTGCTGATTAGTATTTTTGATTCATCCATTAAAAAAACAAAATCTCCCTTTTGCAAAGTAGTCACTTACATGTCTTATTTCAGTGAAGGTCATTTGTAGACTGGAGGTCTTTTCTTGTCAAGATATGATGAATACCATGTATGGAGGGAGAGGAGCATCAGGACTCGTATTAGCCGGAAAACCCACTGATCTGTGAATAACCTAAAAAAGAAAACCTGAAGATTAGCAGCATTGCTTTTAAGAATGATCCATCAAATTCAACAAGCAGATTCGCAGAGATGAATCACCGACTCCTGTTCATTTCCACAGTACAGTAAAGGTTATTTTATTCTCTTCTTGTTTGGATATCAGGGAAATAAGTCAGAGGTGTACACAGGCGTCCGTCAATTCTGTGATTCTGCCAATTTCCTTTCGCAACTGGTTTTTCTTTGAAGATGTTTCACTTCTCACCCAAGAAGCTTCTTGAGCTCTGAGCTCAAGAAGCTTCTTGGATGAGAAACAAAATATCTATACCTCTGCTCACAACAGAATATCTTATATCACCAGGCTTGAAATTTTGGGCTTGGACAATCTTGAACTATGCTGCCTATGGTTGGACTTAAGCATAGTACACAAAATTATCTGCTACAATGTCCTACCAGTCAATGACTAATTCAGCTTCAACTGCAACAATACAAGAGCATACAACAGATATAAACTCAATGTAGATCACTTCAAACTTGATTGCAGAAAGTACGACTTCAGCAACAGAGTGGTCAAAGCCCGGAATGCATTACCCGACTCTGTTGTTACATCCTCTAACCCCCCCACTCCTTTAACCTTAAACTATCCACTATTGAACTCAACCCATTCCTAAGAAGTCTGTAAGGGGTGTGCATAAGTGTACCATCATGCCTCCCATCCCTGTCCTATTGTCCCCATTTATTTGTACCTATTTCCTGTGTTCTTACTCATGTTTATACTTATACCTATTATCCTGTAAGTGATTGACAAATCAAATCAAATCAATAAATAAATCTTCATGGAAAAACAAAGTTGCTTCTTAAAAAAAGCACCTTTGTGACAATCATGACCTGGATGGCTGAGAATCTGCATAGACTTTTGCTTTTTGCTGTTTATGGGTATGCTTGTTTCTACACACTGAAAGTTAATTAGAGCTTGATTGACAGAGTTCTAACCACAGATTCCTTGACGAAGAGTTGCTGCTTATTAATCAGCCAAAGGACTGCACAGAAATTTACCACTAGGAGGAGTGTTTACAATGGTAAGCATTTAGAAGTCTTGGTCCTGTGATTTGTCTTCTTTTCCCATGAAGATCAATCATTTCAAATATCAAAGAATGATCAGACTCAAGTACTGGGTTGTAACTCTCCATTACTCAGACAATGGGCTTGCTGTGCCAGCAAATAGCTTCAGAAGGGGAATGGCCGAAAGCTGTTCATTAGTTGTCTGAGTGATGCTTGAGTTTAGGGTGAACGTTACTTTTGCTTTTCTTGTTCCTAAACAATCTTTTGTTTACCACAACTTTCAAACCCGTCAGTGGAGGGCTGTTTGAAAAACAGATTAGAGAATGTAAAAGATGAGACTATGAAGGTAAAGAAGGTCCTACTTCTATGTTGGTCAGTGTCCTTGAAAGAGGACACTTGTAACAACTGAAGGTTGAAACAGAAAGACCATTGACCAATCTCTCATTCTTCATGGCAACCTTATAGCCCTTTGAATAGGTTGCTCATCTATTATGCCAAATATTATGCCAGATTTGAAGGTGTCAACAGTAGAGACCTTCAAATTTCTAGGTTCTATAGTATCTCGAGACATAAAATGGACACCTAACATCAAAAATGTCATCAAAAAAAGCACAGCAAAGAATGTTCTTTCTGCGCAATTCAGAAAGCTAAAAGCTGCCCAAGAAGCTGCTGATTCAGTTCTACAGAGGAATTATTGAGTCTGTCATCTGCACCTCTATAACTGTCTGGTTTGGTTCTGAAACCCAACAGGACAGACACAGACTTCAAAGGATAATTGGGACTGCAGAAAAAACAGTTTCTCCCCACTTTTTGACCGTACTGCACGAGTCAAAAAGAGGGATGTGAAAATATTTATAGACCCCTCACATCCCAGACATAAACTGTTTCAGCTCCTTCCCTCAAAATGACACAACAGAGCACTGCACACCAGAACAACTAGACACAAGAACAGTTTTTTCCCGAAAGCCATCACTCTGCTAAACAAATAATTCCCTCAACACTGTCCAACTATTTGCAAAGTCTGCATTGCTTTTACTATTAATCTCATCACTCCTTATCACCCATCCCCTCCCATTTGTGACTGTATGACTGTAACTTTATTGCTTGGATCCTTATGATTTGTATTGACTGTTTCCTAGTATGATTTGATTGCCTCTTTGTACCCTATGACTATATTAAGTGTTGTACCTTGTGATTCTTGACAAATGTATCTTTTCTTTTGATGTACACTGAGAGCATATGCACCAAGACAAATTCCTTGTGTGTCTAATCACAATTGGCCAATAATTAATTAATTAATTCAAATAAAGTAGAGTAGATGCTTGGAACACTTGCTTTCATTGCTTCACCACAAATGATTTTTGATACATTCATTCTTACCTTCCTCTAATCTGAAGTTCTCTGAGTAGCTCTTCTGGATATTGGAAAGGAGCTGAGCTACTTTTGGGCTTCTGAAAAGTCAAGAGCATTTCTGCCAACTGTGTTCTGGAACATGCCCAGTCTTAACAAATACATCTAATGTTGCTTATCCCACTAAATCTGGCCATTGACACATAGTCCTTTGTCCTGACTTCCTTCTCTCTTTCTTCGAGTGGAAGATTTATTGTTCTTCTTGCTGATGCTCTAAATATCAAGTTTCCACCTCCACCCATGGATACATCATGCATAAATCTCTGCTCATTTTGCAAAGAAAGGAGCTGTTGGTCAACTTGTCAACGAAGCAGAAAAACAGTGAAGTGAAAATATTTAGTGAACATTCAGTCCTAGGAGGATATACCTGTATTATTGATTGCAATTGGGTTAATTTAATATCCCATTCTTGTGATGTTAAAAAAACAACTTCTCTCCTTAATAGTACAAGGAGTTAAAGAGTAAGATGTCAGTGGAAATAACACAACAATGAAACAATGTAATTAAGCTGTGGTGCTGTTAGCACCAAGGTATACAGAGCAATAAAAGGCCTTCCCAGTTGATTAAAGGAAGCAGAGGGTGAAATTTTGCACACGGACAATCCAGCCATTACTAATTTTGTGGTGGGTTTTCTATACCACCAAATTACTTGATCTTAACTGAAGTCTTTCTCAACCAGCCTGGGCACTGAGGACAAGTTTATGAACAAAAGAGGAAGCATCTCAGGTGCCTCAGATACTCACACCCAGGTGTCATAATGTGAAAGTTTATGATTGTGCTTGTTGGGAGATTTTACATGAACACTGACAACCATTCTCACTGACACAATTCTTTTTCCCAGCTAATACAATTCTTCCTTTTTCAGCATTGCCAACATATTCAGCATATAAATATTCTAGGCAATTTACAGCAATAAGAGTTATCTGTCTTTTTCTTAGATTTATATCCTGGGATTCCAAGCAATGTATGTTGTGCTTCTCTTTTGACTTATTCCTACAGTCAGAAGACTCAGGATCAATGGATGATTAAGGGCTTGAACTTCAATCTTCTCCATCTTCTAGCTCAGGGCTGTCAAACTCCTGTCCCATGGGCCAGATGTGTCATGCGCTGGCCACGCCCATGCCTGGTTTAGCGAAGGGGGAAAAAAGTCCCGAAACGCCACATGATACCACTGTGATGATATGAGTTTGACATCCCTGTTCTGGCTGGATTCCCTAACTAGTAGACTTTCTAGTTACTAGACCCTGCAATATATTAACTCTCCATAATAAAATTCTAAACTGTACGGCTGAAGAAAAATGGAGAACTTCTAGCACAACCCCTGCTCAAGCGGAAGGCCTTATACCATTTCAGACAAATGGCTGTCCTGTCTCTTCTTAAAAGCCTCCAGTGATGGAGTACTCACAAGTTTTGAAGGCAAGCCTTTCCATTGATCAATTGTTCTCACTGATAGGATCTCTAAGCTGGATCTCTCTTTGCTAAGCTTCCATCTGTTACTTCCTGTCTTGTCCTTCGGTGTCCTGGAGAAGAGGTTGGCCTCAGGGGTGGGATTCATTTTTTTTAACAACCAGTTCTGTGGGCGTGGCTTAGTTGGTAGGCATGGCTTGGTGGTCATGTGACTGGTTGGGCATGGCCAACTCAATATCTCTCACATCGAGGCATACATCTCCTCGCTTGGCTTCTCATGACTGTGGGGATGCTGCAACAGTCATAAGTGTGAAAAATGGCCATAAGTCATTTTTTTCAGTGCCATTGTAACTTTGAATGGTCACTCCACACAAGCAAAGTACCAGCAGAGGAGGGGAAGAAAAACACCAGAGACGTTCCTGAGATAGGAAGTCAAGTCCTGCCAAGAATGTAATTAGGGTTAATGGAGAGGCAGTTTCTGTCAGCAACACCAGAATGTTTCCTTCCTGCCTTTCTTACAGGATTAGACCAGTAATTTCTTCCAACAACCGGGTCTCCCAACTGCTTAGAATGCTAATAACCGGTTCTGGTAATTAGGTATGAACCTGTAGAATCCCACCCTTGGTTGGCCTCAGCTTCTCTGTGACAGCACCTCAAATATTGGAAAACTGCCATCATGTCACTCCTAATCTTCCTCTTCCTTAGACTAGACATTCCCACAACCATTACATCATGTGCTTTGGCTGCCAAGCCACTAATCATCTTTGTTGCTCTTCTCTGCACTCTTTTTAGACTCTTTTTAGATGAATGCTGAATGCATATTCTACGGGTGGTTATGGTAGTATGGCAGGGATGGGATCCGACCAGTGTAACTATCGGTTCAGTGATTTTACATTTTGCTACGCGCACATGTATATCATCGTCATCTAGCTGCCTAGACAGCTGAGCAGTGCTGCATGCAGGTGTGCAGCGCTTGAAAAAGCACTTTTTTCTGCTTTTTTCAACCGCAGCTGTGTCACACAAATCAGCAGTGGTTGAAAACGCAGGAAGTAAAGGTCTGGTAAGAGCCCAGATGGGTGGGTGGGCCAAAACAGCAGCAGATATAGAACCAGTTCTATGTATGCTCTCTGTTTGCTGCTTTTCAGAGCAACCAGTTCTACAGAAGTGGACAAATCTGGTAGAATCCCACCCCGTGTTTTACCAAAAAGACAATCCACCTTGAAAAGAAGCCTATCACATTTTTGAGCACATGCAATCAAATTAAGCCCCATCCACAAACTTAGCCCTAATTAAGACCCTGCACACCCTGAGGTTCAAGGGTGGGGTCAGGCACACAGGTTAAAAATAAGCTAGGGTGGAGATGGGGGGGTTGAGCTGTCCTACTTATCAGGCCTTGGACACCCTGACACCTGCCTTGCCTTCTTCTGCGGCCGCTCCATCTGTGGCTGCTTTCCATCATTTGCATACATCACCCTGACTTCTGTTTTACCTTCAAATCCCCACTGAAAGACATCTGCAGCCAATAACAGAGCTCCAGATCGATTCAGAGCTCTATTATTGGCTGCAGAGGGCTTTCTGGAAGGCATCTGAAGGCAAAACAGAGGCCAGGGTGTTGCGTGTGAGTGGCGGCAAGTAGCTGCAAAAAAAAGTGGGCCAGCAGTGGGTTCCTGCTGGATGGGGCTGTTGGTGCCACCACCTTGAGGTGAATCAATAATTAGAACCCTTCAAAAAGAAGCCTTGTCATTTTTGGGGGGAATTAAAAGAAAATAAGACCTGGCCTTTTTTTTTTTTTTTTTTTAAGAAACATGGTAGCACTATTTTTTGGTGGACATTTTTACGATAATGCTGTGTTTTGACTACTGATTCTGATTCCCCAATTCTACTGCATTCTCTTCTCATATCTTCACATCATCACCCTTCACAGAGGAGAATGGAGGACACGATGGTTAGTCAACCAACTTCAGACAATACAGAGGTGATATTCAGCAGGTTCTGAACTGGTAGTGGAAATTTTGAGTAGTTTAGTGAACCGGCAAATGCCACTTCTGATTGGAGATTTTACAGCATCCTTCCCCTGCCTTGCCTACCAAGCCATGCTCACAGAAATGGTAAAAAAATTTGAATCCTACCACTGAGACAATATTGTAAAATACTGATCAAGAATTTAGTGTCAGTGTAACATGTTTGTTTGGTTTTTTTTTTTTAAAAACTAATAATTTTGGACAAGAAAGGGGAAACATTGCATTACTCAACTTTTTAGTTTGATCCAAACAATTAGAGGATAAGAGAAAAAATTATTTGTTTACATAACAATGTCACAGACACACAGACACTTCATACTTAATAACAACTTTCTTTCCTAGGAACATGATTTATAATTAGCTTGCAAGAACAGGCTGAACCTATTTCATGCTGAATTACAGAACATTTTGTAAGTGGCTCCCAAAAGGGTCTCAGTCCCTGCTATATACGTATTGTTCCACCACCATTTCATGTACTGCCACTAAAATTTAAAATGCTGCACATCCCAAATAGATCTATAAATTTATATAGCAACTCTTCCAACAAATGCAAACTCATTCTTAGTAACCATAAAATTACCTTCTGTTATCTATCACCTGTGAATTATGTTCTCATCACAGCCAGGAGGCCAGCCACTGAATTATGCTTCTTCTTGGCACCTTATTTCACAATTTCTCCTTCTAAGACCTGAAATGTGAGAAATAAAATGGAGAAAGCATAGAAAACCAGAAGTAAGTTAAATTTGCAGCCCTGTAAATCTGTTGCTACCTCATCAGATTTGCATTTAATATTAGCACAATTCATAGAGTATGTTTTAGAGCTCTAAAAGCAAATAGCAGTGGTGGGATTCAATTTTTTTTTACTACTGGTTCTGTAGGTGGCTTTGTGGGTGTGGCTTTGTGGGCATGGCAGGGGGAGGTTACTGCAAAATTTTCATTCCCTCCCCATCCCACTAACTTGCTTTCCAGCTTCGTTCTCCTGTGCAGGGCAACAAAAGAAGACCCAGCTGATCAACTGGGACACAATGGGAGGCAGAGAATAGATGGGAGCAGGGCCAGTCAGAGGTGGTTTTGCCGGTTCTCCAAACTACTCAAAATTTCCTCTACTGGTTCTCCAGAACTGGTCAGAACTTGCTGAATACCACCTCTGGCAAGTAGGAAATTAATTGTCAAGTTTGCACCAACTGGATACACAAGAGGCAATACTACTAATCCATGCCACCGTTTAACTCTCTTAGAAGGTGATGAGGGATGAATCTAACTATGTCCCAATGCTGACATAGAAAGTCACAGTCTAAATATAGGTAAAGAACTTCTCCCTGCCCGGTTTTGTATGACTCTATGAGATGCTGCTCATCTCTGTTTCTTAGCCAAGGCACCCAGTGTTGTCTGAAGATGCTTCCATGGTCATGGGGCCAACATGACTGTATGCCAAAGTGCACAGAATGCTGGTACCTTCTCACTGAATGGTACTTATTTATCTACTTGTATTTGCATGCTTTCAGACTGCTAGGCTGGCAGGATTTGAGGCAGGAATGGGAGCTCACTCTGTTCTGTGATCCTTGGGTTTCAAACTGCCAACCTTCCAGTCAACAGCCCAGCATTATAATCATTAGGCCACTGCACTTCTGAGTTTAAATATACTCTCACTGTTTTATGTTCCCTAGCAGACTCTCCATAGGATTCTAAGAGAACATGCTTCTTGGCTTCTGCAAGACATTTGCAAAGAACTGATTACATTCTGATTAGGACCTCAACCACATGAATCCACTTTTTAGTTCATAAGGGATGATTTTGGTGGATTTGTATTTGATTCCTTCCTGAATCCAGTATTCCAACATTTAAATAATGTATTCAGTCAATTTTTTTTTGTCTTTTAATGACCCCATAATCCCTTGCACCAAGGTGGAGCCTGGGAAACTGAATGGAGCTGAGTGTTTACTGGCCGGATGCCCTTCCTGTCCCCAATGCAGAGGTCGTAGCAGATATTTACTCATTGTGCCCAGAGAGAGAAATATCTGCTGCTACCTAGGATCAAACTCACAGCCTCCTGATTGTGAGGCAAGAGCTCCACTTCTAGGCCACTGTACCACTCAAATAATGTATTCAGTCATGCGATAGAAGAAATGCTTATCAGATTCCAAAGCACCCCATTGCTTGGCTGGACTCCCAGATATTGGTAGGAAAATCATGTTAGTAGATTAGAGACATGTCTTGAAAATAATTAAATTGAACATAGGCTATTGTAAAATTCTTTTTCTGAGAAGCAGCAGTCAAATGCCCAGGTATGGGAGGATAAATATTAGCTTGGTGATATCACTTGTCAAAAGAATACCGAAGGGGGATCACAAAATGAATTTGAATGCACAGTACAATGTGATTATAGAAGCAAAAGGCAGAGATAATTTTGCTGCATCGGTAGAAGTATGGGTTTTTTCCACTTTATTTGTAGCACTGGCCAGCCTCCCACCTTAAGTCTTTCATCCAGTGGGATGAAAGGGTGGGTTCATTTTTACTACCGGTTCTGTGGGTGGGCTTTGTGGGCATGACATGGCTTAGTGGGCATGGCAGAGGAAGGATATATTGCAAAATCCCCATTCTCTCCCCACCCTACTAACCTGCTTTCCAGCTCCATTCTCCTATTCAGGGCAACAAAAGAAGACCCAGCTAATCAGCTGGGACTCAGGAAGAAGAGAATAGATGGGGCCGGGGCCAATCAGAAGTGATATTTGCTGGTTCTCTGAAGTACTCAAAATTTCTGCTACCGGTTCTCTGGAGCTGGTCAAACCTGCTGAATGCCACCTCTGCCTCCATCAAATTCTGGCTACCCCACTTTAAGAAGGATTAAAATTAAATTCAGAAGGGCATTAAAAGTTACTGAGTTACTTGAAACTGATCTCTGGGTTCACTGTTCTTGATTAATCCCAAAAATAATTCTGATTAATACAATTCTTTAAGGAGGAGGTTAAAGTATTAACAGATTTCCAGTAAGGACTCTACTTTCCTGTGAATAATCAATGTATCATATCACACTCATGTCAGAAACACTGATGTGCTTCTGGTTTAAAAAGAATTAGCTGGTGACAAGGCTATTGCCTGAGGGAATGCCCATTTGGGAGATTCTTTCATGTCCCCAGCTAGAGCTGCAACAGAGGATGGGAGCTCACCCAAGCTCATGGCAGCACTGTGGTCTCAAACATAGGCTTGCTCACTTCCAACCCAGCATCCTAACCATACAAGCCACTGTGCTCCATTATCTGTATATATGCAAAAGAAAAGAAAAGGAGAAGAGACGCATCTCTTTTATGATGGAAAGCAACCTGTACTTCTTGGAATCATCTACTAGATGTCAACTCTGAAGCATTACTTGAAATGCTGACATTAGACTCTGACCTAGCTGAAAACTAGTCTTTGCATCTAAGTCATCCAATAAGAAACTGAGAGATCTGAGAACACTAAAATGTTTAAGTCACTGAAGAGGTGACATAATCTGTCCACCCTAGATTATGGGACAAAGAATCATTGTCACAGAGCATTATAGAAAGACAAATTTGGGGTTGAACTTTAGAAACAATTGCCTAATTATGAGAACATGTTGACAGCAGAAGCAATTATTGAAGAAAGTAGATCGGTTTTCATCGCTAGAAGTACTCAAGCTGTGAGATCTCCTTCTTGAAGGATTTAACTGTAAATGTCTGCCACGGAGAAGGAACAGCTTTATGGCCTCACAATGATTTTCCATGATTAGTAGCAATCAGGAGCTCATCGCTATCATGTCATCCACTTGACCTTACCCCATTCATTAGAGGTCTGTAAGGGGCGTGCATAAGTGCACCATCGTGCCTCCCATCCCTGTCCTATTGTCCCCATTTAATCGTACCTATTTCCTGTATTCTTACTCATGTTTATACTTATACCTATTATCTTGTAAGCGACTGACAAATCCAATAAATGACTAAAAAAAAAAAAAAATGTGTAAGATTTTCAATTTTCCCTTTAAGGATATCAGATTACAAGAGGTAGAAACAGGGTGGGCTTCAAAGGGTTCTCTGCCTGATTGATGTGTGGGTGTGGCCATGGTTGGCACGGCCTAATCATCCCCCTGCACTATGGAAGGGGGGCATTTTTGCCCTCCCCAGATTCCCGAGGCTTTTCCCGAGACTCCAGGAGGGTGAAACCAGCCTCCCCGGGCTCCGGAGGCTCTCTGGAAGTCAGAAACCGGTCCATTTCTCAGCCCTGCCAACTCTCACGGTTCTGCCGTGAGTCTCATGATTTTTTGTCATTTCTCACAGTCTCACGACAAGGCTCCTCAATCTCATGCCAAATTTAAAACGCTTTTTTTTTTTTTTTTTTCAAATTTGGGGGTCGGCTTATACGCGCATAAATCTGATTCTCACACAAACGACATGACGCCACTTCTCAGATCACGCAATATCGATATTACCATACAGTCATATATACATACAGCACATTTCTTTTTACTCTGGGTGCCTCCATTTTGGTTTTTCTACCACTGGATATAACACGCTCTGACTGATTAGTTATTCACGTGACCGCTTTCGTGTTTGCGATCGTCACATGCAACTTTGTGTCCAGTTTCTCTGCATTTAGTAAAGTTCCGTAGTAAAATTCATTAAAATATACCCATGTCTGATGTTAAAAGAAAAAGAATGGCACCTTGATGGCACCTTGTCTAACATTTTGGCCATGAAGTTGGCTTATCCAGAAGAAATGACACCTTGCTGTAAGTTTCGTCCTAGTGATGACCTATTAGAATCATCAAAGAAAGCTGCATCTTCTTACAACAGGGAACACAAATAAAAACATTTAAATAAACTGTTAATGACTTTCCTTGATGGAAAAGGAGTTTGTTTAATCTTGACCGGGAAAAAAATAGAATCTCACTATTTTTTTATAGAATCTCCAGATTTTTTTTCATGGGTCTCCAGATTTTCCTTTATCAGGGGTTGGCAGGTTTGATTTCTACCCTTCCTAAACTTCTGGGAGGCCCATTGTTCACCCGCCCTGAGCCTCTGTGCGCACCCTGCACTTATCTGCATCCAAAAGGAGCTGCTTGAGGACTCCTGGGAGGGGTGGAGCAGGGTGGGTGGGGCCAGCTAGAAGTGGGATTTTGGGGGTCTTCAAACTGCACAGAATCTTAGCTAGGGGCTCTCCCGAACCCCTGCAAACCCCCAGTAGCCCACCCCTGGGTGGGAAACCCTACAGAACAATTCAGAAGGTCAACTAAATGGCGATTACACGTTTATTCATTCTAAGTAATTTTGCATTTATAATAATTAAGGAGTTTCCCAAATGGAACAGGTAAGTAAATAGATTCCCACACACTATGTTCCCAGCAGCACTCCTTAAGAGTATTAATTTCTTCAAAATAATCATAATAAAAAGAGGCCTCCTGGGTTTACAAATTTTAATTATAAAGGTCTTTCCCTGAGAGGAAAGCAAATGAAGCCTAGAAGCTCAGAGCACAGTTGTGTCAAGTGTCAAGTTGCATGTTTTGGCTTGGCAGATATTTTTGATATATGGGTCAAAACAGCAGCAAAGGGATCTTTCAGTGCAGCTAACCCCCATTTCTAGTTTCTTCTCTTTCTCAATGTTTAATTTGCAGTAGTTAAGACACTCACTTGAAATTCCACTATTCATGCCTTCTATTTACTACAATGGTAAATACAACAGAGAATGCCTTCTATTTACTACAAGAAAGTGAATAGTACTTAATGATTTCCTACATTCTCCTTGTCATGGAATTCCACTTAGGATCTTCACTTCTTGATCATTCTCCATCGGACTTGAAGATCTTAGACCAAGGTGAGCTCATAAGCTTGTGGAACTTGAGTGAACTAGCCACATTTTACTCTAGCTTTTTACATGAACTCAGTTGAGTGTATAAGTCCTTAGCAATGGAAGAATGAATGAATTAATGAATGAACAAATGAAATCTTGGAGAAGAGACTTGTGGAAAGTCTGCCTGAGTTCAGAGTTTCCTTAGGCAGAAGCTGAAAGATAAAAGCAGTAACTAGATGCTAGAAGTCTTCACAGATGTTCTGAATCTTGGTTTCTCTCAATAGGAATAGAGTTCTTGTTGGTCAAATATACTCCTAGGCAGCTCCATAGTCTCTTTCCTTATTTATTTTTTGCAAAGTTAAGGGTTGTATGGTGAGGAGAAACTGCTTCTATTACCTTGTTCATAGTACAAGAACATTACAAAATAAAATGTACTGAAATTCAGTTGTTTTGACAGAACAGGGACTCAGGGCAAGAAGGCCACAGTTTCACTCCTTCCTGTGATGTCATTTCCTATATTCACGAGAATCTCAGGAGACCATGTCTGCGTTAAGTATCATCTCAAATGCTCTTTTATTTCCAGTGTGGTTGAAAATGTCACCCACCACCCCTGTTTGCTTCAATACAAACAAGGTTTAAAAAAAACTCTCTTGCACCTGGTCAATGGCTGGAGAACTATGTTTTGATAATAAGAGTTGTTGGCAATGAGGAATTGCCAGAGTTGCAATTAACCAGCTATCATCACCACCATGCTGGTGTGGTGGAATGGTTTGCTGGAGTGAATTCCTTATCTTCACTATCTAGAAATGGGAACACTGGAGATATTATTAAGATTTCCACATTTTCCCTTTGATTCCTACTATAGCAGAATGGATGCAGAACAGAGATGGTATCCAGCAGGTTCTGACCAGTTCTGGAGAAGCAGTAGCAGAAATTTTGAGTAGTTCGGAGAACCAGCAAATGCCACCTCTGACTGGCCCCGCCCCTATCTATTCTCTGCCTCCCGAGTCCCAGCTGATTGGCTGGGTCTTCTTTTGTTGCCCTGCAGAGGAGAATGGAGCTGGAAAGCAGGTTAGTGGGGTGGGGGAGGGAATGGGGATTTTGCAGTAACCTTCCCCCAGGAATGGGGAGGGAATGGCAATCTTAAAGTATCCTTTCCCTGCCACACCCACCAAGCTATGCCCACCAAGCCACACTCACAGAACCAGTAGTAAAAAAAACTTGAATCCCACCACTGTTGCAGGAGCTGATGGAGTTGGCTGAAATGACAAAATTGACTACACTGCTCAAAGAAGAAGAAGAAGAAGAAGAAGAAGAAGAAGAAGAAGAAGAAGAAGAAGAAGAAGAAGAAGAAGAAGAGGAGGAGGAGGAGGAGGAGGAGGAGGAGGAGGAGGAGGAGGAGGA
>BLBF01000073.1:14196725-14231136 GCA_015471245.1 Laticauda colubrina | reverse complement strand
TAGAATAGAATAGAATAGAATAGAATAGAATAGAATAGAATAGAATATTGGCCAAGTGTGATTGTATAGGAATGAAATGAAATGAAACGAAATGAAATGAAATGAAATGAAATGAATGGAATGGAACAGAACAGAACAGAACAGAACAGAACAGAACAGAACAGAATAGAATATTTTATTGGCCAAGTGTGATTGTATAGGAATGAAATGGAATGGAATGGAATGGAATGGAATGGAATAGAATAGAATAGAATAGAATAGAATAGAATAGAATAGAATAGAATAGAATAGAATAGAATTGAATAGGATTTTTTATTGGCCAAATGTGATTGGACAGACAAAGAATTGGTCTTTGGTACATAAACTCTCAGTGTATACAAAAGATATAAGTGAGAAATTATGATCATATTCATCATAATTGCATTCATCGTGAATCATAAGGTACAACTATTGTTAATGTCTCTATGTGTCTATTGATGGCTAATTTGTAAGATTGACAGGCTTCTAGAAATCCCCTAGGATGCTTATATATATAAATAATTCTATAAGGGTAGTTTGGAGGGATGGGTCTAAATTTAATACTGAAGTTTAAAACTTCAGTAGGTTAAAGATAAAAAAAATCAAAGAAAAAGATGCTTGGATATCTCTTCTGGATTTTGTGCTTGTGATTTAAAAAAAAATTAATTGTTGACTTTGGTTTTGTTGCTCAGAATGATTTGTCACTGTAGAAATGGCGAGTTATATATTAATGTGTAAAAGCAAAAAAATTGAGGCTGGAGTGTTTTTTTAAACTTGTATTGTGCTAAAGAACAGTCAGAAGTCAACACCTTTTTTCTCTTATTTTTTTCTCCTCATATGTCACACCTTCTTTTCCCATTCCTTTTCCTTCTCTTAATTTCCTATTTCTATTTTTTCTTTCTATTTTACATAATTAAATAAAATTTAAAAAAATTGAACTCTAGAAATCCCCTAGAGTCTTTGGATTTGGCTTGGTCTAGAATGGTCACATTTTCCCAATTGAAACAATGGTCAGTATGTTGTGAAATGAAAGAGGTTTTTATCATGCCTTCTGACTGCTTGTTGGTGTTCATGGATGTCTCCTATTTTGAGATGAGGTGAGATTCAATCATGACCCTGAGCCCATCCTCTTGCTGATTTTGACCCACACTCAAAAACACACACCCTAGAAACACTCATGCCAGGCTGAACCCTGTGATGGATCAAAGGCTAAATGGAATGTAGGAAGGTAACACCCACCCCTCTCCTAGGAAAATGAAATATTTTACGATATACTAAGACAGAATATTTCCCCTAAAAAGAGAAGTAGAAACTCAGAAGCGGAAACTCACCTCAGAAGTAGAAGCTCACCCCATCTTTGTTAATGGGCAGGCCATTAAGGCCTTGTCATGCCCCTGGTGGAGACTGATTCTGAGGAAGAGGAGGAACAGCCAACAGGGAATGGGAGTGTGGCTCCAGAGGTGGTGCAGGAGGCTGGGGAAGGGCAGAGGCCAGCTGAGCAGTCAGAGGAGGATCCAGGCCCATCCTCTATCCATCCTAGGACACGCAGTGAGGAGAGGATAAGGGAAAATCATGGTCTACTTGGGAGGAGAGGGCCATGATCCTCTTCATGGGTTGCAGCTGTGAGCTCTGTATAAGAGTTTGGAACTGGGTGTTCACAGATGCTGAAGTCAAATTAGTGCTTTCCTTGGATGAGGTTTATCTTTGTTGGCGTTCTTCCCATGGATTGTCCCCGGTTATCTTCCTGGAATGTGTGATTAATTATCTTGGTTTGCCTTGGAACTATCATCAATGTGGTTTGTTTCTGGTTTCCTTTTGCTTCATTATCCACTTTTTGAATTTAAACTGTGACTAATAAAACAGCAAAGCTAAGTTGAAGGCATGCAAGACCTTGATTCATGTTTTAGTTTTTGTGTTATTTTTGAGACACTACGGGTCATCACAGGCCTGGGCCAGAATATTCTACATAACAAAGGCCTTTCCTCATTTCACCACCTGGTCTGGGAAAATTGCATCAGCCAGGACTCCCGTGAAGCCATGTGATCCAGCTAAAAACCCTGCCCCTGGGAGTCGGACAGCCAATGGGATACATTTCTTACATAGAAACAGGAAACACTAAGGTCAGGCCCAACAGAGGGTATATAATGAAGGGTCTCTCAGCATCTTTGCCCTCCTTCTTTTCCTTCACCCAATATCTTGAAACATGTAATTGACCTTTTCACTTTGGAGCTCAAAACCATCTGGTCCTGTCCAGTGATGGGATTCAAATTTTTTTACGACCGGTTCTGTGGGCATGGCTTGGTGGGCGTGGCAGGGAAAGGATACTATAAAATCTCCAGTCAGAGGTGGGATTTGCCAGTTTTCTGAACTACTCAAAATTTCCGCTACCAGTTCTCTAGAACTGGTCAGAACTGGCTGAATACCCCCTCTGGACCTGTCTACCATTAAATCATTTTTCCAAATAGCCTCCATGTTTCCAGTATCTTTTTCCCCACTTGGAACTGAACCCAGAAGGATAATTCTTCCAACAGGAAGAAAAGCTGTTTCTACCCCATGTTGTGGGATTAACAGTACAATCCTATGCGCAACTGCCTGATATGGTTCTATGCTACTTTAGAAAGTTAGCACCCACCCCCTCCGAGAAGAATGAAATATTTTGAGAAATATTATAAAAGGCAGGATAAAATATTTCCCCTAAAAGAGAAATAAAAATCTTAAGGGAGCCAGATATTCAGAGCCCCTGATCCCTGCCCTCATCACATATTTTGTGTCTGTTAAGAAAGATTGGGCCAGACTATCTACAAAACAAAAGACTTTCAGCTCCTGGCTTAAGCGATAAAGTTAAGGGACCCTTCAGGACATAATAGGATTAATCCACTAAGACATAGAGCTCACTACATTGTACAATTGCCAAAGGACATTGCATCACCTCAACCAAACTTCAACCAAACTTAGCTCAGACAAACACAACCCCTACATGGCCCCATGGGAGTCTGACAACAGCCAATAGAATACATGTTCTTGCACAGGAACAGGAAGCTCGAGCGCAAAGCCCAAGAGAAGGTATAAATACCCCTCATTCTCAACTCCATGTGGTCAGCTGCCCAGAACTCATGTGGTTCTGCTTCATCATTAAACCATCTTTCCATTCAGCCTCCATGTTTCCAATGTCTTTTTATCAGCTTGGAACTGAACCAGATGGATAGTTCTTCCCATACTACCTTGCAGTTATCATCACCCTTCTTCCTTTCTAAATCTAACTTTGGTTTGAGCTTTAAAAAAGAAGGAATTAGTGCTCAGAATATACCACTTGCATGCATATTTTCATCTTTTAAAAACTGTAAAAAGATAAAAGCATACCTCATTGTTGAAAGAGGCACAGCCCTACAAAGGGGGCTAAAATCTTGTAATTAAATAAACAGAAACTTTTTAGAAACATTCAGATATTGGCCTTTTCAAGGCATATTTCACTCCAGTGCTCTCACTTTTGCAGAATACCAATAAACACAAACATTGGGAATGTTTCTTTTCAGCTAAGCAAAGCAATGTAGTCATAATTGAAAGCAGATTTCTTTGTTAAGGCTTTAATGTTTTATTAATTTAATTTTCCACAGTCAGATTCCTTTTCTCCCCATATCACTCTTTAGCCTAAATTTCCCTTGATATTTGTGATTATAATGTTTGTTTGTGTTACAATATATTGTAGCTTCAGCCAGCACTGCTAGGGAAGGAACATTTTCTCCCCAATGCCTTATTTAACAAAAAAACAAAAAACAAACTCTACATTTTAATAATGAAAAAAAAAATCTTTAATTTTTTTTCCCACTGGTGTAATAGCATGAGTTCGTTCCACAACCTCAAATTTAAATTAAGCTGCTATATTTACTTCATCCACATGCAGATGGATTTGTGAGTTTAGTATTTTAGTATTTAGTATTTATTTGATTTGTCAATCGCTTACAAGATAGGTATAAGAATAAATATAGTTTTGAATACATGAGATGGATACTTATAAGAAAAATAAAAAGTAAACAATAGGACAGGGACGATAGGCACGATTGGTGCGCTTATGCATGTCCTGTACAGGCCTCTTAGGAAGGGGATGAGGTCAATAGTAGACAGTCTAAGGTTAAAGTTTTTGGGGTTTGTGGAAGAAACCACAGAGTCAGGTAGAGTATTCCAGACATTGACCACTTTGTTGCTGAAGTCGTATTTCCTGCAATCAGGTTTGGTGCGGTTAACCTTGAGTTTGTATCTGTTGTGTGTTCTTGTGTTATGATTGAAGCTGAAGAATTCATTTGCAGGTAGGACATTGCAATGTATGATTTTATATACTATATTTAGATCAGACTGAAGGCGGCGTAATTCTAGGTTTTCTAGGTTTAGAGTTTCAAGTCTGGTGGCATAAGGTATTCTGCAATGAGTAGAGGAGTAGAGAACTCTTCTTGTGAAATATTTCTGGACTTTTTCAATTGTGTTAATATCAGGTACATGATATGGGTTCCAGACTGATGAGCTGTATTCAAGTATAGGTCTAGCAAATGTTTTGTATGCTCTAGTTAGTACTGCGATATTACCAGAGAAGAAGCTATCTAGGATTAGATTAACAACTTTTCATGCCTTTTGGCTATGTAGTTACAGTGGACTCTAGAACTTAGATCATTTGAGATGAGTACTCCAAGGTCCTTGACAAAGTTTGGATCCTCAACAATGTCTTGACTATTTCGCTTGTATTTTATTTTCTGATTTTTTCTGCCAATATGTAATACAGAGCATTTATTTGTTGAGATTTGAAGTTGCCATTTGATTGACCATTCTGACACATAGTCAAAGTCTTTTTGGAGGATAGTAGCATTATCTGTGGTGTTGAATAGTTTACATCATCAACGAAGAGAACACAGTTGATCTTAATAAGATCACAGAGGTCATTTATGTAGAGTATGAAGGAGTTGGTCCTAAAATACTGCCTTGGGGGACACCACTGTTGACAGGTACAGAATTTGATAGGACACTCCCAATTTTAACCATTTGTTGTCTGTTTGACAGGAATGCTTCTATCCAGTTACGCAGGTGTCCAGAGAAACCATAAGATTTTAGTTTTAGAAGTAGTTTGTCATGTACCACTGAATCAAAGGCTTTACAGAAGTCTATGTAGATTGCGTCTATTGTTTTACCCTGATTGAGTTGTGTAGTCCATATGTTTTTGCAGTGTAAGAGTTGCAGATTGCAGGATAATTTTTTTCTGAAACCAAATTGTTTATTAGAGGGTAGGTTGTTTGTCTCTAAGTGGAGAATAATGGATTGGTTAATAATTGATTCCATGACTTTACAGGTGAGTCATGGATACAGCATAAGGAGATTGGTCTGTAATTTTCAACTAGGCTGGGGTCTCCCTTCTTGAAGATGGGGATGACCGTGTCTTGTGACCATAGTTTTGGCAAGGAGCTGGTTCTGAAAGATTTTTCAAAGATTATGCTTAGAGGTTTGGCTATGGCAGTGGATAGCTTTTTAAAGAAGTAGGCACATATTCCGTCCAGTCCAATAGATAGGGATGGTTTTAGATTGCACAGTGCTTTTTCAAGAATGTCAATATGTATTAGATCATTGTAGTTGTCTGTGGTATGACTAGGAAGTACTGGGCTTGATCCATTGCTGTTTACACATACTGAGCCAAAGAATGTGTTAAATAGGTTTGCTTTGATGGTGTCGTTGTTGCAGTCTTTGCCATTAGGTCTTTTCAGGGGTGGGATGGACCTTGAGTCTTTTAGTTTGTTGTTTCCAAAATTGTAGAAAGCACAGGTGGAATTTGTGCATAGAAGGTTTTCCTCTTGTTTAATGTGATAATTTGTGCATTCAATCTTTATCTGGTGACATAAATTTTTGTATCAGGTTTTGAAGTTGGCAACATGAACAGATTTGTTTTTTCGCCAAAGTGATCTCTTTTTAGATTGAAGCTTCATTATTGTGATGGGTAATCTGTTTTTCCTAGTTTTGGGAGTTGTTATTGGTACATATAGTTTGATGGCTCTTTTGATTTCTAGTAAGAATATGTTGGAATGGTCTTCAACAGTATTGCATCCAGTGAATAGAAATTGCCAATCAAGGGAAGAGAGTTCATTGATTATAAGATCATAGTTGCCTTTTTTGAAGTTATAAGGGTCACCTGAATAGTGCAAATGGGTGTGGAGCCTTCTTGAAACTGCAGTTGCACTATTCAGGTGACCCTGAGGGCACAGATAAACTCCAAGTGGCCTCAACAACCCTCAGAAAGAATGCTAATGACTGGATGACTGCAAGGAATATAAGTCCTTCCATCCTCCACTGTTCAATCAGTACTGAAGAAGCTTCTTTGGATGAGAAGTCTTCAAGGAAAAGCTAAATCCAATTGCCTTTTGAAAAACCACCTTTGGGATAAATTAAACGGTGCATTTTCTTTCCATGGGAAAGAAGGGCTTCATCATCTTCACCAGGATTAGGATGATAGTCCAAACAATGAAGTAATGTGGTCTCCGAGGTCAACCAGTTCTGCTAAGATTGTCCTTCAGGTGATATCATAACAGCAGAGCTGACATGACAATTATCGTGATCTGACATCCTTGTAAAATGTTGCCCCTCCTTCACTCCCTCCATTCCCAGAGCCTTTGGTCCTCCTTCAGCATATGACTCACTTCATAAACCTGCCCTTAATCGCAGCTTTCATCACCATTCTATTAACATCCTATTATTTTGATGCTGTCTCTATTTACTGCTTCCATTTTAATCCAAGACAAGATTCTGCTTCTTCCCCTGTAAGAATTTATGGGCTTTAATCTTCTTTTATGAGGGACGGCTCCTTTCTCTAGAAATCTGAGTAAGTAATATTCAAAGATTCACGTTCTCCCAATATCCTATTAATATTTCCAGGAATTGGCACACTCGTGAGGGAGAGGAACGTGTCGTGGCTGGATTGGGCCTTCTGTTGTCATTACAATCAATGCTGATTGGGATCTACAATAGATTACAGTAACATGCTGTTGCTGTAATAATAATGTAAAACATAATTTTGCTCTCAGCTGATTTCTTTCCAACTGCCCACCATATCTAGCATCCACCGCAATGCCTTGTAAACAATCAGCACTAGACAAGTTAATTTCCTTTGTCTGGAAAGTGCTGTAATTTATTTCGGACCTAAATACATGTCCTTGTCAAGCTCTCCACTATTAACTACTTTATTTGATTCTAAGTTCTCATTTGATATATGGCATTTGAAGACTGTCAATCTGAGTAACTTCATACAGCATTTCCCAAAATGATGGATGACGTTTGATGCCGTAATTTATGGCAGATGAAAAAATCTCAGTCTGGACATCAAAAAAATCCAAGCAACTTTTACGGGATCAATGTATTGATTCTACATTCAATCAATCAATCAAGCAAGCAAGCAGAATAGAGCTGGAAGGGATCTTGGAGATCTTCTGACCCCCTCCTGTTCCAGCAGGAGATCCTATACCATTTCAGATAGGTGGCTATCTTTTCTTTAAAACCTTCAGTCATGAAGCACCCACAACTTCTGAAGGCAACATATTTTTACTGGTTGATTGTCCTTATTGTTAGGAAGTTTCTCTCCTTGATTAGTTTCCATCTGTTGCTTCTTGTCTTGCCTTCTGATGCTTGGGAAACTAAGCTGAACACCCCCTTCTTTCTGGCAGCCCATCTAATACTGGAATACTGCTACTGTATCATGTCACCCCAGTCCTTCTTTTCTCCAGAGTAGCCATACCCCATTCTTGCTGTTCTTCATATGTTTTTGCCTCCAGGTCCTTGATCATCTTAATTGTTCTTCTTTGCAGTTTTTCCAAAGTCTCAACATCCCTTTTTGTAATGTGGTGAAACACTGAATGCAGTGTTTTAGGTGTGGCCTTACTTAGTCTTTATAAAGTGGTACTAATACTTCACATGATTTTATTTTATTTTATTTTATTTTATTTTTGATTTTATTTATTTATTTTGATTTGTCAATCGCTCACAAAATAATAGGTATAGGTATAAACATGAGTAAGAATATAGAAAATAGGTTTGATTAAATGGGGTCAATAGGACAGGGACAGGAGCATGATGGTGCACTTATGCACGCCCCTTACAGACCTCTTAGGAATGGGGTGAGGTCAATACTGGTTAGTTTGAGGTTAAAGAAGTGGGGTTTTGAGGATGTAACTACAGAGTCAGATTAGTGCATTCCAGGCATTGACCATTCTGTTGCTGAAGTCGTACTTTCTGCAATCAAGTTTGGACCGGTTAACATTGAGTTTGTATCTACTGTGCGCTCTTGTATTGTTGCAGTTGAAGTTGAAGTAGTCATTGACTAGAAGGACATTGTAGCAGATAACTTTGTGTACTACACTTAAGTCCAACTGTAGGTGGCATAGTTCAAGATTGTCCAAGTTCAAAATTTCAAGTCTTGTGATATAAGGTCTTCTGTTGTGAGCAGAGGAGTGTAGTACTCTTCTCATGAAATACTTCTGGACTCGTTCAATTATATTAATGTCTGATATATAGTATGGATTCCAGACAGATGAACTGTGTTCAAATATTGGTCTAGCAAAGGTTTTGTATGCCCTAATTAGCAATTCAATATTTCCAGAGAAGAATCTTCATAAGATTAGATTTATAACTCTTAATGTCTTTTTGGCAATGCTGTTACAGTGAGCTCTGGCGTTTAGGTCATTAGATATGAGTACTCCTAGGTCCTTGACAGAGTGAGGGTCATTAATGAGGTCATATCCACCTAGTTTGTAGTTGGTGTGCTGATTATTTTTTACCAATGTGTAGGACAGAGCATTTGTTGGTCAAGATTTGGAGTTGCCAATTGTTTGACCATTCAGACACATAATCAAGGTTTTGATTCTGTGCCTCTGTTTATATAACCAAGGATTGGTTTCAAAGAACACAATCACTCTGTTAAACAAATAATTCCCTCAACACTGTCCAACTATTTACTATATTTACATTACTAGTACTATTAGTCTTCTCATCATTCCTATCACCCATCTCCTCCTGCTTGTGACTATAAGACTGTAACTTTGTTGCTTGTATCCTTATGATTTGTATTAACTGTTTCCTAGTATGATTTGATTGCCTATTTGTACCCTATGACTATATTAAGTGTTGTACCTTATGATTCTTGACAAATGTATCTTTTCTTTTTATGCATACTGAGAGCAAATGCACCAAAACAAACCCCTTGGGTGTCTAATAACACTTGGCCAATAAAGAATTGATTGATTGATTGATTGAGTCATTCATTCATATTCATATTTCAACTAAAATCTGTTTTGATTGACCTTGATTTCTGATAATTTTATTGCCACGATGCAGCATTTTTTCTGACAAAAGCATGAAAGCAGTCTTCTTCTGAGTGTTTTAAGCAGTTGCTCTTAATATGATCACAGAGGTCATTTATGTAAAGAGTTGGTCCTAAAACATTGCCTTGGGGGACACCACTGTTGACAGGTACAGAATTTGATAGGACGCTCCCAATTTTGACCATTTGTTGTCTGTTTAACAGTTATGCAGATGTCCAGAGATACCATAAGATTTTAGTTTTAGGAGTAGTTTGTCATGTATCACTGAATCAAAGGCTTTACAGAAGTCTATGTAAATTGTGTCTATTGCCTTGCCCTGACTGAGTTGTGTAGTCCATATGTTTTTGCAGTGTAAGAGTTACAGATCGCAGGATAGTTTTTTCCTGAAACCAAATTGTTTATTAGAGAGCAGGTTGTTTGTCTCTAAGTGGAGGATAACAGATTGGTTAATAATTGTTTCCATGACTTTACAGGTGATGCAGCATAAAGAGATTGGTCTGTAATTTTCAACTAGGCTGGGGTTTCCCTTTCTGAAATTGGGGATGACTATGGCTAGTGACCACAGGTTTCGCAAGGAGCTGGTCCTGAAAGATTTTTCAAAGATTATGCTCAGAGGTTTGACTATGGCAGTGGATAGCTTTTTAAATAAGTTTATCCTTAATTAAAAAAAAAAAAAACTTTCACCTTAGACTGTCTACTATTGACCTTACCTCTTTCCTAAGAGGTCTATAGGGGGCATGCATAAGCGCACCAACATGCCTACTATCCCTGTTCTATTGTTTCTTTCTTTTTCTTATATGTATCCATTTCATGTATTCATAACCATGTTTATACTTATACTTGTTATCTTATAATCGCTTGACAAAATTAAATAAATAAATAAAACTTTTCCACCTAGTATACATTTCTGGAATTCTATGAGAGGTCAGCTCACTCATGTCATGAATAGTTACATATTCAAATTATTGTTGATCATTTGTCATAAACATACAGATCTTTTTGGAATAATAACCAAAATCCAAGAGAACACCCAGAATTATCTGGAACGGAATGCTAGAGAATACATACAGTTGGTTTGGATTTAGAAGAAGTAAGAGATGCTTCAGTGCCACTGAAATCAGTGGAGCTTCGTTATGATAGACTGCAAAAGGTGAAAGATTTTGGGAACCTATCCAAAATACTGAAAGTCATGAAGAATCTCGCTACACCAGATGATATTCTATTGAAGTTTAATATTCAGGCCATAGTGAATGGAAGCTAATATCCCCTGTAGTATGGAAATCAACATCTCTTCTGTTCTTTGGCTACTGAGCTTCCAGGATATTTGCTTGAAGTTTCCAATCAAGCATAGGTCCTCAATCAATGGTTCCCAAACTGGTCTGCTATGTGAACTACTACAGATCTCAAAGTTCCCAAGGACCACCATTTAAGCCAAGAACACATGGTAGGCACCATGGCTCATAGATATCCCTGATGATATCCTTGGGACTCCAAAATTAAATAAGTAGTATTTAAATTATTAAAATATAATGAAATTAACACAGCAAGATTTAAATTGACATTATAAATTACAGTTTAATTAAATTAACAGAATAATTTGATTTTCCTGGCAGGAATTTTATAAAAGTGGGACAAGATGTTATCCAATTTCATGGAAGAACATCAAACTGGTCAGATTTAAGCCATTGGAATATTTCTACAGTTGGTATGTCCACCAGACACTACAGCTGACTCCTTTAGTCTAAATCTTTGCTGCCAGTTGGATTACCGTGAAATGACCTGGATCCAAATATTTGCTGGGTTGCAGTCTAAACCCCCAAGAGATTTATGAAATAAACAGAAATTGTGTTAGGTACTTCAAGTATGAAGCAATCACTCCACATGTAGAATAAGTATAGATTCCTATGTTTGACATGTCTCTTTTCCAAAACACCATGGTTACATAGCTTGATGACTGTCTGCCTTACCACTTTTACCTGTATTCTCATCACATTGAAGCCAGATCAGTTAAAGACCTAGCAGCTACCCAACACAACAGGCTTAATTAGTGTTGCAGAAGAGTTTGTGACAAGCAACAATGACAACATCACTACTTCATTGCCACTGCTGCAAATGACATCAGTCAAGTAATTTAACAGAATAACAGAGTTGGAAGGGACCTTGGAGGTCATTTAATCTAACCCACTGCTCAAGCAAGAGACCCTATACCATTTCAGACAAGTGGCTGTCCAGTCTCTTCTTAAAAGCCTCCAGTGTTAGAACACCCACAACTTTTGAAGGTAAGCTGTTCCACTAGTTCTCACAGTTGGGAAATTTCTCCTTAGTTTTAGATTGTTTCTCTTGGGTTAATTTCCTTCTATTGTTTCTCATCTTGCCTTCTGATGCTTTGGAAAATAGTTTAACACACACACACCTTCGTCTTTGTAGGAGTCCCTCAAATATTGGAGCACTGCCATCATGTCTCCCCTAGTCTTCTTTTCATTGGACTAGAGATACCCAATTCCTGTAACTGTTCTTCTATGTTTTGTTTTCTATGTTTTCTATGCTATGTTTTGGTCTTCAGGCCGTTAATCATCTAAGTTATTTTTCTCTGCATTCTTTCCAGCATCTCAACATCTCTCTCTCTCTCTTTTATAACGTGGTGACCAAAATTGGACTCAGTGTGCTGTTATCACTTTGCATTGGTCCTACTCACTCCTTAGTTCATAAGCAGAGGGTGCTGATTCAACTCTGTAGAGGACAAACATTTTCTTCTTGCTGCCCTACTTTTCCACATTTTGGATGATAAGTGATTTCCAAGGATGGCAAAGATGTTTGCATTATCCTGTCACTTACCTGCCTTTTATGTGGAAAGAAAAAACAAAGCTTTGATACCGTGATATCAACTTGCTAATTCTACTCTTTCCAAAAACTTTAGTTTTCTTAAGTAACTTGCAATGAAACAAGTTTCAGCAGATCAGCATAAAATTTTCTTAATTTCATTACAGGCTGTAAATTAAAATTAATGAGGCTGACACCGACAATTAACAATGAAAAATGCAGATTGTTATAATTACTTAAGCAATAACATTGCTTTACATAGAAGACTTAAGGTGCTCCACAAATTATTTACAAGTGTTACATAAAACACAAAAAAATGACAATTTCAATTTATTTTGTCAGTATAAAAAACAAAAATCTTTACTAAAACCTTTCTCATTTGGGAATCTCTCGCCATGCATAATTAAGCAAATTTGATTGCAATTAAGCCTGGCTTCTACAGTGGAGTTTTAATTAATGCAAATCTGGCATCTATATCTATAAGATTAATTTTAGTGAATTAAAAGAAAACAACAAAGCACATTTGAAAGTGTGGTTGCATTGTTCACAATTTTGTTTATCCTTCTTGCCTTTTGTAAAGATGCACTTTGACTGAATGGCTCAAAAGAAAGATTTTTATTCAGATACATTTTGTTTCTTAATGCTTTATTAAATGGGATCATCATGCCAGCACAAAGATATTTAGAATCCCATTTAAAATGTAATTATATGCCCTTAGAAGCCAAACAGACAATAGTATAGCTAGCTATGGACTTTGCTTTACGGAAATATTTACACATGATTGTTAACACCAAATGGTTATATTGCAAATATGAAAGAAATTCTAAACAGAGGAGAGAGATGATCTGCAACTTACTGGGGGATGGGAGGGAGGACAGTTTTCCCAGAAGACTCTCTAGGCGTGCTTTCCTTCTCTAATACAGCTGTGAAAAACACTGAGTTTGAAGGGAAAGCAGCTGTTTGGAGTAGAGGACATATGCTAGGGGCTCATTAAGGCAGCTGCATCTTTCCTTAAGCTCCCACAGTTGCTTTCTGACTTGGAAAATATGTGTTTGGTTTAAGGCAGGGATCTTCAAACTTGACAGCTTTAAGACTTGTGGACTTCAACTCCCAGAATTCCTTCTCCAGTCATGTTAGCTCAGGAACTCTGGGAGTTGAAGTCCACAAGTCTTAAACTTGCCAAATTTGAAGACCCTTGGTTTAAGGTATGACACAAACATTTCCAATAAGGCAATGACAAACCCTTTGTGGGTGGATAAAGAATAGAATAACCAAATTGGAAGGGACCTTCCAACCCCCTGCTTAGGCAAGAAACCCTGCACCAGACAAATGGTTATCCAACATCTTTTTAAAAACTTCCAGTGTTGGAGCATTCACAACTTCTGGAGGCAAGTTGTTCCACTGATTAATTGTTCTGTCAGGAAATTTCTCCTTAGTTCTAGGTTGCTTCTCTCTTTTACTAGTTTCCATCCATTGCTTCTTGTCCTGCCCTCAGGTGCTTTGGAGAATAGCTTGACTCCCTCTTCTTTGTGACAACTCCTGAGATATTGGAACATTGCTATCATGACACCTCTAGTCCTTCTTTTCATCAAACTAGACATACCCACTTCCAGCAATCATGCTTTATATGTTTTAGCTTCCAGTCCCCTAATCATCTTTGTTGCTCTTCTCTGCACTTTTTCTAGAGTCTCAACATTTTTTTTATATTATGGCAATCAAAACTGGATGCAGTCTTCCAAGTGTGGCCTTACTAAGGCCTTATAAAGCAGTATTAACATTTCATGTGATCTTGATTCTATCCATCTGTTTATGCAGCCAAGATATCAAGCAAATTAGATGGCTGTGTCAGCCAAGACACTCAGGAACTGAACTTGACATGAGTGTATCATGGATTTAGATTTCTGTTTCCATTAAAGATATAAACAGGCCCACAGGCTGGATGTGTCACACTCAGGCCATGTCCATCCCAGGCTCTGCAAAGGGAAAAAAAGCCATCATAATACATCACATGATGGCAATGCGACGTGGTGAGTTTGACATCCGGGATATAAAACGTTCTACAAAAATTGACTTTTAGGATCTGGAATTGGGAGAGCATTTCTGATATTGAATATCAGAAAAGTAGCAAAAGGCAAGGGGCCTAGTTAACAAAATGAAACAACCACTTCATAAATGTACGGCACAACATAGTAGAACAAACCCATCAGGACTAGATTCAGCAGTCCACCTACATTTAAAAGACAAAAGGCCACTCTTTTGAAGACAACAACCTCCATATTTTGGATGGAAAGGATTGCTGGTTTGAAAGAGGGGTCAAAAGAGGCCATCTATGTCAAAATTGAACATCTCTCTTTCAACAGAGAGGGAGGGATACCACATCACCTATTTCCAATCTACAGCACAGTCCTTTCAACAGATCCAAGGAGGCTCCACACCCATTTTCACCACTTAGGTGACCCTGGTGACACAGATAAACCTTCAGGTGATCTTTACGACTTTTACTAAAAGAATGCAAATGTCCTGCTGTCTGCACGAAGTATACAGGTGAAACTCAAAAAATTAGAATATCATGCAAAAGTTCATTTATCTCAGTAATGCAATTTAAAAGGTGAAACTAATATATGAGATAGACTCATTACATGCAAAGCAAGATAGTTCAAGCTGTGATTTGTCATAATTGTGATGATTATGGCTTACAGCTCATGAAAACCCAAATCCACAATCTCAGAAAATTAGAATATTACATGCAATCAATAAAACAAGGATTGTACATAGAACAATATTGGACCTCTGAAAAGTAGAAAGCATGCATATGTACTCAGTACTTGGTTTGGGCCACTTTTGCAGCAATTACTGCCTCAGTGCAACATGGCATGGAAGCTATCAGCCTGTGGCACTGCTGAAGTGCTATGGAAGACCAGGACGCTTCAATAGCGGCCTTCAGCTCTTCTGCATTGTTCGGTCTCATGTCTCTCATCTTTCTCTTGGCAATGCCCCATAGATTCTGTATGGGGTTCAGGTCAGGCAAGTTTGCTGGCCAATCAAGCACAGTAATCCCACAGTCATTGAACCAGGTTTTGGTGCTTTTGGCAGTGTGGGCAGGTGCCAAGTCCTGCTGGAAAATGAAGTCAGCATCCCCATAAAGTTCATCTGCGGAAGGAAGCATGAAACACTCCAAAATCTCCTGGTAGATGGCTGCATTGACCCTGGACTTAATGAAGCATAGTGGACCAACACCAGCAGATGACACGGCTCCCCAAATCAACACAGACTGTGGAAACTTCACACTGGACTTCAAGCATCTTGCAGTGTGTGCCTCTCCATTCTTCCTCCAGACTCTGGGTCCTTGGTTTCCAAATGAGATGCAAAAGTTGCTCTCATCAGAAAAGAGGACTGTGGACCACTGAGCAACAGACCTGTGCTTTTTGTCTTTAGCCCAGGTAAGACGATTCTGATGTTGTTTCTGTTCAGGAGCAGCTTGACAAGAGGAATACAACATTTGAAGCCCATGTCCAGGATCTGTCTATGTGTAGTGGCTCTTGATGCACTGACTCCAGCCTCCATCCACTCCTTGTGAAAGTCCCCAACACTTTTGAATGGCCTTTTCCTGACAATCCTCTCAGGCTGTGGTCATCCTTGCTGCTTGTGCACCTTTTTCTTCCACACTTTTCCCTTCCACATAACTTTCTATTTATATGCTTTGATACAGCACTTTGGGAACATCCAACTTTGTTTGCAATTACCTTTTTAGACGTTCCCTCCTTAGGGAGCATGTCAGTGATGGTTTTCTGCACAACTGTCAGGTCAGCAGACTTTCCCATTATTGTGATTCCTACTGAACCAGACTGAGAGACCATTTAAAGGCTCAGGAACCCTTTGCAGGTGTTATGGCTTAATCAGCTGAGTAGAGTGGGACACTTTGAGCCTAGAATATTGAACCTTTTCACAATATTCTAATTTTCTGAGATTGTGGATTTGGGGTTTTCATGAGGTGTATGCCATAATCATCATAATTATGATACATCATGGCTTGAACTATCTTGCTTTGCATGTAATGAGTCTATCTCATATATTAGTTTCACCTTTTTAGTTGCATTACTGAAATAAATGAACTTTTGCATGATGTTCTAATTTTTCGAGTTTCACCTGTAAATCCTTCCATTCCTCACTGTCCAGTCAGAGCTGAAGAAGCTCCTTGAATGAGAAGTGAAACATCTTCAAAGAAAAAACAAGGAAGTCCAGTTGCCTCCTGAAAAAGGTACCTTCTTTGATTTCTTCTTTCCTGAAAAACGAAGGACACTTCCTAACACCTGTTTCTATTTCATTTCCAAAGAAATGTACCTGACATCTGTGTGAGGCCTAGATGGGTTTCTATCAGGGGGAAGTCAATTTGATGAGAGCAACATTATTCTGTTTAATTGCAAGCTCTAAGCTTTATTGCATGGGTTGAGAGGTTCCTCACACACCCAAAAGGGCAGCTGATTGTGGCCCAATCATTGCTGAAGAAATGACTTTGCCTTCATCTTCCCTCTTCACCTTTTCCATGAGTCACCTGACTTTTAAGTTGCCAAACTACAGGCAAGGAATGGGAGCTTTGGAGTGATCCCAGCTTCAGGAGTCAGAACTATTTAACCAACATGTTCCCTTTACCCTGCCCTCCTCTCTTTGTGGACTCCTGAAAATATATAATTGGGCTAGCAAACAGTGGCTTTCCTCCTATATTTTATTTTTTTTAAATGTGACCAATACTCAAATAGAGCTTTTCAGTCTGGAACCCACATTAGGTATCAGATATTAACACAGCTGTGAAAGTCCAGAAATATTTCACAAGAAGAGTTCTCCACTCCTCTACTTATTGCAGAATACCTTATGCCACCAGATTTGAAATTCTAGACCTAGAAAATCTAGAACTATGCAGCCTTTGATCCAATCTAAGTATAGCATATAAAATCATACATTGCAATGTCCTCCCTGTCAATGAATACTTCAGCTTCAACCATAACAATACAAGAGCACACAATAGATACAAACTCAAGATAAACCGCACCAAACTTGATTGCAGGAAATACGACTTCAGCAACAGAGCGGTCAATGTCTGGAATACTCTACCTGACTCTGTGGTTTCTTCCCCAAACATCAAAAACTTTAAACTTAGACTGACTACTATTGACCTCACCTCTTTCCTAAGAGGTCTGTAGGGTCGTGCATAAGCGCACCAACGTGCCTACCATCCCTGTCCTATTGTTTCTTTTGTACATTTTTTAATTTTTCTTATATGTATCCATGTATTCATAACTATGTTTTTACTTATATCTATTATCTTGTAAGCAATTGACAAATAAATAAAAATAAATAAAAATAAAAAGCTTTAAAAAAACACATTCTCACAGTGCAAGAGATGGCCCTAATGAGCAATCCTAACTTTAACTCACTGGCAGGACAAGAAAAAAAATGGATGGAAATTAATCAAGGAGGGAAACAACCTGAAATTAAGGAGAAATTTCCTAACAGTGAGGACAATTAACCAGTGGAACAGCTTGTGGGTGCTTTTATCACTGGAGGTTTTAAAGAGATCAGAGAGCTACTTGTCTGAAATGGTATCCTCCTGCTTGAACAGGGAGTTGGACTCCAAGGTCCCTTCCAGCTTTATTCTGATTCTGATTCAGAGGAAGGGGAAAGCTAGAGGGATCATCTACATTCCTCTCAAGTCTCTTTCGAAGAGTCAGCTGTTGGCCTTCTGACTGAGCATCTGAGAAAAGATTGAAGCTCATTTTGAGTCTTGGATCATTCAATGACAGCAGGAAGGACCACCAAGTATCACTGAGAATATTTCTCCACTAATCACTGAAAGCAAAAAGGCCATTCCATTTGCTGGTATTTGACCAGTTGGCTCTAGAAAACACTGAAAGTATTGTGTGGGAATCTGATAGAACTCTTCTACACCTAGTGAAGATTCTTCAACCCAGTTTCCCACAGAAGAGTAAAAATGAAAGCATACTCAGAAGAAAGTGGACATTCTGAAGGAAAAATGTGCGGTTTACTATCAATACTATCATTTTTTGCAAGATGTGTTCCTCACTGACCTTGCAGTCTCCTACAGGAGTCTGTGACTGAATCAGATCTTTTTCTCAAGAGTGAGGAAGAGACGAAGGACCTATAGCATTCCCCTTCCCTTTAAATTACTCTTGCTTTGTCGAAACAATGTCACACTCTTGTCCTTAAGACAGTTTTGTTCCACTTCCAGCCTGATAGTCTATAAACCACTTCACAGACACACAGACACATACACACACACACAAAAGGAAATGATATATCTGATGATGAAGGGCTTACAGAAGCAGTTGTTTGGGTAGTTCCTACTTTGCATTTGTGCAAAGAAATGGATATTCTCAGATCAAAATAATCAGGACAATTTTAGTTTTGTTGTGGGTTTCCTCTCCCCCTCTTTCTCTCTTTGCTTCCCTTGTTTTTAGTTGGACATAAAAATACTAATTTGCAGGTTTTTAATCTTCCATACAAAGAAAGCGCTCAACTATATGTTAGCATGTAAATTTGTAAAGAACTGAAAAATAAGTTGCCTTCATTTGTAAAAAATAAGAATTGTGATGAATATGTCTGGGTGTTATCCTGTCTAGCATTACCTTTTATTCTGAGAATTTGTTGGTTTTGATTTTTTTCTTTTCCAAGAAAGAATAAAACTGTATGTGAATATTTATTAAATTGCTGACTGAACATCAATTTTCCAGCAACTACTATTGATCATTTGTTATTGACATGAAAGTCTCCAACGTCTTTGCTTTCTTGCTCGTCTGTTTCTCAGCTGACATTTCCACAAGAGAACAAGAAAAGATTTGAAATGCAGGATGATTCAAGTCTCCTAAGATGCTTTACAAAATCTATTCACCTCAGGAAAACATCCAAAGGGCATTTTGTATAGTCTCAACAACGTTCAGAATAAAAAACAAAACAGACTAGACGGCAGGAGCTGAGGAGGAGAAGAAGAAAAAGGTTAATTTGAATGCTGTTAATTTAAGAAGAGACTTTTGCCTTTTGAACAAACACAAGCAAAAAGAGACATTCTTTAAGGAGACAAATTAGGAATCGCAATAAAAATAGAATACTCAATGAATTCAAATCTCAATTTAGGAGAAGAAAGTTACTTGATAAATCTTCATCTTCCAATGAAGTCTGAATACAAGAAGGAAATAGTGAAAGAAACATAAGGGATTGAAATAAACTTATTTTCTCTATGAAAATCATCTGGTTTTGAATTTCAACATGTTTATCCAAGAAGACACTTGAATCCTTCCCAAAAGTGAGTTTTACGTCCGAGTTTCAAAAGTTTCACTGAGTTCAAAATATGTGCATGCCAGATTTCTGTGAGTTTTTATTTCTGAGCATTTTTCCCCCCTGGGGCCACGCTAGCGGGACAACTGTAATTGACTTTAAATTTTATAAATGTTGTCTGGAATGCATATTTTTTACATATTGCCCTTAAAATATAAGTGGTGCTTTGGGGGAGGGTAACATATAATTTTACAGTAAATAATTGTGTGGTCTTAGATCTAGTCTTTATTTCTTCTTACTTTGTGTGTGTTAATTAAGTATACACAGCCAGGGCTAACTGCAGAGACAGCTAAATAAACAAATGACACTGTGGAAAGGTCTTTCTGCATTCTAATCATATCTTACATCGGCAAGCAAAAGCTCTATAAATCGATTTGTTCTTTCACATCAAAAGACAAACAGTGATGCAAGTCAGCAGTTCCTTTGTCAAAGTCACAGACATGGCTGGTCTTCACAAATGCATTTCTCCATGGTGAGATCCAACCATTTGGAGATTAGCATTATTGGCAGGTCTCCGGAGCAGATCCATCAAGCCATTTTTGCAACTGGATTGGTTACCCGTTTTATGAAGGTCCTCCATGAAAACCAATGTTAAGGAAGAAAGCGAGTCAGGCGAAAGTATCGAACAAGACCAAGAACTGATGATTGGATCTTTCTTTTGTAGGCAAGAGAGTCTGTGATAGGTGGAGGAAGCAGAGTCTCTAACCTGCCGTTGGCTGACTCCCACAGACACAAGAAAGAACTCAGAACACTCACATAGATGCAGGGTTTCTTTTAATCCACCTTGGTTTGCAAATAAAGCAGCAACAACAGACAGCAAGTCACATGTAAAGCTAGCACTGGGAGGTTTGCCTACCAGCACTGCTTTTATGTCTTTTCCCCAAACACCACCCACCCATCCTGCAGCCCACCCACTCAGGAGCCCTCCCCCTATGCAGGTTACTTTGGCCTCCTCCAATCCCCAACAGAAAACAAAGCCAACATCCAGACCTGTGGATGTTTGCAGGATCGGTCCTGCTGCTTCAACTACTCTCCCTTCAGCATTTCCCCAACAGTGGCATCTTCTTCTCAGTCTTGCATGCATCACACCCCCACCACCCGGTCCCTTATTGTGGTGAGTCCGTGACTCTAAGACAGGCTTGACACAGAGATTGTTGTACCTTTTGGCCACGGGCCCCTTCAACAGCCAAATCAGAGGAGGAGGAGCTGTGGGAGCCAGGGTCAGCATCAAGGCAACCTGAGGGGGAAGAGGGAATAGAGCTGGCAAGGAGAGAGAGATAGAGGTGGAGCCTGGGCCACCTCCAGCCCTCAGATGGAGAATCAACAGTCCCCAGGTCTGGAGGTGGCTGATGAGGAAGAGGAGAAACAGCTGGACCCAGTGCCTGACATGCAGATGTGCAGAAGACAGAGGAGAGGAGAGCAGTGGAAATCTATGGCCTGGTCCTTGGGACTGAAGAGCCACTGCTATTAGCTAAGCCCCACCCTAGCTCTGGGGATAAAAAGCAGGAGGTGAAGATGAATAGATGCGACAGACACCTATTCATCTCCCTGCTGGACAGACTGCTTAGTCTTGTGTGTGTGTGAGAGTGAGAGACTTATAATAATCTAATAAAGGGAACATTTGTTTAACTACAGAGGATTTGCCATATTTGGGAGCCAGGTCAGAACAGAGATCCTATTGTTCCCAAGCTCATAGGAGGCTGACAGTGAGTGTCTCCCTTGAATGGAAGATATGACCTGGCTGAAAAAGCAACTATGTAGGAGCCTCGCTGGCACAGTGGTTAGAGTGCAGTACTGCCATCTACTCCTTCTGCAGTTTGGCACATTGAATCTCACCAGGCTCAAAGTTGACTCAGCCTTCCATCCTTCTGAGGTGGGTAAAATGAGGACTCAAATTGTTGGGGCAATATGCTGACTCTGTAAACCGCTTTGAGAGGGCTGTAAGACACTATAAAGTGGTATATAATTCTAAGTGCTATTGCTATTGCTATTTCAGGATCACAAGGAGTTGTTCTTCATGACATCCCGATGACAATTTCCAACAGCAGCATGTGTCATTCTCATTTAACATTGGTGAGTGGCCTGTCTTCCATGCCCTGCCAATCATCAAGGCTCCCAGAAAAGTTTCCTGTGGAAATCACAGCAATTTCTGCAACCTAAAAAAACAATCTGCAAGTGAACTCTACAAACATTGGCATTTAAACAGCATTGTTTCTTCCAAAATATGGCCTGCTCAATAATTGAATGCTGCCTTTTCATCAAACACTAGAAAAGATGCTCTTTAAAAAGAATAAAGATGGTGTTTTTTTTTCTATTTGGAAAAAAGTTTAGTCATCTAGTAGATTTCCACAGATGACTTTCAGGATAATAGAATTCATCTTGAGATAGCAATAGCAATAGCACTTAGACTTATATACCGCTTTACAGTGCTTTACAGCCCTCTCTAAGCAGTTTTACAGAGTCAGCATATTGCCCCCAACAATCTGGGTCCTCATTTTACGCACCTCAGAAGGATGGAAGGCTTGAGCCTTTACCGATTTTGGAGCCATGCAGGGGCAGTGGTTAGACTGCTGTACTGCAAGCTACTTCTGCTGACTGCTGGCTTCTTGCAATTTGGCAGTTCGAATCTCACCAGGCTCAAGGTTGAGTCAGCCTTCCATCCTTTTGATGTTGGTAAAATGAGGACCCAGGCTTTTGGGGGCAATATGCTGACTCTGTAAACTGCTTAGAGAGAGCTATAAAGCAGTATATAAGTCTAAGTGCTATTGCTGTTGCTTAGAAGAATGGAAGACTGAGTCAATCTTGAGCCGGTCAGGATCAAACTCCTGGCTGTGGCCAGAGTTAGCTTGCAAAAGTACATTCTAACCACTGCACCCCCACTCAGTTCATAGAAAGAAAGTTCATAACTTTTCTTTTTGCTCCAGCTTCCTGGTTCTCTGTGTCCACATCTACAGGAGAATATTTAGCACCAGAAAGAAGTAAAGAAGATATTTTGAAGTTCAGGGAAAAGAATGCTTCCACTGAATCTATTGCCTTTTAAACTATCTAACATGCCTTTTGTTGATTTATGATCTGCATTAGCCTTGCAATTGGCATTTTTTTGGATTGGAAGGATTTCCTTTTAGAAAATATAAGAGGATAACTGGGCAAGGAAGAGGAAACACAATCGCCTTTTGTCCTTCACTTGTTTCCAATTGGCAAGAGACCACAAACAGGTGAGCAGGAGCCAACCATCCTTTTCCTTCCACAATATCACCCAACCAAATTAAATTAAAAGTAATATTCATTTTAAACATGAAACAGAAAAGGCAAAATCTTGCAAAGTCATCAACCTGAGTATGGGAATATTGAAACCAAAAAATTGAAATCTTGATATTTTGCATCATTTGGATAAGACGTCCAGGCCTTGAAAATATTGTTGGCAAGGAGACACATTGTGAAGGTTGGATGACAGATCAAAGGGTTGGAGGTTTCCTGGTCTTGTGAGAAGACCAGGTCCAACTCTAAGGTGAAGCCATTCCAACATGTGGCAAGCAATCATTTCTGTAAAATCTGTTCCAGTTGGCATGGAATTTCCCTCATTACTGAAAAATGTCCCTTCCATCTTGGGAAATATAATCATCCACATGATCCTTTAGGTTGCATGATTCCTATGAAGCTGAGTTATATTCAAGATATGTGTCACCCAAGAGAAAAGTGATCATGTGCAATCAAATCAGAAGTTTGTTGGTCCAGCATCCTAAAGCAGTTAGATGCAAAATCAATCTTTGGAGAGTGTCTATGGAGATTCTCAGTCATCCAGGTCATGGTTGTCCCAAATATACTTTTTTTCAAGAGGCAACTGGACTTTCTATTTTTTCTTTGAAGATGTTTTGCTTTTCATCCAAGAAGCTTCTTCAGCTCTGACTGGATTGCTGAATTTCTTTGGAGAGATGGCTGAATAATCAGGACTATCAAACAGTCAGGAAACTGTCTTGAAGGACCTGAGTCCATTGACTGGATGCCTTGTTGCAATGCTCTCTCCTATTCCTACAAAAGGAAGAAATAGATGAGTCTTTTTCAAATGAGAAACCTATCCAGAACTCCAGGAATATAATTCTCCAAACATCATGTATTGGAAAAAACAGAATCTTTAGAAAACAGAGTTATTGTTTTTCCTTCTTGTTGTAACAAAGGATACTGCTTAACTTCATGTCCTCTTTATGTCCTTTACTTTAGCACTCACTTCATCAAGAAGTTTGAGAGTATCTTCCTTTTCTCATCTTCAAAGGAAAAAGCCTAAAATTATTAATTTTAGAAATTGCGGGTGCTGCAATATTGGAGATTTTAAAGACAAGATTGGACAACAATATGTGTGTTATGCTATAAAGTCTCTTGCTTGAGCAGAGGGTTGGACTAGTCCAGGGGTCACCAACATTTTGGACCTCAGGGACCACCAAATTCATAATTTTAAATCCTGTGGATCACTAATATGAATGTTGACTGACAGTGGCTTGCTGACGGTGGGAAAGTCGGTCCCATATTCCAGAGCTGCAGTAATCATTGATCATCCCAGAGCAGCTGCTCCTCCACCTGGGTGCACCAGCTTGCCATGGACTGGAGCAGGTGCTCTGGGATGACCAAAGGTCCAGTCCTGTGACTACTGCAGCTCTGGAATATGGGACTGACTTTCCCACCAATGTCAGCAATCTACCCCGGGGCAGATTTCCCTCCTCTGCTGGTTCTTACCCTCTGATTTCAGCTCACGTGGCTCTACTAAAAGTAAGGTTTGTGTTCGGCTGAAGGGTGGGGGCCAGTGGGTGGGTGGGCGGGCCATGTGTGCAGCACAGCCTTGTGTTTCCACACAGCCTGGATTAATTGCTTGGACGGGGGAACATTTCTCTGCGGACCACAAACTTTTCCCATGGGCCACCAGTGGTCCCCGGCCTACCAGTTGGCGACCACTGGCCTAAAATACCTCCAAGATCCCTTCCAATTCTGTTAAAAATACTCTCTACTCTGTATGTTTAAATGCATAAATATATGTACTGGTTGTGCAATTGCTTCTGTTACATTTTCTTGGTTGCACAACACATATAATGTGCAGTAACTATCTTTTTTAAAAAAAAATATTTAATTGTGTAAAAAAAACAAATATTGCATATTATACCAATATTCATTGAACATGAGTATTGGGCTGGATTATAGTCTCAAATCTTGAAACAATATTGCAAATAAGGATACAAAAGTATTTGCATAGGTGTGCCTACACAAGCATATACAACCATTCTATAAGGTAGCTGATATATGAATATTGTTTGTCATAAAATAGCAAATTCTCTATCCAAATGTATGAAGTAACTTGAACTAAATAGTTCTTAATAAGCAGGAAAGTGATGTTTCTGAAAAGTATGATTCTCCTATTTTGAAACTTTTTCTGTTCTCCTAAAGAAACATAGATACCACAAAGCACACACACCTAATTAATAAAAAACTCTGCTTCACAATTATTGCTAGACTTGTTGACATCTCTAATATATATGTTATGCTTTCAGAAAGAGGATTTCACTACCCAGAATAGCAGTCACGTAATCAATATTAGGCAATTTTATCAACTTTTTTTTGGTGTGAATCAAGCTTTACAGACAAATGTGTATGGATTAATTATTAGATAAGAAAAAAATGGCATCATGCTTTTCTGCACAGAGATATGTCTTTTAAAGTCAAGAGGAGAGGGGGAGGGAAGGAGAGAACTCTGCGGTCTTACATAGTCTCCAATATTTTCAAAAGGTCATTTTTGCTTGATTATATTTTTAGTTGCCTTTCAGATGGATTTGGACATTTATCTGCTTCCTTTGCGTATGGATGTCTTATGTTCTGGTTTAATTTTAATCCACACAAAACATAAAATGAATTTCACAAATATTTGCATTTCTGAAAAATGTGCCTGTCAAGCACAGAAAAAAAAAAAAAAACCCCACAACCCAACAGAAATCCAGACTGTTCAAATATAATATAAAGGTTTATTGCAAGCTTATGCTCCCTACAGAGCCTTGGTGGTGCAGTGGTTAGAATGCAGTGCTGCAGGCTACTTCTGATGACTGCTGGCAGTTTGATTCTCACCGGCTCAAAGTTGACTCATCCTTCCATCCTTCCGAGGTTGGTAAAATGAGGGTCCAGATTATTGGGGTCAATATGGTGACTCTGTAAACCTCTTAGAGAGTGCTGTAAAGCACTGTGAAGCAGTATATAAGTTTAAGTGCTATTGCTAATGCTACAAGAATCTGAACTACTAATGATCAAAACAAATTGGTGGTAGGTAGAATGGAATTCAAGAAGGGATGGATTTAGCTCTTGTGAGTATAAAAGGACTCAAGACTGATGATGCCCTTGGCCTCTCTGTCAATTTCAGCATGGCCATCTCCTACAGTGTCTGTTTTGGGCAATTGAAGATAACTCTCCCTCCTGTATATATATATTGCTATGAGGTCATTAGAAATAGGATGCCGTTATCATAAACCCTGTCACATAATTAAATAATGCTACTTTTTTTCTTCTTCTTCTTAAACAAGAAAACTGATGTTGTTGTTTCCTAAAAATTCAGAAAGTTGCAAAATTAATTTATGCAATCTGTAAGGAGCAAATGCTTCACTGCATAAGCAGAGTTATGTATTAATTACCTTGGAATAGGAAGAACTGAGGCCAGATAAATGATCCCTGGCTTGCTTTTATCCTGTAAGACTGCCCATTGCAAAACAGATACATTCAATCAATTTATTTATAGCCAAAAGACCCAAATAGCAAATTGTAAGCATAATCTAATAATTTATTATTTGGTATTAGATAAACCAGTCTATTAACTTAAGAAGATGCTGCATATTGGCTCTTGAATGCCTTTCCTGAATAGTTTTGGAAAGTGTGTACCTCGGATGCTGGAAGACCTCTAAAAGAAGGGAATTTTTAATTTATTGATTTATGTACTGTACTTGTTCATATTTATTATATTCCAGTGCACTCTATCATTTTACTAAATGTCTGTGGTTCAAACTGGCACTTAGACGATATCTCTCAGTTGAGCACAACAATAGTGATGCCTTAAACCAGTTTAAGTTATTTTTAAGGTGCCTAACTATTTCAATTACTTAACAAGCTGATCTCAGAAAATATATGTTTGTGACAACTGATCTCATTTTGTTGAGTGGGGAGGCAATAACATTATTCATTCATTAAATATCTGTCCATCCATCTCCCCCTCCCCCCATCCTGCTGGTTACATTAATAGGTAGATCTAATCAAGACAGATAGAGATTTGCCTAATTGCATTAATTGCCTAGTGCTTTTTTAAAAAGACAGTTGCTGCCTACAGGCTTACCATATAGAAGGCCATACAGTGCACACTTTTCCAACCAAAAGGGCAGATTGGGGTGGAAGAAAAAAAATGAGCGCGAAGTCTCTATTGTTATTCCCTGATGTTATTTAATTGTCGTAATGGCTGATGGCAATTCAAATGGTCTACTCAACATTCAAAACCAGAATCTGTCAGTCCTCCCAGTGACCTGACCTCTCTGACTGAATGGCTGAACTGCCTCCTAACCTTTCTCAAATAACTACCGTGTTTCCCCAAAAATACGACCGACTCAGAAAATAAGTCCTAAGCTTGATATTTACACATGCACCCAATATAAACCCTACCCCCAAAATAAGCCCTAATTAAGACCCCACCCATTTCAGGGTGTATGGGTAAAAATTAAGCTAGGGGATGGGGGTGTGGAGCTGCCTTACCTTCAGATAGTTGCAGCCAGGCCTCGCATACCTCATTTTCTGCAGCCAGCAAGGCTTTCCTGAAGGCCTCTGTAGCTAATAACAGATCAATCCTATAGAGGCCTTTCCTGAAGGCAGGGATGAGATTCTACTGGGTTTGTCTACTTCTGTAGAACTGGTTGCTCTGAAGAGCAGCAAACAGAGAGCATACATAAAACCGCTTCTATATCTGCTGCTGTTTTGGCCCATCTGCCCAACCGGGCTCTTACCTGACCTTTATTTTCCACGTTTTCAACTGAGGCTGCTTTGCGCAACACAGCTGCAGTTGAAAAAGCAGGGAAAAAGTGCTTTTTCAACCACTGCGCACTCGCGCGCGGTGCTGCTCAACTGTCCAGGCAGCTAGATGATGACGATATACATGTGCGCGTAGCAAAATGTAAAATCACCGGACTGGTAGTTACGCCGGTTGGATCCCACCCCTGCCGAAAGGCCTTTCCTGAAGGCCTCTCTCGCCGATAACAGAGCCCCGGATCAATCTGGAGCTCTGTTATTGGCTACAGAGGCCTTCAGAAAAGACTTGATGGCTACAGAAGAAATGGACCGAGGTATGTGAGGCCTAGCTGCAACTATCCAAACCTGAAGAAGTTTCTGCAGACCTCTGACAGTGAAAAGGAGGCTGGAGGTGACATGCACAAGTGATGTGAGTCAGTGGATGGCATCCCCCCTTGAAAATAAAACCTGGTGCCTTTTTTTGGTGGCAAAAATATAAGAGAGGGTATTATTTTCAGGGAAACACAGTATTTGCAAAGATCAGCTGTTTGCATTACCAAGAGGGGCCAGGATCTTCTAACAATCACCAAGTCTTCATCATGCTTCCCGTTGGCAAATTCCTATACCAGATGGACCAGCTACTCTTTCTTGAACAGCAACTGGCTCTGATGGTTTGCTCAAGGAACAGGGAAATCCCAATAGTACTGGTCTTCTATACCAGTGGACCCCCAGCCTTTTGGGCACCTAGGAGAAACTTTTTTCTACAGACCAGAGAGGGTGTAGTTTTGTATACTGGTTTATGGCATGCCACGGACTGGGGTTTGGGGACCCCTGCTCTATACCAATTGGAGACCTCCAAAGTTATCAAGAACCTTAACCTGGTAAGCGCACAAATGTTAGCTGCTGTTGTGGTCCCTCCAGCAGCTGAATCAGATGAGGAGGAAGTGTGGAAGTCAGACCTGAGAACTCCAAGAGGGAAGAGGGAATGGATCTGTCAGAGAGAGAGAGAGACAGACAGACAGAGAAAGAGACAGAGACACACACACACAGAGAGAGAGAGACATAGAGAGAGACAGAGGTGGAGTCTGGGCCATCCATCAGCCCTCAGGTGGAGAGTCAACAGCTCCCAGGTCTAGAGGTGGCTGATGTGGAAGAAGAGGAACAGCTGGGTCCAGTGCCTGACATGCAGATTTGCAGAAGTCAGAGGAGAGGAGAGCAGTGGAAATCTATGGCCTGATCCTTGAGATGGAAGAGCTGCCACTGCTAGTGAAGCTCCACCCGAACTCTGGGGATAAAAGGCAGGTGGCGGAGATGAATAAATGTGGCAGACAACTCTTCATCTTCCGGCCAGATGGACTTGTTAGCCTGCGGTAAGAGAGAGACTTTTTGCTGGGACTGCTGGCATTCCTAATAAAGGAAATTTTGAATGATTGCAGAGGCTTTGTCATATTTGGAGAGCTGGGTCAGAACAGTTGCCATGTTCTGCTTGGACAGAAGAGGGTATTTGTTCCAGTTGCCCAGTTCTGTTTCCATAAAAGTGGTGATCCTCATCCCCCACAAGCCAAATTATTCTGTATGCACGTCGGTTTTCATGTAACAAAACTAGTATGGGTAAAGCAATCCATGTTATTAAGGGCAAAACCAACGATTCCAATGAAGAATTTGAAAGGAAATGTTGATTGACGCTTCTTTAAAAAAAAAAAGTTGCCAACGTGCTGAAACAGAAAATTGGGAATTGTAATATATATACAGAAGTTAAATGTTTATGACATTGTGTGTGCAGTAATGATGTCTAAATTCAGAATTAACCACCCTGAATCGCCCTGTAACATTTGTCTGGCCCTGCCTTTCTTTCTGAGTATGTGATATGAACCATGACATTACAATCTTATAGCTGTAGCAGGAATGAGTTATGTTTGTACTATTTCCCATTCTCATTATATTTTTGTCACAAAATGAATTAATGTTGTGCCATTTTCTATTCTCATTATAATCTTTTCCTTATGAATGGGGTATCGGAATTTTAATGCCTTTTGTAATCTGTGAATTATAGGAGGATGAGATTCTACGGTGACCTTGTTTAATATTTTGCATTTTGACCGGCTAACAGTTTCTGCATAAGACATCCAAGAGGTGAGGTTAGAATGATCAGCTAATCAGCTTGTTTTGACAATATTTGATCCAAATGGTTTAGGTGAAATGAAGAGCAAGTCAGAAAGATAAATGCCTTGAAGCTCTGCAGAAGGGAGGTGAAAGTCCTATTTGAACATTAGAAGATGTTTTTATTCAGTCCAGCAGGAATTGGCTAGACCCTGTTCAGATAAAAGCAAATGTATTTTTTTATAGCATTTAAATCCCCGCAGTCAAATTCACATCACACTGTATAGAAAGTGGTATCCAAGAAGCTGACAATGCAACATATGTGGCCTGATCCATGAACCATTTATAGTGTAAGCCAATATCAGGAAGCCACATTCATTTCATCCTAAACTGGAGTGAATCAAATTACAGGGATCAATTATTCCCTGGGCCACTACATTTCAACCAACACAGGTTCTCCCAAAAAGTCAGTGTCTTCTAACAGCCCCTGTACACAAGAGTGTCCTGAAAACTTCAGAAATGATTCGAAAAAGGCATTTCAGAAAGTGCAAAAGCACTTCTTCAAAGCAGCTGCATCTGTTTTCAAGCTTCAGTGTGAACCCCAGAAAAGCTGTGGCTGCCTTAAGAGGCCAACTCATCAAACAGCTACATCTTTAATGAGACTCATTCAATCAACTTTGTCTTTCCTCACTCATGTAGAAATGTAAAAACAAATAAAGCAGTTTTAGAGAGATGCGAGGCATCTTTCTAAATAATTGTTAAATTCCATGCAGATGTTATTGCATACATTTTCAAAGCACATAATATTTATATGTACTCACGTGAACTATGCCTGTAGATTTAGAATTCTGTGCTGTGTCTTTAGAATTCTATTTTATATTACCCCAAATTATCATATCATTTTTTAATTTCAATTTAATCAATCTAGAAAACTTCATTTTTATACCTGTGGACTATTTGGCACACAATAAGATACATTTTACAAAGTATAAAATGTTTTCACTTATTCATTCTTTTCTTTCTTTTTTTCTTTTTCCTAGAACAGAATTCAAAGCACTGTCAAACCAAATATTTGGTTGGTTTCCCTATTAGCAAATACTTAAAGTACTTAAAATAATCTTTCCCACTTGTATTTGCCTATAAACTGAACAACATCTAGCAATGTGAATGTGGTACTTTTTAAAAGAAAAGGAACCTTTATTAGATGATAAGTAAGTATTTCTTGAAATTATATCTGCAATCCATTTTTAAGAATACATTTGCTAGAGAGATAATTTCACCGTCTGCCTACCTCAGTGGTGGTTGTGATTGACAAGTAAATTGGGCCATGTCAATCAACCAAATGTTGGAACAGTGCTATTCAGCTCCATCTTTTTAAAACAGCAAATGTAATTTTTATTTGGGCTTCACAATATGCTTGTACAATAAATAATGTTTCAGTTAGCTGCAAGTGAAACCCTTAACTTCATAAAGCAATCATTGCAGTGCTTAAACATTCCTATCTTAGATTAATTTAGGAATAAAATCTAGCTAAACTGTAACATTTAATGTGAGGAAACTGGGTTGTTGTTTTTTTCCTGACAATTTCAGAATATGGTTTGAGAGATTGAGCGTTAACAGATATATTTAAGGAATGTTTCTGCATAGAGAAAAATGGCAATTTCTTATATTGTAAATGAAGGCAGAAACCCAGAATTTGATGAATGTTCATTCTGCATGTGAGACTAGCTGTAATACATATTATCTGGATGAGTAGATTGATAGGCAAATAATCTACAACTCTTTACAATAACCAATCTATTAAATCAAAATGTTAATGGAATTTGCACTGAATCAGGCAAGTACCTACTAAAAATATAGATTAAAACCTGTTAGAATTTGCTAAATCTGGTCTGTTATATATTAAAACTGGGAAAGATCTGGTGTAATTTCAATAGATAATTTTATATCCGTTGTGACCCAACCCATTTTCCCTTGTTAGACATAGACAACATAATATAGATGTGAGTTTAGGGATGGTTAAAGTCCTTTGTGCATCACTACACACTTATTTAATTTGACATGATTCACCAAGTTTGAAGGGAGCCTTCTGGAGATCTTCATAGCTATGTTCTTGGTTATCACACCTGGAATAATTTTCAAGGTTGACCCTAAAATCATGTTTATTGACGAACCATTCATGAACCAATGTGTATTGACAGAGACCATATCTTGCTCTCTTACTTCTAAGCTTTGCTTTTTATTTTTGACCAGTTAGTCAATAGAAGGAAGAGAAGAGAAAAAAAGAGTTGGAAGGGACATTGGGACATCATCTAGTCCAACCCCTTGCTCAAGCAGGAAACCTTATACTATTTCAGAAAAATGGTTGTTCAATTTCTTAAAAATTTCCAGTGTTGGGACATTCACAAACTTCTGGAGGCAAGTTGTTCCACTGATTAACTGTTCTGTCAATATATTTTTTTTTTTTAGTTCTAGGTTGCTTCTCTTCTTGATACATTTCTATCCATTGCTTCTTGTCCTGCCTTGAGGTACTTTGGACAATAGCTTAACTCCCACTTCTTTGTGGCAGCCCCTGAGATATTGGAACACTGCTATCATGTCACCCCTAGTCATTCTTTTCATTAAATTAGATGTACCCAGTTCTAGCAACCATTTTTCATATGTTTTAGCATCCACTCCCCTAATCATCTTTGTTGCTCCTCTCTGCAATCTCTCTAAAGTCTCAACATCTTTTTTACATAGTAGAAGTCAATTTTTCACGTGATTCTTCTTGAGTTACTATTAACTGTGGTTAGCAATTATCCTGAACTGATGGGGAAGAATAATTGCCATTGAAATAAATATAACTTTAAGGCAAGTAGGTGCAATATTTTCAAGAATATATTGCTTGATGTATGATTTTTTTTATCTCCAACCCCAATCTCAATCTCTTATATTGTTTTGCTCTTTGTTCCCTTTTCTATTTGTTAATTAAACAAATGATTACCAAACACCATTAGACCTTCTTGGATATCCTCCGACCTGACTCCAATTGCAGGAACAGGGAAACTTGCAAAACGATTTCTTGAGAAGAAACACAACAAAGATGGCAAGATTGATTTCCAGTGCTCCTCTGAACAACATTTTGCTAAACCAGGTGATTTTTTTTTTCTCCTAAGACTCTTGCAAAATTCTCTGTAGCTGCTCTTAAAACATTTCCCCTAGCGTGGATCTTTTTCTTCTTCTGGTTTTTTTTTTGGGTAAGAAGCTTCTGACAGATTCTTTAGCAAAGGAGCTTGGATTGTCAGTGTCTCATACAAAAAATCCTGACTCCCCAGAAAGAAAGCTTCTGGCAATGTTCTTTCTTTTCTTCTTTTTTAGTTGTTTTGGGAAAACACACAGCTCACAGAACAAGCCTGGCATCACATTTTATACCTAGGTTATAAGCAGATGCTGCTGAAATATGGATATTTCTCCAGTCCACTGTATTCTTTACTTCTTGTCATCTGTTGATTTTAAATCTGCATTCCCAATGGGGGGCTAAAATAAATATCTATGTACAAGATTTGCCTGCTGCCTGTTTGCGTTCAGCTGGGATTTCTTATACTTCCAAATGGGGAAAGTGATAAGAGCTTGTGGGAAGACCTCACCACCACTCCAGAAGAATGAAATACTTTGGGAAATATTAACAAAAGGAAGAATATTATATTTCCCTAAAGGAGAAATGGAGAAACATGCTCTTAAAGGCAGAAAGCAGACTCATAATAGCACCCAGCAGATATTTTGTGTCCATTAAGAAAGATTGGGCAAGTCTATTCAGAAACAAAAGACCTTCATCTCCAGCGATGGGGATTAAAAATTTACATTCTCCTCCATCCAAATTCACAACCATTCAGGACATAATAGGATTAACCCACAACCATTTAGCAGAAGACATAGAGCTCAATACATTGCACAATCTCCTAAGGCAAGGGTCTTCAAACTTGGCAAGTTTAAGACTTGTGGACTTAAAACTCCCAGAATTACTGAGCGAACATGAGGAATTCTGGGAGTTGAAGTCCACAAGTCTTAAAGCTGTTAAGTTTAAAGACTCCTGTCCTAACAGCAGCATCTCTGAAACTTCTAAAAATCCATGTACTCATCAAACCAATTGGTCAACTGCCCAAAATCACATGTGGTTGATAGTTCTGCTTCATCAATAAAGGGCACCTTTCTTTCCAAGCAGCCTCCAGCCTCCATTTTATCTCCATAGTGCCTTTCTCCCAGATTGGAACTAGACCTGGATATTTCTTCCAAGAAGGTGGAATCCCTATCTGTATAATACAAAACCACACACTTAAGGCTCAACTCAAGCATGCTTGTTAGTAATCTTGTAACTGAGGGTCAAATAGAGATGGAGACGTTTCAACCCCTGCTTCAAGTGTGGCAGAAGTGTGACGTAGCACTTCTTTTTTTTTTAAAACAAATTTTATTAATTTTACAACTAAAATAAAACAACTCGACAACACATACATACATAAAAGAGTAGAAGGAAAAGAAAAAAGGGATAGGGAGAAGGAAACAGAAAAAAATTAAAAACATTCTTATTTTCAATAGTTTGTAGGATCTTTTCTTCCCTTAATTTTGCCATATCTGCACACCTTGTCTTTACAAAAATTTGTACATCACTCATATAAATTTTTCTTATTCTTACTATCTTATGATATAAAGTCTATCTTTGTTCTAACCATTTATATCAATAGTTCCAACTGTTAAGCCTGGGTTCCCCAACCAGGGTTAGGTAGACAAGCTAAACA
>BLBF01000073.1:14178083-14190439 GCA_015471245.1 Laticauda colubrina | reverse complement strand
AGCACCAGCAGCACCAGCAGCACCAGCAGCACCAGCAGCACCAGCAGCACCAGCAGCACCAGGAACAGCACCAGCAGAGTAAGCACCAGCAAAATGCCAGCACCAGGAGCAGCACCAGCAGAGTAAGCACCAGCAGAAGCACCAGCACCAGGAGCAGCACCAGCAGAAGCACCAGCACCAGCAGAGTCAGCCCCAGCAGCAGAAGCCCCAGCAGAAGCAGAGTCAGCGCCAGGGGGTGGGATGGTGGCCCTGTCCTTCTTGCCAGGGCTGGCAGGAGTAGGCACAGGCTTCCTCTTCTTCCCCATGGTTCTTGGCTGGAGATGTGTCTGGCAGCAGGTTTTTCCTCTGAATGGTGACCTACTTGCGAGCTGCATCCTTTTATATCCGCGGGGCTGATGCAATTCATCCTCCCCGCATGCGCAGTGAATGCTTTGCATTCGCTAGGCATCCGCTAGGCATCCGCTCTGCATCCGTTCCTTCCGCTGCGCATCCGCTTCGCTGTGCTCCCCCGGAAGCCCTGCGGATGTGCCATCCGCTTCCATCCACTTCCATCCGCTAGGCTTCCGTGGAGCATCCGCTTAACATCCTCGCTACGTCCTTTCCCCGTCCGTTCCTTTCCGTTGTTGTCCACTCTCTTTATGCAAATTTGGGGCACTTTTGAGAGCGGATAACAATGGATGGAACATTTTCTCGTCTGCTGTGTCCTTTTTACATACTTTTTGCATCCGTCAGCCGATGTGACATGGCCTTTAGTTAGCTGAATTGGAAAAAGTTCATCTATTTCCTCTGTTCCTTTACATGTTGAGTGGTGTAGGATTTCCTGCCTGGGCAGGGGGTTGGACTAGAAGATCTCCAAGGTCCCTTCCAATTCTGTTATTCTATTCTATTCTATTCTATTCTATTCTATTCTATTCTATTCTATTCTGTTCTGTTCTGTTCTGTTCTGTTCTGTTCTGTTCTGTTCTATTCTATTCTACTCTATTCTATTCTATCTTATGCTTTTATTCTATGTTTGAGGCCTGTGATGGACAGACTTCATTGTGGGATTTTGGTACTCTCTGAGCTTGGTTGTTTTCTTGCAGACCTTTCATTACCCAAACTAACTAGCATTGATGATGCTATCTTGTTTGGAGAATGAAACATCTGCAAGAAAACAAGTAAGTTCAAAGAACACCAAGGACCCCTCATGCCAACCCTGAGCTGCAAATATTCTCCTTTCTTAGAGTTCATTGTTAACAAAACTGATATTCCTGCCTTGAGAAAATCTAGCTCCCAATGTAACTCTTACACTAACATATTCGATTTCACACTTTTGAACCAAAATGTCAAGGAGAGGACAGTTGTCCTTTGAATTTCTCATGTCACTTAATTAAGTGATGTGGTTCCCCAGTCCAAGGTCATCCTTCTGATTCTGTTGATTCAAGAAAATGAACAATTCCGCATTATATTTATCTATAGGTTATACTATCATATTAGCATTATATTTATCTGAAACCTATATGTAAATAAAAAGTATGTGAAGTTCCAGGATGGACATTTTCATGTGAACTACTTTTGATTAAAAAATAATACCTGAAATGGATGTGGAAAATAATCAAATCAAATTTAAGACTGAAAAAAAAAATTGAAGGAAACTGACATGAACAGATTTTGCTAAACTTTGTTTTAAATGACATCATACAGGTGACTCTAACATGTCAATCATCGCCTCTGCATCTTTTAACCATTTGCTTTTTAACAGAGCTTGTTACATCTTTAGCAAAGAGTTTTAAGTACAAAATGTCCCCCCCACCAATATTTTTAGCTCATTCTATATCACTAGAAAAACTGCCCTCAATGTTAGACATAGTAATATCATCAAGTGATGATAAGTTATGTATGGGCATTTATGAGATTTTTTTTCTTTGAATCTAACCTTGGAACAGATGATGCATATTAGAACATACTGTAGAGAAGTTCAGCAAAATTGAACAGTTAATCGATGTTCTATTGGATTTTATATCAGGCAATATTATCTGAGCAGGTAGCAATAACAATAGCACTTATATTCCACTTTACAGTGCTTTACAGCCCTCTCTAAGTGGTTTACAGAGTCAGCCTATTGCCCCCAACAATTTAGGTCCTCATTTTACCCATCTGTCTTGCCCCTGTTAGAATCTGACTCCAAGGGAGAGGAGGAACAGCCAACAGGGAGTGGGAGTGAGCTCCGAAGATTGTGGAGGAAACTGGGGAAGGGCACAGGCTGTCTGGGCATTCAGAGGAAGATCCAGCGCCATCCCCTCTTCAACCTAGGGCATGCAGGGAGGAGTGGATAAGGGAGAAATGTGAATGATATGGTCTACTGGGGAGGAAAGGACCTTGATCTCCTTCCTGGGCTGCAGCTGTGGGGACTGTTTAAAAGGACAAACTATGCATGGGCTAGTGGTGGAAGTAAAGTGTAAAATATTTATAGTTTGTCAGTTCTTATCTGAGTTCTGGTGTCCTTCCCAGTATGTGTATTTCGATATATGGACGTCTTCAAGCCCTTATCCAGTCTTGTCTCATTAATTGCTTCAGTGTGATTTGTGTTGTTTTTTTCTATTTATAATTTATCTGTATTTTGAGTTTGAATGGAAGTTCTTCCTTTTCGCAACTGTTTGCAGGGGAGTTTTTTTTGCTTCTTGTCCTGCCTTCAGGTGCTTTGGAGAATGAGTTCACTCCCTCATTTTTTGTGGCAGCTTCTCAAATATTGGCTCACACACAGCAGACAGAATCTTGTCAGACTGAACCCTTAATACTGTCATTCTAAATGACATACCCTGGGAGATTCTAGGGCGGCTAGATGTTTATGCAGATTCTCAGTCATCCTGGTCATGGTTGTCCCAAAGGTGCTTTTTTATGAAGCAACTGGAGTTTCTTGTTTTTCTTTGAAGATGTTTCAGTTCTCATTCCAAGAAGCTTCTTCAGCTCTGACTGGATGGTGGGGAATGGAAGCATGGCACAACATAGGAGAACAAACCCATCAGGATAAGATTCAGGAATCCACCTGCATTTAAAAGACTCTTTTGAAGATAGCAAAGTCCACATTTTGGACAGAGAGGACTGTTGGTTTGAAAAAGGAGTCAAAAAGGCCATCTACATCAAAATAGAATAACCCACTCTCAACAGAGTGGGAGGGATATGACATTATCTATCTCCAGTCTATAACATAGTCCTTTCAACAGTTCCAAGAAAACTCCACTCCCGTTTGTATGACTCTGGTGGCTCTGAGGGCATAGCCTCTACAATTATTTAAAAGAATGTAAATGACCAGATGTCTGCAAGGAATATAAATCCTTCCATTCTCCCCCATCCAGTCAAAGCTGAAGAAGCTTCTTGGATGAGAAGCAAAACTTCTTCAAAGAAAAACAAGAAAACCCAGTTGCTTCTTTAAAAAGCTTCTTTGGGACAAGATAATGGTTATTCTAATTTTCTTCATCAATCTTCTATCTAGCTCTAGACTGGGCTGCATCTCATCTCCCTCCCTTTTCTGGAATGTTCTTCTTCCTTTCTGGCAAACTGCCACCTCATTTTAGTCCATCATTCTAGCTCCCCCTCCATGGGCACTATCTCTCACTGATCCTGCCATAAGCTTGGGATGCCCACAGGTAGGTCACACCACCAAATAAACTCAGCCACACCACTTCCAGAATGGCTATGAGGCATTTCATCTCCAATAACATCTTGAAAACAAACACATTTATAAATGTCACCAAAGGGTGACATTTTATTTTTAACAAGCCAAATCCTCATTTTTAAATTATTTCTTAAAATGTAACAGGTCTAATCAGGCAGAAAGACTGGCTGATACCAACATTGGCAACTGCGGGGATTTGGAATCCCTGCAAACCCCCAGCAGCCCCAACCCTGGGTTTCCATCCAGAGTAGAAGTTCCTCACCATTGAAAACTTTATTCATTGTAATTGCCAACAATATGCCCAGAAGCAACTGGGAAGGTAGTCTTTTATTCCCCAGCTTGAAACTACACCATGGATGGAAAATGTGTGTGTGTGTATTTGTATTCCCATAAAAAATACCTGTTTAAAAACAACTTTTGATTTAATATTTGAAGAGGGGTTAACCTCCTGTTGTGCTTTAAGCATGCAAAAACCTGCCGCAAACTGCCATTTGAAAAGCAACTTTATATTGAATTCCAGTTTGCAAGATGCACATCTGATGCTTGCCAGAGCTATTGTTCTATTAATAAGTGCCAGCATAACAAATGCTGCTTTCCCATCCACTCAAGGTTGGGATTCAAATTTTTAACAACTGGTTCTGTGGGCATGGTTTATGTGGTGGGCATGGCTTGATGGTCATGTGACTGGTTGGACATGGCTTGGTGGTCATGTTATTGGCTGGGTGTGACCAATTCAACATCACTTACATCGAGGCATGCATCTCATGGGAGTCGTAAGTATGAAAAATGGTCATAAGTCACTTTTTTCAGTGCCATTGTAACTTTGAATGGTCATTCCACACAAGCAAAGTACCAGCAAAGGAGGGAAAAAAAACTCCAGAGAAGTTCCTGAGACAGGAAGTCTAGTCCTGCCAAGAATGTAATAAGGATTAACAGAGAGGCAGTTTCTGTAAGCAACACCAGAATGTTTCCTTCCTGCCTTCCTTACAGGATTAGGCCAGTACTTTCTTCTAACAACCGGTTCTCTGAACTGCTTAGAATGTAAACAACCGGTTCTAACGAATAGGTGCGAACCGCTAGAATCCTACCCCTGCATCCACCCACCCCTCTTTAGGGTGAGTTTTTAGAACTGTTTATTGTCAGTGAAAGGACACCAACAAAGGCTTGCTTCAAAGAAAGCTAACAGAATCACAAGTGGGACTGATAAACTCTTGCTGCATTTTGAAAAAAATCAGATCTCTCTTTCTGTGTGTGTGTGTTGTGTTGTGCTGTGTTGTGTTGTGGTGGTGGTGAGTTAAGCATCACTCTGAAGAAATCACAGAGTAATTTTGCTCTCACTTTAAACTGGTTAGACCTTCCCTCATTCTTATTATTTTAGGCCTTTGAATGGGAAAAATAAAATAAAATAATAAGGGGTTTGAGTGTGTGTGCATCTCTCTCTCTCCCTCTCTCTTTCTCTCTCTCTCTCTTTCTGTGTATTTGTGTAGTGGGTTAAATATCACTCTGAAGGGATCACAGAATAATTTTGCTCTCATTTTAAACTGGTTAAACTTTATCTCATTCTTGTTATTTTAGGCCGTTAAATGGGAAAAATAAAATAAATAATAACATAAAATAAAAGAGGTGTGTGTGTGTGTGTGTGTGTAGTGGGTTACATATAGCTCTGAAGGGATCACAGAATAATTTTGCTCTCGTTTTAAACTGTTAGACCTTCTCTCATTCTTATTGTTTAAGGCTTTGAATGGGAAAAATAAAATAATAAAATAAATAATAATAAAATAAAATAATAAAATGAAATAAAATAAAAATGAAATGAAATAAATAAAATTATGCAGTGCAATGCAATACAATAATAATAAAACAAAACAAAATAAAGCAAAACCGTCTTCAGGTCATCTCCCTACGCCCTTCCGCCCCCCACCCCCATGGCCTTTCTCCGCTTCACCAGAGGCAATGCAATGAAGTATTTCACGTTTATTTCATCTGTGTACTTGAATGATTTAAACCTGTTTTCCCATTGTAGCTCTGCTGTTCTGCATTTTTATGTTTAGTGATTGTGTTTAGCAATATTGCTGGAAATATCTGGAGAGCAAGTCGCATGGAAAAGATGCTGGCTACAATCTGATGTCAGATTACTTTTATCTGGCATAAAACTATTAAGCTGACAGTCATTATGAATCATTAATAGTCTGACAGCAAAGTTGACTGCGGTGGGAAATACCAAGTCCATTTTATTATTCATTAATACAGTCTAAAAGCAGCTAACTTTCCAGAGAAAGAATAGACATTGGAATTATAATATTTCATCCTCATGAATGTGGAAGTGTGGTTATGTTTCATCAGCATTTCTCTTGTGTTGTGGTTGTTGGGTAAAACTTTCCAGTGAGTTCCTTCTACTTTTTTCCCTAGATTCTGCCTTTGGTATATTTCCTCTGTTGCAAGGCACAGAGTTGTGACTTAAGAGTAGCCTTCCTCCAGTCAATTCCCTCTATAGTAGACAATTCTCATGCTGTGTTGAGGTCCTTTTTCTGCACTGAAGTTGAACACACAGAAATGCCCCAAGGATGCTATTAATTGTTTTGTTTGTTAAACATTTGACTTGCCTCCAGAAGTTGTGGATGCTCCAACACTGGAGGTTTATAGAAGTGATTGGACAACCATTTGTCTGACATAATAATAGGGTTTCCTGCTTCAGCAGGAGATTGAACTAGAGGCTAAAGACTTTCTAGAGACTCAAGAAAGAGTGCAGAGAAAAGCAACCAGGATGATGAGGGGACTGAAGGCTAAAACATATGATGAATGGTTGCAGGAACTAAGCATGGCTTGTCTAGTGAAGAGAAGGATCAGGGGAGACATGATAGCAGTCTTCCAATATTTGAGGAGCTGCCACAGAGAGAAAGTGATCAAGCTATTTTCCAAAGCACCCAAAGGTCAGACAAGGAATAATGGATGGAAACTGATCAAGGAAAGATTCAACCTAGAAATGAGAAGACATTTTTTGACAGTGAGAACCATCAATTTTTGCCTTCAAAAGTTATGAGAGCTTCATCACTAGAAGCTTTCAAGAAGAAACTGGACTGCCATCTGTCAGAAATGGTGTAGGATCTCCTGCTTGGGCGAGGGGCTGGACTAGATGACCTACAAGAACCCGTCCTACTCTGTTATTCTGTTGGAATAACAGGTTAGTGGGGTGGGGAGGGAATGGGATTTTGCAGTAACCTTCCCCTGTCATGCCCACCAAGCCATGCCATCAAGCCATGCCCACAGAACCAGTAATACATTTTTTTGAATCCCACCACAGAACTGCCCTGAGTTGATACACTGCGAGAGTGTATAAAAACAGAAGTATTAAATAAATACATCAATAAATAAAGTGGGATTTCGCCTGATACATAAACAGAACAAGAAATAGATAAAGAGTTATCTCGAGAGAGAGAAAAAAAATATGACTTTTGCTCATAACCTCTGGGCTGCTTTGGAGACAAAAGAAACCAGTCTCCAATTCATGAACCATGGATATTATTCATGGTCTAATTTTCCATTTTTAATTATCTCCTTTTTTCCTCGGGCACTGAGTTTACAGTTGGCATCTCATAACTTCAGAGTGGGGGGCTTGGATGGATGGCCAGAGTTTTGTGGTCATTTTTTGACCATTGTACATTTGGGGAAGAAGAAGATTGTATTTTGCAGGATGCCCCAGAATGAATCACTTTAATTCAAGACTGCACAATTGCTTTCAATAACCATTGAACACCTTGTTTTAAAAATGGTACTTTAGCACTTACATGGCCTACGAAACTAAGTAGAAAGCAACCAAAGACCGAATAGTTGCCCTGACTGATTTGCAGACACTGTCAAGTTGCAAACCCCATTCTCCATGCCAGTGAGTTATTCAGTACCAATAAATCAATTCAGAACAACTCCTTATTATAAAGAGAGTCCTGATCCAGTTCTTGAAAATAATGATTGCATCTTGCACTGGAACAAATTGATTACTATAGATGGAACAGTAGAGAAGGCATAATTCTGGGAGCAAAGAAGAAAACAAAGCAGCTACTCGAGTGACTAGAATATATCTCATGAAATCTTAAAAGACAGAGGCTGGCTAAAGTCGTGTGAGTTCCTTTTTTTTAATGGAATACGTAACTTCCTTAATATATTTTGTTTCTCCTTTTGTATTTTAGTTGGAAGTGATCTTTTCTGCCATGAGGGAAATCCGAAGTAAATTAAAGTATCCCAGACAATTGGTCGTTCCACTTCTCCTTGAACATATTGGAATTAGAATTAGAATTCTTTTATTGGCCAAGTGTGATTGGACACACAAGGAATTTATCTTGGTGCAAATGTTCTCTGTATACATAAAAGAAAAGATACATTCGTCAAGAATCATAAGCTACAACACTTAAAAATAGTCACAGGGTATAATAAGCAAACATATTAAGCAAAGGGGAATTCAATACATGTTTGGCTAATTGGATCAATTGTTAGCTTGCTCTTGCTCCTCCCCGCATCTCCCCAGAAAATCAGAATATGTTTTTCAGTCAGAAAAACAAAGAAGATACAACCAGTTTTGACTTCCTCTTCCTCATCTTTCTCCTTCTCCTCTTTCTCCTCCTTTTCCTCTTCCTCCTCTTCCTCCTCCTCCTCCTCCCAAAGCAAAGTTTACCAGCTCCTTCAGTCTCTTTTGATATGACTTAATTTTGAGACCTGTGAGTTTATTTTTAAATTGTCCTAATTATTCTGAATTCTTCTTAAGGTGTGTGGCCCCAAAATGACACAATATTCAAAGTGGGAGCTGACCAAGAAGGAATTGTGATTGCATTCCCTGATTGGGAAGAATTTAGTAAAGGCCCTGTCCCACTGCACTTACGGATCCAAAGAGGATGTAAAACGTTAAAAAAAGCTTGCCATCCGTTGGAAAACACTATGCATCCATTGTGTACTCACTGCATACGTGTTTCATACGCTCTATCCCTCGAGCATCCATCCGCTGCGATTTAATCTGTGCAAGAAGTTTTGAGCTGCACAAAACTTTTTGAACGGATGAACTTTCCACCGCGTACGATGTACATCTGTGACATATATGGGCAACAAACGTTCTATGTCCGTTATCATCCATTAAACGTCCGCTGTATCCTCTCTGCATCCTCTGGCCATCCTCTCGACTCACATCCGCTGCAGCTGAAAATGGAAAGAGGGAGGAAACAAAAGGTGCACGGGAAGTCTACACAGCGTTAGTAGCACGGAAATAGAAAGGATGTAAGCGTATGCATCTTGTATATAAAGGATTAAAACAGACAAAACGTTTGTATCTGGGATGTATCTTGGATATTTAGGATGTCTGCAGTATGTCTAGAGTATGTAGAAGGACACCTAGCAGACTACCAAAATTTCCTATAAAAAGGGGGAGAAAATCATCTGGATTTCAGTATGAGTCCAGCAGCCATGGTGAACAGACCTCTTCACCCTTGGTCTTGGTCTTCCACATCATCAATTGTTCTCCACCATGGATCATGACACAGTCCGTATGGTAACTGCGATAATTCATCACCAGAACCAAAACCTGTTCAGACTGTTTCACCTTTTATACAGAAGGAGAAGAAGGAGACATCCAAAACCTGTGTGGGTCCAATGAAGGATCGTGAGAAGAATGCAGTTTGGACTGTATGACCTGTTGATGGAGCTGAGGAATTAAGACCCTCGTGCATTCCAGCACTTCATGAGGATGCCACCAGCCATGTTTGACAAACTTGTAGAGCGTCTGAGACCCAGGTTGACCAAGCCTAGCACCAACTTCCATCCCAGCCTGGACCCTGGACTGAAGGTGGCACTGACTCTGCGGCACTTGGCCTCTGGAACCACATACAGAAACTTGCAGTTTGCGTGGAGGGTGCCACACAACAGCATCAGCAAAGTGGTCAGAGAAGTGGTGCATGCCATCATCAAAGAATACGTCAAGGAGCTCCTCAAGTGCCCCTCCACTGAACAAGGCTGGAGGAAACTTGCAGAAGAGTGGTATCAGAAGTGGAACTTCCCCCACACCGTTGGAGCCATAGATGGGAAGCACGTGGCCTGCAAAGCTCCACCCAACTCAGGGTCCACTTATTTCAACTACAAGGGCTTCTTCAGTATCATCCTCTTTGCCATGGTTGATGCTGACTACAAGTTCATCTACATCGATGCTTCAGGCAACGGGTCAGCTTCAGATGGCCAGGTATTCAACACTAGTGACCTCAAGGATGGGCTGGAACGCAACCTCATCATGGGTTTTCCAGATCCAGACCCCCTACCCAATGACACACAAGATGTGCCCGACTTCATCATTGGTGATGACGCCTTCTCCCTCAGAACCTACCTCATGAAGCCATACAGTTCAAGATACCTCACCCGATAAGAGAGGATCTTCAACCATAAGCAGTCCAGGGCAAGATGGGTGGTGGAGAATGCCTTTGGCATCCTGGCCAACAGGTTCAAGATACTTCTCACCACCATGCAGCATGACCCAGGGACTGTGAGGAGCATCGTGGAAGCTTGCTGCATCCAGCACAATCTCATGCGCATCCACTACCCAGTGTTGCAGAACAGACTTGTCGACCATCAACAAGGCAATGGGGACATGGAGCCTGGTGAATGGAGGCAAGCACGAAACCTGATAGACACTGTGGATGTACAAGGCCCCAACAGAGCTTCACGTGAAGGGAAGAAGCAGTGCAACCTCCTGAGACACTGGTGCAACTCCCCAGCTGGAGCAGTGGAGTGGCAAGACAGGATGATAGATGCTTAATGGATGCTTCCTTCAGCCTGTCTCATCACACTGATGAGATTGTGCCATGTAAGTTGAGTGGTCCTACAATGAAAAGGGCATTAATAAAGAGCTTTGTTTATTTTAAAATGTGTTGATCAATGAATAAATTGTTATTGATAATAAAGGTCCATATGTGTGGCAGCTGGGATGGGGGACCATACAGTCCCACTATGCTTGCACTGGAGGCTTATCTCTCCCACAACTATCCTTATCTATCCCACAAGCATGCAAAGGCTTAACCATTTGTTAAAAGTTTTCACCAACACTTTACTAAGGTAAAAAAAAATGAACCAAGTGTCTTAAGTAAAGATAACCTTTATCAACTGTCTTAGGTAAACTTTATGACTTTATTAAATAAGCAAAATGAATCAAGTAAACTGAATTAAGTGTGTTAAGCAAAGATAACCTTTATTAACAGTCTTAGGTAAACTTTATGATTTTATTAAAAAAACAAAATGAACCAAGTAAAGTATCTTAAGCAAAGATAAACTGAACAAGTACAACTCAGTCTCTGACTATTAGAGAGTCCCTCTGAGTCATGTCCATGGTCTCAGCTGTTAAGCGGGCAGGGACCGTGGAGGTGGCTGTGGCTTGAATGCTGGTCTGAGGCGCCATTGGGGTGCTTGGCCCCGAGAGTACAACAGGGGATGGTGTGTTCAGGAAGCTGTCCGAGAGCTGACTCAGTCCCATGAGGTTGAGAGGCCCTTCATCAAGGACTTGAGATGTCAGGCCCAAGACTGATGACAGATTGTCCATTGATGGGCTTGGCTGTGGGGTGGAGGAAGGAGGAGTGTAGTGGGACTGTCTGGTCTGCAGCTGGGTGAGGACTGGCGTTTGTGGCATGCGATGAACCTGGGCCTGGACTGGGAAGGTCTGCTTGTGCTGTGGGAAGTCCTGATAGTCATAGCCTTGGTAGGTGAGGGGCTGTTGAAAGCCGTGGAAGGGCTGTGACATCGCCTGGGGTGGAGGAGCAAGACCTGGACTGGGTAGGAGCAGCTTCAGCTGGGCCTTGAGGGTTGTGCAGAAGTGTTGTTATCTTCTGCTTCATCACCTGGTACTGGGCCTCGGGCAGGTTCCTGAGGGTCTGGCTCATGTAGGTGATGAAGGTGTGGTGGCCCGAGGATCCTCTGTCCAAGTGGACCAGCTGAGAGAGAAGTTCTGTGCTGGTCTTCATTGTGTCCCTGATCTCCAACAGGACACTGTGTTTCTGTCCCTCCAGTTTGCCTCTCTGCCTGCATCCTCTGGAGCTGGGGGTGTGTGTGGGTGTGGGTTGGTCTCTGGTGGCTGCTGCTTCTTCCTCCATTTGTGACAGGGGATCCTCCAAGTCCGCCCACATGGGGAGTGCAGATGTCGGGGGGGTCTCTGCCGTGGGGCCCTCTGAAGACACCTGTCTGGACAAGCTTGCTGGCTCCTGGCTGGAAGAGGACTGGCTGTCTGTGGGCTGTCTGAGGGAGACGGGTGTCAGAGGAGCTGCTCCTCAGTGGCGGATCTCACCCTCCAGGAAACTGCACTTGGCCATGACGTACAACTCCTGGTCAGTGAGCTTGACAGCGGCCTGCCCGGATTTCTTGAGGTGTAGCTTGCCATACCAGGTGTGCATGTGCTTCCACCATCCCAGGAGTACATCTGCAGTGTACCCCAGGCTCTCTGCCTTGTCTCTCCAATCTGCCTGCTTCTTTTTAGTGTCGTGATAGAGTCTGTGGCCCTTTCTCCAGAGGTACTCGTTCTCCCTCAACCATTCCAGCACCTCATCCTCATGGTCCTTGGAAACGGTATACTGTTTCCTCTCTCCCTTCTCCTTCCCTTGCCTCTTCCTCCCTCTGGCAGGGGCTTCAGCAGGGCCTTCAGGGGCTTGAGCAGCAGGGCCTTCAGGGGCTTGAGCAGCAGGGCCTTCAG
>BLBF01000073.1:14140394-14175044 GCA_015471245.1 Laticauda colubrina | reverse complement strand
TATATATATATATATATATATATATATATATACACTGTATACTATATACTTCATATGTACAAAACTCATACCACTTCTTAGAAATGATCAAAGATCTACACGTGGAACAAGAAGATCTGCTTGTAAGTTTCGACGTGGTTTCACTATTCACTCAAGTCCCGATAAAAGAAACTCTCGAAATCATCAAAAATAAATACCAACCAGCTAAACACCTAATGGAACTAGCAGAACACTGCTTGACCAACACATATTTCATATACAAAGGACAAAGATACAAGTAAATTGAAGGAGCCTCTATGGGATCACCACTGTCACCCGTCATTGCAAACTGTTCATGGAAGAATTTGAATCCAGAGCCCTGGCTAATGTCACCCACAAGCCTAAACTATGGCTAAGATACACCAATGACACATTTGTGATTTGGCCCCATGGAAAAGAAAACCTAAACAATTTCCTAACACACCTAAACAACACACACCCCAAAATCAAGTTCACCATGGAAACGGAAATAAACAAACAACTACCATTCCTAGATGTACTAATCTACAAAAGAACAGATGGCACACTAGGACACACCGTATACCAGAAGAAAACACACACCAACCGCGACCTCAACGCCCAATCCCACCACCACCCAGCACAGATAAATTCTGTGGCCAAAACACTAATCACCAGAACCAAACGCCTGGCAGACAAGACACATATAAAGACTGAACTATGCACCCAGACTAAAGTACTGACAGCCAAGGGCTTCCACAAAAACCAAATCACCAGCTTGATCCACAAAAACACACTAAGACAGAATAGAGACCTAGAAGATCAACAGACCTATGGAACAGCTGTCCTGCCCTACATAAGAGGTACTACAGACAAAATCAGTCAGATACTACACAGGCATCACATCAAGACTGCCTTCAAAACAGACAAAAAAATAGCAGCCAACCTTAAAAACCCCAAAGATAAAATTGACCTGGAAAACCAAGGCATATACGAAGTTCCCTGTGCTTCATGCCCGGCCACATATATTGGGCAGACCAATAGAAGAATAAGTACCCGCCTGGATGAACACAAAAATGCAGTAAAAAAGCTGGAACACACCTCCTCACTAGTCCAACACATGAAAGCCACAGGTCACAACATCAACTTCAATGGCACTAAAACCCTGGCCACTATAGAAAACCCCAGCCACAGAATCATCAGAGAAGCCATAGAGATTGAAAAAAGACCTGACAGCATGAATAGAAGAGATGATTCCACCAGACTGTCAATCATTTGGAAGCCTGCACTCTCAAATAGAAAGATCTCCACACCACAAGCCAGGCAAACACCTGGGCACAAACAGACTCCCCCTGATACCACCAGCTCAAACACCCCCCCCACCAGGCACCCAGATGAAACCTGGCTTCCTAATAGATAATAGCCGTCCTTTCACACGAAGCCAAGCTGCACTGAAAGCCTCCAATACAGGAACAGAGTGTTGCCAGCCAATCAAAGCCACAAAACAGATTGAAAAAACCAGAAACACCAATCAAACAAACTCCAAGTCCAATAAACACAGACCAAGACTCCCAACCAATCAGGATGTAGAAAAAAGACATCCTGCCACAATAATAGGCTAGCCTCAAATTTAAAACCAAAGGCTGTGATAGCCTGACCCACATACAAACTCAATACAGAAGCCTGATGATGGCAGATGAGATTCTGCTGAAACGTTGCTACAACTTTAAAAGCACTACAATGATGTGGGATAATACCCGAAAGAAGCTGAACAGCACACATGTAAGTATCTGCGAAAACTTAAAAAAACATATATACTATATACAATATACCATGGACAAAAGTGAGGTGGTTTCCCCCCCCCCAAAAAAAGCTTCTCACCTCTGAAATAGGACGGTAGAAATGCACCTTCAGATATTTTCAAGGATCAAAGTTAATTTTTGTTAAAAAAAAAAAGGTCCAAAACTGATCCTAGCATAGAATCAAATGGAACTTCACCATATCTGTGGTCATCTGAAGAGGCTTCAAAATTCATAACGCACAAAAAAAAAACCAAATAAAAAATAAATGCTCATAACTATTGATCTTTATGACAGCTTCCCATATGTGATGCCTTTGCACGCTGTTAGCTGTGAAAAGCATGCAGAGGGTCATGGACCTTGGACACTAGCAAATTGGTGTCAGCAAAGCAGCCTTCTCTGAAGCATTGAAGCAGCCATGTCTTCCAGGAAACCAGCTCAGGGTTGACATAAGGGGCCTTTTGTGCTCTCTTAGCTTGGAGGTTTTCTTGCAGACATTTCATTGCCCAAAACTAGGTAACATCAACCTTTCTTTAGTAAAGCTGATGATGTTACCTATTTTGAGTTATAAAATGTTTACAAGAAAGCAACTAAGCTCAGAGAGCACCAAGGGGCCCTCAGATTATTTTACTGTATATAACTTGCACAAATTAAGATTATGCACTTTAATTGCTGAAATTCTCACCTGATAAGACGGTATGTTTTAAAGTTTTTAAATTGCTTTTATAGTTTTGCAAATGTTAGCTGACCAGAGTGTTTGATTTTGGGATGGATGGCAATAGAAATTTTATAAATAAGTTAATAAAATGAAATAAACTTCAGATGGGTTTTCTCAGGTTTCATAAGCAAGCTGTAAAAGCATTTACCCCCACTCTATACAAGAATTTTACTTGTGTTGGAAGAAATGTCCAACTGGGTTCAGTTCAGAGGTGGCATTCAGACAGTCCTGACAGGTTCTGGAAAACTGGGAGTGGAAATTTTGAGTCGTTCAGAGAACTAGTAAATACCACCTCTGGTTGGCCCTGCCCCCATCTATTCACTGCCTCCTGAGTCCCAGTTGATCGGAGTCCCAGCTGATCTTCTTTTATTGCCCTGCACAGGAGAATGGAGGTGAAAAGCAGGTTAGTGTGGTGGGGAAGGAATGGGGATTTTATAATATCCTTCCCCTGGAGTGGGGTGGAAATGGGGATTTTGCAGTATGCTTCCCCTGTCATGCCCACCAAGCCACATTCACCAAGCCAAGCCATGCCCACAGAACCGGTAGTAAATTTTTTTGAATACCACCACTAGTTCAGTTCCAAGTGGGGAGAAAGACACTGGAAACACGGCAGCTTCTTGGAAGGATGGTTTAATGGTGAAGCAGAATGAGAAAGCACAACACACACACAAGCATACATATATACACAACCACACACTCTTGGGCTTTGAACTTGAGCTTCCTGTTTCTGTGGTAATGGCATGTATCCTATTAGTTGCAGTCAGACTTCCATGTGGAGTCATGTTTGTCTGAATCAAGTTTGTGGAACCTTCCTGGGTGATGTAATGTAGAGGCTTTTGTTTTGTAGAAAGGCTGGCCCAGCCTTAATGTGCACCAAATATCTGCTGGAGGCAGGGAGCTTCAGGGAGCTGCTCTGTCTTTAAAAACATGTTTTTCTTTTTCTTATCCAGGGAAATGTAATATTCTGCCCTTTTAATATTTTCTATTATATTTCATTCTTCTAGGAGAGGTGTGGGTACTAACTTTCTTCATGATTATGTTCCATTTTAATATGTAATTATTTTACTCAATTTATCTATTTTTAAAGACAATGATTCATCTGGAAATATGTCATCAAAATGCAGAACAGAATCAAGAACTTTGTATAGCAACCTTTTATTTTTAGAGGAAACATTTCTGTGGTAGCCAAAACTGCTAATACTCGTCCAATCACATGAGGGCTCTATCTGCATAGTAAAAGATAATTAAGACTTCATGCAGAAATTTGTGTATTGATTGATTGACTGACCACCTTAATTTTGAGGAACTCTAGGTGGTGCACAAATAACAGCAAACTGCTAATTTAAGTGCCGGCAATGAAATCATTTCAAGAAGAAAAAAAGCATTCCAACAGCAATGACTAAGTTTCAACGTTCCAAAAAAATGAGCAAGGTCTAATCATTCATCATCATCACTTTGCTTCTCCTCTTTTCCACTAGCCACTGGTAGAACATTGTCCTAATAACATTTAGGTGATAACAATACTGAGTAATAACAATCAATAATAACAATACTGAGGGAAATATATTATGCAAACATTCTTCATGTCTCCCAATTAAAGGTACATGTCTCCCAATTAAAGGTACGTCTCCCAATTAAAGGTACCTTGCACCTACGTGCTACTCTCTTACACCTCTTTATATTCAGAAGGAAAAGTCCATGCAAACATTAGAGGGCAGCAAAGTATTAGAGTCTTTGTACCTCTTTCATGCCATCTAGTGGTCATGTGGATCTCTGCAGGCTCTATGTGGTAGCTCCGACATCGCCACTGTTTTTGGAGCTTTGGTATTGGAGCTTGTGTGGATCAGAGAGTGTGCAATACTATCAAACTCCTCAAAGTGGAGCTCAACCACAGCCTATCAGAGGTTCTACTCTTGGCTCAAGGTCATTCTTATTTACTCTCTAGTTCCCCTCCCATGTTTTTATCACACCTAGAATTTCACATTACAGTTTGAGTAAAGTGTTCAGATGACACCATTAGCTTACTGAGCAAGGACATCTGCATTAAAACTTTAATGAAATCTTTTTAACATGATAAGTACATGAGACTTCAAAGGCTTTGTACAGAGATCCAGTCGTCTTCTAAAAATACTTTGAGATCTGGTAGTCCTCCAAAAGTAGTTTGAGATCTGGTAGTCTTCTAAAACTTCTGAGCAAACTGTAGAGTGCAGAATATCACAGATCTACTTGCTACTTCAGAGCAGAGATTTGTATAGTTCTGTTCCAATTCAAAACAATGAGGTTTTTTTTTCAATTCTGCAGCCCAAAATTAGAATATAATTAGACAATGGGAGAGAAGCTATTCCAGTGTCAAGGAGGAATAAGAACTAAGGACTGTTCTGCACTCATGCCTCTCCTAGAAGAATGAAATATTTTGGGAAATATTAAAAAAAATACAGAATATTATATTTCCCTAAAGAAGAAACTTGCTCTTGGAAAGCAGCCCTCACCTTTCTTAACAGCCCCAGAAGGACTGGACCATCTTATCTACAAGACAAAAGACCTTCAGTTCCAGGGTAGTGGGATTAAGACATGACCCTCCAGGACATAATAGGATTATCTAACAGCAGAACTCACTGCATTGCACAATCTCCTAAGGACATTGCATCCCCCCAGCAAACGTCAACCAAACTTGACTCAGACAAACATAACCCCACATAGCCCCATGGGAGACTGACAACAGCCAATAGAATACAAGTTCTAGGAAGCTCAAGTGCAAAGCTCAATAGAAGATACATATGTGGATCTTTGGTTATTCGGATTTTCTCCCATGTAAAATTGGAAGTATTTTGTCGACGTTTCGACGAAATCTCATTTGTCATCTTCAGGCTTGTTTCTTCAGCTTTGTGCTTCTCAGAGTAATGTGAGCTTGCAGTTGCTTCTTCCTTTTAACTGCTAGTGGGGGTGTGATTTAATTGGGTGGGATTTTGGTTGTGTTCTGATTGCCTGGGGGTGTTTTCTGTTCAGGTGGGGGCTTGGTTGTGCTCAGGTTAGTCTTAGTTGCTGGAGGATTTGAGCTGATGAGCTGTGATCATGTTGTTTGGCTTCGGGTTCATGGTCGTGCCACATGTTCATGGTGGGCATCCATTCACTTCATGTATGGAGGGGTTTGAAGTGGGTAGTGATGTAGCTGCGGTATGGCTTCTGGTCCGTGTCTCATCATCTGTGTGGGTGTGAGTCAGCTTTCTACGGGGAAGTGTGGTGGTAGCATCTTGTGTGGCCCTTGTGGGTGTGGGTCTAGTGTCATTCTTCATGTTAGGTACTTCATGTTAGGTAAGAATGATACCAGACCCACAACCACAAGGGCCACACAAGATGCTACCACCACACTTCCATGTAGAAAGCAGACTTACACCCACACATATGATGAGACATGACCACGGACCAGAAGCCGTACCGCAGAACCTATGTGGTTCTGCTTCATCATTAAACCATCTTTTCAATCAGCCTTCATGTTTCCAGTGTCTTTCTCCTGGCTTGGAACTAAACCAGATGGTTCTTCCATTCTTCCAACAGGACCAATGAAAAATTTAAACATAACCTTAGAGTTAAAAGATAGGAATGAAACAGACTATTATCTGGTCTAGAATGCTTGATATATCTGGTTAGACAATAGTCATAAAAATATCATAGTAATTAATATGTGTACATGAATGTTGATGATGCTGTAATATTATTGGGAAATTAAATATGTTTTGAAACTGTTGGAAAATGTTTAATAATTATTTTTTTAAAAAGAAAAAATAAATATCTTTTAAAACAAGGATGGGATAATTAACCATGTTAGCAACAGAGGTTGGTTGTATATCCTGCTGTAATCCACTGTTTCTTAGCTATTTACAGTCCTCTCTAAGGTTCCAATTAAATAGCAACTGTGTTTTCATCATGTTAATTTTTGATATTGATTACATTCTGATATGTTACACTTCTTATTGTTACAGAGTTCCCAGAGTGATATCTAAGCAGCTATGATGTTAAATATGAATTTAATAAATCAATGGTAAGAATGCTCCCATCTTCTGCAGTCGAATTTTGAAGCTGAAAGTTTGTCTCCTTGGTATTGCTGGCGTAATTTCTTTCAAGGACAGTTACATTAGACAATTTGAAATCTCTCACCTTAATGCTCTTCCAGAGACAGCCAAGATAGTGTGATGGAAAATTTCACACAAGTTTATTCTCAAATCTAATAATATATAATAGGCCAAGTATTGACTGCCAGGGAGGAAACACATAGACACACACAGACACACACACACAGACACACACACACAGACACACACAGACACATACAAGTTGTTCTGGGAAGCCAAGTTGAACTATACGTATATTTCAAGGGGAAACAGCCTCACTTAGCTGAGAGTTTCAAGTTGGTCATTCAAAGTGACCTGGATCTGAGTGCAGAATTGTACACCGTACACTCACAGATATGAAATTCACAAAGTATTTACATTCCAGAAATAATAGAAATAATTCGAAAATGACTTTTGCCTGCAGCACTCTTAATCCTCTCCTGGAGCTGAACTGCAGTGGAAGCAAAATGGATTTCCTAAATGGAGGACCAAGGGAAATGCCCCGAAATCAGGGTGATTAAGGGACAGGAGACTAAAAGATATGAAGATGGTTCCAGGAACTGGGCATGGCTAGTCTAGTGAAGAGAAGGACCAGGGGAAACATGATAGCAGTCTTCCAAAATATGAGTGGTTGCCACAGAGAGGAGGAAGGGGTCAAGCTATTTTCTAAAGCACCTGAAGGCCAGACAAGAAATAATGGATGGAAACTGAACAAGGAGATATTCAAATAAGGAAATAAGGAGAAATTTTCTGACAGTGAGAACAATCAACCAATGAAACAGAAGTTGCTTTCAAAAGTTGTGGTAGCGTCATCACTGGAGGATTTCAAGAAGAGATTGGACTGCTATTTGTCAGAAATGTTGTAGAGTCTCCTGCTTGGATGGGGAGGTTGGACTAGATGACCTAAAAGGTACCTTTCAACTCTATTAAATCTGTTAAATCATCAGTGACTTATCAGTTGCTAAAACAATAGTTAGAAACGCGGGTGAAGGTTCATTCTCTGAGCTTGTGGGTTGGTTTCCGAATGTTTCATTACCAGGCTAAGTAACATCTTCAGCAGAGTTTAGGAAATGTCTGTGTTCTTCTGTTTATAAGGGCTTCAGGTATAGGTGTGTCAAGTGAGGGCCTTGTGATGGCTCAGCTGTGACTCACAGCTGAGCCATCAGTGAGAGTCTCGTAATAGGTCTTGTGATGGGGAAGCATGATGGGTGGTAGAGTAGCTGATGATTTTCGTGTTGGTCCAATCAAATTGGTGCTGTTTGGTGTCAGTGTCAGTAGAGATTAAAGATTTGGGATTGTGGCATTTGACTGCAAGCTGGTATTCTTGGATCTTGGTTTTTAACTGATGCGCTGTTTGTCCCATAGAGAATTGGTTGCAATGGTTACAATTGATTTTGTATATTACATTGTTTCTTTCATCTTCATGTATCTTGTCTTTGGTTCTGGATGTAGCCTGGTAGCAAACATTCCTAAACTAATGACAAGCTCAGAGAATCAGCTTTCAACCTCATCCTAATTCTGAGATATGGAAAAGAGCCTCGGTGGTGCAGTGGTTAGAGTGCAGTGCTGCAGGCTACTTCTGCTGACTGCTGGCAACCTGCAATTTGACAGTTTACGCCTCATCAGGCTCAAGGTTGAATATCACCATCCTTCCATCCTTCCAAAGTGGGTAAAATGAGGACCAAGATTGTTGGGAGCAATAGGCTGACTTTGAACACTACATACAGTAAGACACTGAAAGTGGTATATAAGTCTAATTCTATTGCTATTCACCACTATTGCTACTCACTACTATTGTTACTCACCACTATTGAACAGTTAGAAATATCTCAAGGAATTTCTACCATTATTAGGGAGAGAAGACAATACATGTGCAGAATTCATGGAGCAATATGAATTGAAGTATAGAGGCAGAGAAAGGGCAGATGGTGAAGTAGTAATGGGGAAAAAGGAAAACAGGGAATAAGGAAAGCAAGACACAAAGAAAAAGTATCTATGGAGAATTTCAGCCATTCAGGTCACAGTTGTCCCAAAGATGCTTTTTCAAAAGGCAACTGGACTTTCTTCTTCCTTGAAGATGTTTTGCTTCTCATCTAAGAAATTCTGACTGCAGTTCAATCAGAACTGAAGAAGCTTCTCAGATGAGAAACAAAACATCCTCAAGGAGAAAGAAAGAAAGTCCAGTTGTCTTTTGAAAAAGCATCTTTGAAACACAGAGAAAACAAACTCAAGCCAATGTGGTGATAATAGAACATCTTGTGTTGCTTCTGGGTGTTGCTAAGATATGCAAGAAGTTATGGCAGAAATTATTATCATTAGGAAAAAAAACCCAACATTTTGGGCTTTATTTATTACCTGGAGGCTGGTATGTCTGTTGTTCGATGTTGGCCAACTAGAATCATAAAAGAGTGCAGGTGTTTTGCTTTGCTTTTCTTCTTTAGTCAGGTGCACATAAATCTTAGCAGTCATCTCATCTCAGTGGAAAGGGGACAGCAGGCTGGTTTCTTGTTGAACAACAATTTCCCCAAACAACTACAGAAAAGCACAGGTATTTGGGGGTTTCCAGTCCCAACACATCTGGATGATCCAGAGACTCCATTTCTAAATATTGAACTGAGAAGAATCCAGAATAGCTCTATTGTCCCATGGGCACCAAACCTTATGTTTTGAATCTTGGTCACATGGAACTTTATGCACAATATGGCAATTATAATTCTCTCTCCCTCTCTTTCTCTTTCTCTTTCTCTCTCTCTTTCTCTCTCTCTCTCTTTCTCTCTCTCTCTCTCTCTCTCACCCTGTGTGTGTGTGTGTGAGAGAGAGAGAGAGAGAGAAGAGAGAGAGAGAGAGAGAGAGAGAGCTTCATGCCAGCCCCAAGCAAGTGCATGTTTTGAAAAGAATAATTCATCTTAAGATAGTTATTGTGCTAAAGAATTGCTGGACGGCAATGCAAAGGGGAGACAGGGAGTGCTGGAATTCAGGATAAATTTACAAGTAACCTTGCCACCCCCACTTCTCACCCATCCCCAAAGTTACTAGAGGGTAAAACCAGACTAATGTTGTATATATACGTACACAGAGAATTAAAAGCAACGTAATTAGTTTCAACACGTTCTGGCGGAAAAAGTATCTAGTGTGGAATCTCACTCTCTGACAGATGTGGCAGAGATTAATTATTAGAAGGGGGGAAATACAGAAAATTCTCTAAAGGGTTCACAAAGAGCCTTTTCTTTGTTTGGTAAGGAAGGCAAATGTTTCACGAAACACGAATAAACCTTGTAAATGCATATGTAATTTAGAGCTTGCAGCAAAGTTGGGGAAATCGACTGAAGCCGATGCAGACTGGTTTGGGTTTAATATGACAAGCAGGGAAATCACTTATGAGTTGGGAATCCTGAGGTGCAGGGCCTAAAATGAATAGGCTATTTTTTTTAATCTGGGGAGAAAATTACAGGGTGAGACCCAACAGGGAGTTCTTTAAGAGCAGTTTCTCAAACTCAATTTAGCCACCGTGGAGAAAAACAGCAAGGGAGTCCCTCCCAGAAGTTACATAGTGTGAAGACCTCGGGCGTGGCACAAAGTCAGATAAGTAATAAGAGTCTCTTTATAATCTCCCACTTTGCCCACCTTCAGGCTGGAGAAAAACTCTCCTAGGAACAGCCTTTGACTGTAGAAAATTCAGTCCAAAACAAGGTACTCACAAACTCTAACTTAAAATCCAAACAAACCAAACAGAAGTAATTAGTTTGGCAGGGCAGGAGCAGGATATTTCAGACTTGAAAGCACAACAAAATTCACACAGTTGGGAAGACATCAGGAACACAGATAAGCCACCACGATACAAGATAAAGTCATGTTTGCTCCCAACAACCTGCTGCACACAGCTTGCCTTTTTTAAACACTGTGTTCCCAGTTACAGTTAATGAAGGGAATCATGGCCCTTTCCTCTCCTGTAAGCCATGCAACTCATGTTGCTCTCTTCTCCATTCCTCCCTGCATGCCCTAGGATGAAAAAGGGGTGGGCCTGGGTCTTCCTCTGAATTCCCTCTGTCTTGCTCTACCTCTCCCCTGGTCTACCCAGCTGGACTTTGCCCTTCCCCAGTTTCTTCCACAGCCAATGGAGCCACACTTCCACTCCCTGTCAGCTGTTCAGCATCCTCCTCTGAGTCAGATTCTGACAGGACCATGACACATAGGTACAGATTTATTTGACATAAATAAATGAAAAGGTTTTTTCCCTCCTTCCATTCAATTGTGCCCAATTCTTGGAGAAGATATGGACAAATCCTGCAGTTTTCTTGGCAAGGTTTTGGCATTCTTGGAAGTGGTTTGCCATTGCCTGCTTCCTACAGCTGAGAGAGAATAAATCTCTCTCCGCCCAAGGTGGCTTTGTGCCATAGTTGGAACTAGATCTCATGGTATCCCAATTTCTAGCCTGTTTTCCTAAATACATGAAACTGGCTCTCTTAATTGAAAATTATTGCAGCTATGTAATATTCTTCAGTATTTATTCCAGAAAGACACAAAGACACATCTTGGAACCTGATTTTATCAAATATTGTGTATTTTAACCACTGAACTATGGTGTACTGGATGCAGTACTAAAGGCTGCTTCTTCTGACTTCTGGCTGTTGGCAGTTTGATTCTCACCAGCCCAAAATTGACTCAACCTTCCATCCTTCCAAGGTTGGTAAAATGAGGACCCAGATTATTGGGAGCAATACACTGACTCTGAAACACCTATTTTTATCAATATTTTGCAGTTATGTTCTGTTTAATGTATTGTTTTATTATATCAATCTAATTAGTGTCAGATAAATAATTGTAATAAGATGTTTAGAGCACACCATATTTGATTTATTTTACAATTGCCAACATATAACTGCACCCAGTTCTCTTTGTTGATCCTGATTGTATTTCTGGTCTTTTATCTCTCTTTTTATTACTTTAGGCTGCTGACTGTTGAATGAATAAATAAATAATTTTTAATTTCTTAAATATTTTAGAAGTAGGATGCCAGCTAGGGAGGCCATTGGTTCGTTAGGTGAAGAAGGAGTCAAGGGTGTGCAAAGATGGTGAAAAAAAATTGCCAATGAACTGAACATATGCTTTGTCTCCACTTTCACAGGAGAAAAATTGGGCCAGGTCTCTGAACCTCAGCTTCTCTTCACCAGAAGGAAACAAATTACAAATGAACTGAGCCATAGACTGGTGCAGGAGAAGAAGTGCTAGGATTTACTGACAAATTGAGCATCCTGATGGCATTTGTCCCAAGGGTTATTAAGGGACTTAAAGCTGAGATTGTGGTCCTCTGAACTGAAATATGGCCTGCCTCTCCACTCTGCCTCTGTACTTGAGAACTGGAAGGTGACCAGCATAACTCAAATTTTGAAGAAAAGCTCATGGGGAAATACAGGAAATTAGAGGTCTACTGGCTGAACATCTCTTCCAGGAAAGATATTGGAAACTGCCAGTGGTGGGATTCAAAAATTTTGACTACTAGTGGACATAGCTCGGTGGGTGTGGCATGGCTTGATGGGTGTGGCTTGATGGACACGGCAGGGAAGGATACTGTAAAATCCCCATTCCTACCCCACTCCTGGGGGAAGGTTACTGCAAATTCTCATTCCCTCCCCACCCCACTAACCTGCTTTCCAGCTCTGTTCTTCTATGCAGGGCAACAAAAGCAGACCCAGCCAATCAGCAGGGACTCGGGAGGCAGAGAATAGATGGGGGCGGGTCCAGTCAAAGATGGTATTTGCCGCTTCTCCAAACTATTCAAAATTTCTGCTACCGGTTCTCCAGAACTGGTCAGAACCTGCTGAGAGCCACCTCTGGAAACTGCTATCTAAAAATACCAGAGTTTTTTCAGTTAATAAACATGGGGGGAAAGGCAAGAAGTAGATATCATCTACTGAGATTTTCAAGGTGTCTTCAAAAAAGTCCTTGTCAGTAAGGTAAGCAGGCATGGAAGAAAAAAGTTAGCCAACTGGCTAAAGAAAAGAAAACCCAGAACAGGAGTCATGAACATTTGTCACTAAGGAGAAAGACCCACTGCTCACTCTGTCTAGCTAACCTAGCATCATGTTTATTTCAATTCTCACTCTCTTGGATTATGTCAAGATTTCTTTTTAGAAATAAAAGGAAACAACAAGACTAGGTTGTTCTTGGTTACCTTACTTGTCATCTACTACATTTCAGGAACATATGATCACAAGCAAATAGCTGAATGTAATTTTAACAATATCTAATAGGCAATGCAGTATTAGTAGAAGTGCTGTTTTCCAGTTTTTGGAATTTTCCAGTCACAATCAAGAGACTGGAGAGGAGAGTTAACGTACAACTGCAAAACTCAGCATAGAGAATTAGGTGATCCACTAATTTAGATGCAATCTCTGCATTTAATCAAAAAACAGTTAGAAGGGACCTTAGAGATGATTTAGTCTACCCATCCACTGAAGCACGAGACCCTATTCTACTCAAACCAATGGCCATCCAATCTTTCCTTAAAAACCTCCAGTGATGGAGCATCCACAACGTCTGAAGGCAAGCCATTCCACTGATTAATTATTCTCACTGTCCCAAAATTTCTCATTTCTAGGTTGGTTCTCTCTTTGATTAGCCTCCAACCATGGCTTCTTCTTCTGTCTTCAGATGCTTTGGAGAATAGGCAGGGGTGGGCTGCTGAGGGTTCACAGGGGTTTGGTCGAGCCCCTAGCTAAGATTGTGTGCAATTCGGAGAACCCCCAAATCCTTCTCCTGTCTGGCCCTGCCCACCTCATGCCAGCCCTACCAGAATCCCCATGTGGCCCGTTTTGGATGCAGGGCACGCATGGAAGCTCAGGGAAGGTGAAGAATGGGCCTCCTGGAAGTTCAGGAAGGCTGGAAATGGGCCAGTTTCTGGCTTCCAGAGAGTCTCCGCAGCCCGGGGTGGCTGTTTTCACCCTCCTGGAGGCTGGAAAAAAGCCTCCGGAGCCAGGGGAGGGCAAAAACACTCCCCTGTCGTGGTGTAGGAGGCCAACGGGGCCGCACCCACCATGGACATGCCCACCCAGCAACCAGGTGGACGACCCTTTGATAAAATTTTTGAAGCCACCCCTGAGAATAGGTTAACCCATCTTCCTTGTGGCAGCTTCTCAAATATTGGAACACTGCTATCATGTCATCCCTACTCCTTCTCTTCATTAAGACTAGACCTACCCAATTCCTGCAACCATTCTTCCTATGTTTTAGGCTCCAGCCCCGTAATCATCTCTGCTGCTCTTCTCTGCACTTTTTCCAGGGTGTCTCAACACCTTTTTTTATATCGTGACAACCAAAACCGAATGTAAACTTTTATAAGCATTGATCCCAAAACACAATATATATCTGATAATCTACAGCATTCTAAATCTGTCGTGATGCTTAAAAAGACAATAACAAGAAAGCAATGAAAGAAATCTCTTTTTCTGCCTGTCTGGCTAATCCTAAGAGTGTTGTTAAACTCATTAAAGAATGAAATGAATTTAGAGAAACTGGTCTCTCTCTTTCTCTGCCTTTTTTTCCATGTTCTCAGTAGAGTTCATTTCTACTTCAACAACTAAGCCAAGGTCACATTAAACTCCTTTCAATTTCCCCCAGTGCTCCAGCTAATGTCAATAGTAGAGCTGCCACGCAGAGCTAAAGACTGATGGTTAGACAAAGCCATTTACACAAGGCCGAGTCTTTCATCTTCTCTCTCGCTAGTGACATAAGAAAGCACTGAGGTTATTCTCAACCAGAGACTAAAACTGGCATATTAGAAAAAATGTTATTCTCCTTAGCTGTCACACAAAGGAGCTGAAGAAATGTAGAAATGTTTTTTTTTTCCTGCCTTGGTCATCAAGGGAGATCGCAAAGTGACTTTAATAGCCTTCACTCAGAAATTTTCACATGGTTTAAGTGATTGCCAAGTCTGATATTTTCCATTTACACTTCATTGCCATCAGAAAAGAGGGGAAAAAAATCAATATACCTACCTACTCAACTGTGTCACAGGATGTGCTTATAAAAGAAGACATCAGTCTTTCTGGGCATGAAAATATACTTATTCAAATATATCTTATTTAAAATGACATAAATTGTAGAGGTTAGTCAGGATTCGATTTCCTCTAAAATAGAAGGGTTTTAAAGTATTCCCTGACTGGTTTAAGAATAAAAATCCTTCATGTTATTGATATATACAAATGCACTTGTTTTATGCTATTAAGTTAGCCCCTCGGTAGTGTGCTTGGACGAAGTGACATGTAAATTCTGCAAGAGAAATATGAGGGTAAAATATAGAATATTCTTTGTGGGCTAAGTGTGATTAGACACACAAGGAATTTGTCTCCAGTGCAGAAGCTCTCAGTGTATATACAAAAAACAAAAACACAGTAATATAATCATAAGAGACCAATAGGAGAAGGTAGTAGGAAAAATGAGAAGGATAATAGTAATACAGCTATACTACATGGGTAAATATACTTAGACATAGGAAAGTGTTGTGGGAATTAGGTGTTCAGTAGAGTGATGGCACGAGGGGAAAAAATTGTTGTTGTGTCTCATTTTTTTTGGCATGCCTAAAGTAGCATCCTGAGGGGAGGAGTTGAAATAATTTATGTCCAGGATTTGATGGGTCTGTACTATAGATATTTTCTCAGCCCTCTTTCTGACTCGTGCAGTATATAGATCCTCAATGGAAGGCAAGTGGTTGTAATTGTTTTTTCTGCAGTCCTAACTGTATTTGTTCTGTTTGGTTGCTGTATCAAATCAGCCAGTTATAGTATAAATAAAGGATTCAATAATTCCTCTGAAGAATTGTAGCAGCTCCTTGGGCAGTCTGAGCTTTCTGAGCTGATGCAAGAAATATTCTTATAGACTTATATAATAAAAATATATTCTCATAGAAAATGAGAGCTAGAGCATTACTGCCTATTCAGAATTTAGCATTTGGCCCCAAAATTGACAGTGTTCTCATTCCTAGCTCTTATTTATATATTAAGACAAGACTTTTTTTTCTCATTGGTTTGATTCAAAGGACTTGACAGAAGCTTTAGGTAGTTTAAATGCATCTTCCCTGACATTACTTGCTCAGCAATTACGTTTAACAAAATAAATTTTGCCAATTTGAGCTGAATTCCTGAGGACTTGTTTATTATTTATCATATAAATTTGTATAACCATCCATCTCTCAATTGCAATTCTGAGTAGCACACATAGCCAAGCAAAACCAAAAGCAACAACAATAAGGGGATAATGACAGCCAAGGACCAAACCAACACAAAAAGTACAAAATTACCACAATGGGAGAAGTAGATCTTAATCAGACAAGACATGTCAAGGTGCAGCTTGTAAGACACACTAAGGATAATTGGTATCAAATACACATTTTATATGTAAAAAAAATGAAAGACAGCATGCCAGCAAGGTGTGATTTGGGGAACACGTAGTCAAAATATGATATCATGGTAAGAAATGTATCCTGTATTCTTAACACGTGATGGGAAGCTGAGAAACGATGAGAAGAACTAAGAAGCACTGTAGACACTGAAGCAAAATAAATATTCTCAATATTTCAAAAAGGAAAAAAATGCTTTTAAGAGCAAGCTTTTCTGATAGCTAGGGGAAGACAAAGAGAGAAAGCTTTAGGCAAGAAGCAAGATATAGGAGAACTGAACTAAGCCTCCAAGTTAGAGGTTACAATAAAACATGTCAGTGATGAATCTCACCAGAAGAACATGAAAAAGCTTTTGATAGAAGATCAGAGATACGGTATCAAAATTATGATAAGTCAGGATTACACAAGATGATCTACAGAATGGATTTACCAATATAGACAAATTAGCTTGAAAGAAGATAGAAATTAAACACTGAACTATTTTTCAGGAGGGAATGTAGAAAGGCAAGGAAAAAAAAGAGTAGAAAGAATATACTCAGGAACTAATCCCACTAGAAAGTCAGGGTGGCAGGAAATAGATCAAATCTCCAATAGGAAAGTGATTGGAATAATAGTGGTTGAACTCTATGGAGATTCTCAGTCAGCCAGGTGATGATTGTCCCAAAGGTGCTTTTTCAAGAGGCAACTGGACTTTCTTCTTCTTTCTTTGAAGGCGTTTTGTTTCTCATCCAAGAAACTTCTTCAGCTCTGACTCATTGAACCATTTAAAGTTTCAAGGGAAGATAATGTTAAAATGCAGACAGCTTTATGTCAACTAATATGGAAGAAGGCTCAGTAGCCTTCTGCTGAAGAAGGGGCATGAAAAACAATGTACCAAAGGTGCTTTTTCAAGAGGCAACTAGACTTGCTTTGTTTTTTTTTCTTTGAAGACATTTCACTTCTCATCCAAGAAGCTTCTTTAGTTCTGAATGAAGTCAGAACTGAAGAAGTTTTTGGGATGAGAAGCAAAATGTCTTCGAAGAAAAACAAAGCAACTCCAGTTGCCTCTTGAATAAGAATCTTTAGGACAACCATGACCTGGATGACTGAGAATCTCCATAGAAAAAGAATGTACCATTGATGAGTTACCACACAGATTCCTCATCAGAGAGAGAGAGAGAGAGAGAGAGAGGGAGGGAGGGAGGGAGGAAGGGAGAAAGAGAGAGAGAGTCTGTGGTTTCTTCCCCAAACCCCAAAAACTTTAACCTTAGACTGTTGACGATTGACCTCACCCCTTTCCTAAGAGGTCTGTAGGTGGTGTGCATAAGCGCACCAATGTGCCTACCGTCCCTGTCCTATTGTTTCTTTTTATTTTTCTTATATGTATCCTATATGTATCTTATATATATATTTCTTATATGTATTTCATGTATTCATAACTATGTTCATACTTACACCTGTTATCTTATAATTGCTTGACAAAATAAAATAAACAAAAGAAGAGAGAGAGAGAGAGAGAGAGATTTTCAATGAACAAGCAGAAAAATGTAAGGAGAACTTAGAACAAATAGCTAATCATAAAATAGATAATGGGCCAACAATCAGATATAAGACTGATATTTGACTGGCTAGATCATGCCAGATGGGGGAACATATGGAAGCTAATGGGCGGTGCCAGAACACTTAATTATACTTCTGAGGAATCTTTTAAACAAAATGCTACTTTAGATACTGAATCTGGAGGAACAGAAAGGAAAAGGAGGGACTAATGTTGTCTATTGTCCCTACATCTTTCCAATTTATATGGAGATAACAAGTAGTAATATTGGAATATGGTGAAAACTGGAATCAAATTGGAAGTTGAAAACAATTATTCCGTGATCTACTGCTTTATTACCAAAAAAACCCAAAAACATACTATAGAAAAATTCACAGTGAAACCACAACATGGGGGGGAAATCTAGGTTGATGGTCGATAAGATGAAGAGAATTATTATGTCAGCTTGCAGGCTTAGGAGTTGATGGTGAAAAAATGAAGCAAAGCCAGATTGCTTTCTTGGACTCAGAAATAAATAAGATGACCAATATGCTGGAGAAGTAAAGACATGAATCCTAGGAAGGAAGCAGAGGGAAAAAAAGTAGACCAGTTCACGAAGGATAAAGACATTTCAATGACAACAGCAATCATAATAGCTATTGCAGTATATTTCTAGCAGTAATGGACAACTCTGGAAGCTGTACATCGAGAAAGAGCAGAGAAGCCTTTGAATTATGGGTCGGAAAACTGTGACTAAAGAGTCCTATGAACTGCAAGAAAAACCATCAATTAGTCCCAAACCAAATAAAAACTGACTGTTCCCTTGAGGTGATGATCTGCAAGCAGAAACTCACATATTTTGGGCATGTGATGACAGCAGATGATGGACTGGAAGAAAAATGATTGTATTTGGTAAGTTGGAAAGAAGAGGAAGAAAGATAAGGCAAGACAATGGATGCGGTAGACAGATGGGATCAAAATTATCATTGGGATGTCCTTGAAGCAATTGTTAAAGGCAAGTCAGGGTAGTGAACCCTCCTGGTTTGATGGTGCCCAATGATAGACTGAAGCTCAATTCTCATTAAGAAGGTAAAGCTGCAAGGGAGTTATTGTCCATCAACTACACGCACTTACGAAGAACCAAGTTTCTTCAAGAAATGTTTTGGAAAGTTTATGTTAAGCAGAAGCACCTGTTCATTTCCTTGGTGAAACAGGTTTTTTTTTTTAATCCGATTCTTTTTTTGGGGAGGTGGGAAGATTTGATGATGTGGTCCTCTGGTCTCTGCTTTGAAATGGTACAGCTTGGCACAGTCTTAATTCTTCAACAACGCCACGATGGCAAGAGTTGTTTGTCTGTTAGTTTGCATGTTTGTTTAAAAAGTCTTCTACTTCCTGTACAAGACTTTTGCTTTATTTTTTAATTTTTTTTACATAAACTTTATTAATCTTTTATAACTTTAAAAACAAACAAAAAGTGTAAATATCTTGACATTTACATTTTGTGGCATTCATCTTATACTACTATTTTGTGCATTATTTACAAATATATACAATTTATGTGAATGTGAGCATTTAACCTATATGTTGCTTATCATTAATTTTTTCATCATCCATTTATCTGAGCTCAATTCAGTCATACCATTTTCCCCAAATCCTATAATACTTGGACTCCTCCTTCTCTTGTAATATCAGAGGTAATTTATCCATCTCGGCGCAAGTTATTATTTTTTGGATTCGTCAGTTCATCTGATGGTATACATGTATGTTTCCAACACTGGGCGTAGGCAATTCTAGCTGCCATTAAAATATGTAATGCTATATATTTTGTATTTCTCTTATATTTCTTTTGAAATATCCCCAATGAGAATAATTCCAGTTCTAATTCTATTCGTTCATTTCAAGACTTTTGCTTTAGAAAACTGAACCTTGGCTTCCAATCTGGATCATGCATTAAAAAAAAAAAAAAAAAAAACACCCATGCAGCCAATCCTAGCATTTGTGTTTGAAAAACACAATTTGTGCAACATTTTCCTTTCTCCCCCTGATTTATCCAGAAAAGACACTTTTCTTCCAGTGATAGAATATGGCTTAGGAGACATTTTGCTCCACTCGAAAATCTTGGGTTGATCCTGTGAGTATCCCTTTACAATTTGAGCAGCTTGTCTCAGAATAAGAGAAGAACAGAGCTGGAAAGGACCTTGGAAGTCTTTTAGTCCAGGCAGTAGACCCTATACATGTCCAGTCTCTTCTTAAAGATGAAGTGATGGAGCATCCACAACTTCTGAAGGTAAGCCATTCCACTGGTGAATTCATGAAGTGTCAGGAAATTTCTCCTTAATTCCAGGTTGTTCACTGCTATCATGTCACTCCTAAATCCTTCTTTTCACTAGACTAGACATATCCAATTCTTGCAACTGTTCTTCATATGTTTTAGCCTTCGGTTCCCTAATCAGCTTTGTTGCTCTTCTCTGCATTCTCTTTTCAATGAGTCAAAAGAAAATAAGAGAGTTGGCCTCTCATTGTCACCATATCCACATGTTCATTGTGACACCGGAGGCATCAGTTAGTAAGTCGTCCTCCCCATTTACAAGTATTTCAAGGTCAATTTTTTCAATTTAACAGCTTCATCTTCTTAATCGCGAGACTTCTGTCTCTTTAAGCCAGCATCTCCTGCTGCTAATTAAAATGGAATTTTAGTAGCAAGTACACAAATTACATCCTGTCAGTAAATTTATTCTAACTATTGGTCATTTCTAAATGCCTTTTTAATCCCCTAATTTTTACATTAAAATTCAAAAGCCTAACTATCTTAATCACCCTTACATCAAATTCATCATTAAAAACAGGAAGCCAGATGGTATAATTTTGATTTACCGGACTTCGGCATGAATTAATGTACTGAGTGCCGATAATGAATACATCAAACCTGATATTGCAGAAACCTATGAATCTGGCATGTGAAATTAAGAACATACTTTGCACAGGGAAAGCATGTAAGCTGATATAAAACCGAGGACTAATGGCCTCTTTTATTTAAATGGTCTTCATTAGCCTTCAATGTTTGATTTTCTTTGTTTAAAAAAAAAGCAAAACAGAGAGAAATGTTCAGTTAGGGAAAGGCCAAAACCTTTGGAAGCAGAGGTGGTATTCAACCAGTTCTGACCAGTTCTGGAGAACCGGTAGCAGAAATTTTGAGTAGTGCAGAGATCCAGCAAATTACCACCTCTGACTGGCCCCACCAACCCCATCTATTCTCTGCCTCCCAAGTCCCAGCTGATCGGCTGGATTTTCTTTGGTTGCCCTGCACAGGAGAATGGAGCTGGAAAGCAGGTTAGTGGGGGTGGGGAAGGAATGGTATTTTGCAGTAATCTTCCCCTGCCACGCCCACCAAGCAATGCTTGGTGCCACCAAGCATTGGTGGCAATGCCACGCTTACAGAACTGGTAGTAAAAAAATTTTGAATACCATCACTGCTTGGAAGGAATTTGAGACTCAGATTAGGAGATTATGTAAAAGCACTGGATAAATTCTCATGAGTTATTCCCCCTAATTATCACCCTGAATTCTGTAAAGTCTGTAAATATTCCTGGAAAGATGAAGATGTGAATCCTATCAGAAGTTCTCTCATAAAATACAGCACAATTGCCACAGATTACTCTTTGTAGCTATATTCAGCTCCTCTTTTTAGGTATTACAACTTCTGTTAAATATAGGTAGTCCTCTACTTACGACCATAATTGAGTTCACAATTTCTGTCGCTAAGCGAGAGAGTTGCTAAGTGAGGTTTGCCTCACTTTACAATGTTTCTTCCCACAATTGTTAAATGAGTCAACTGGTCGTGACAGTGAATCTGGCTTCTGCATCGACTTTGCTTGTCAGACAGTGGCAAAAGTAGACCACATGATTTTGGGAGTCTGCAAATGTCATAAATATGAGTCAGTTGCCAAGCATCTGAATTTTGATCATGTGACTATGGGGATGCTACAACAGTTCTTAAGTGTGAAAAATGGTCATAAGTCATTTTTTCTATACCTTTGTAACTTTGAATGGTCATTAAATGATTTGCTATAAGTCAAGGATTATCTGTAGCCTGATCTGAAATTAGAAACTTTTGTTTTCTACAGGAAGGGAAATTTTGTGAATGAAAACTTACGAATGAAAACTTATGAATGGATAGAGTGTCTCCTCTCTTATTGGTCTGCTCTAATTTCATTGTCTTCTCAGTAATATTTGTCCCCTCCTTCAAATATGCATTTGGATCTCAGATCATCAAGCATGATGTTTGCTTAATCCTGCATTATGCTGGAGATGAAGAAAGGGAAATCTACAGATAATAGATAATCAGAGTTGAAAGGGACCTTGTAGGTCATCTAATCTAACCCCCTGTCCAAGCTGTCTGACAAATGGCAATCCAGTCTCTTCTTGAAAGTCTCCAGTGATGGTGCTCCCACAACTTCCGAGGGCAACTTCTGTTCCATTGGTTGATTGTTCTCACTGTCAGAAAGTTTCTCCTTATTTCCAGGTTAAATCTGCCTTTCTAGTTGTGTATCCCTCACATGAAACATTGGCCTGGCCCAAATTCTTTATCTGTATTTCAAAATCATGGCATTTAGAGTTTCTGCATATCTCAAAATGTATTGAAGGTGAAGTCATGCCTGGTGTACATCTTGTCTCAAAGGTGCTTTTTCAAAAGTCAGCTGGACTTTGTTTTGCTTGAAGACATTTCACTTCTCATCCAAGAAGCTTCTTCAGTTCTTCCAAAAGAAATCTATGCAGCTCGTTCTTCCAAGAGAACGGAAGAAGCTTCTTGGATGAGAAGCAAAACGTCTTCAAGCAAAACAAAGAAAATCCAGTTGCCTTTTGAAAAAGCACTTCTGTGGCAACCATGACCTGGATGATTGAGAATCTCCTTAGACATTTGGTGTACTGAACTCACACAAAATTCCTGTAGTAAGTATACATGCAGATCAGTGGTGGGTTTCAAATTCTTTTACCTCTGGTTCTTTGGGCTTGGGTTGGTGGGTGCGCTTTGCATGCACGCAGAGGGTTCGCTACTAATCTTCTCCTATAATCCTGCACTCTCCACTCTGTTGGGTGTCTTCAACAGCTGACACACAGAAATCTGCTTTGCCATGTGAAGCAGCTGAGATTGAAAATCAGGAAAAAGATCAGTTTAGAGAGGGGTGGTTGGGCGGGCCCAGTAGTTGGTTGTTGGAGTGAACTGGTTTGGCCAAACCAGGAGGATATTACCACTGGTGCAGATGCATGGGATAAATCATGGATGTGCACCGAAGTTGTTAACCAAATTCAACTTAGTTGCATTGAACTCACAGGAGCAAACTGAGGACTTCTTTGTCCAAAGTCAACATCTTAGTGACTGGAAGCTGTGAAGGCCAGTTCTCTTCTTGAATATAGTCACCTTCTCTGAAATGACCTCAAAACTGATGGAAGATCTCTGATTAAACAGGGATATATATTCTCCTTTAAGCACTCAATGTATCCATTCAACAGTGAAAAATATGGAGAGCTGTTATCTTAGAATCATAGAAATTCCAAGCAATGGCACTGTATTAACTTGACAAGAATAAGTTAGTCCCAGTTGCAAATATTTTTTTACTTTGGAAACTCTATGCAGCTCATTTGACAAACATAAAATGAATAAATGTAACTCTTTGTGATTTGTCCGTTGTCAGTGTGTTAACATGCTTCATCTGAATATACATTAATGAAGGGTGGTTGAAGGAGTTTACACTCCTGATTTAAAGAACAGAAAAACATTTTTTCCAGTGCTATTTTTTTCTCTTTTTCTTTCTGTCTTTTTTTTTTGTTCCTTAGAAGTTCACAAGAGTAGATATACAATTATATCCGACTTGCTGATGCAAAGGAACTGAGCATTTAGTTTCTTGTCACTGTCTCTGAAATTCCTAAAGGTACAATTAGCATTTCATTTGACATAATGTTGAAAGGTTCATAGATTGATCTTCCCTAAAATGCAGCAAGAATTTTTTGAAATGCAAATTTTGACATTTATTAACTTTTATTCCAGATCTGTTTATAGACTGTAAAACTGTGCATACATTTAACTCGAAGAAGCTAAAAGGACAATGTTTAGGAGGATACTCTGTGTTACAATAAAAGTCTGTTTTATTGTTTCAACAATGAAATTTTTATTATCTCAGATTTATGATAGCAGCACAGCAGTTTTTACGGCATGATTCACAGGGTTTTATAGATATATATTCAACAAACAAGGAAAGAAATTGGACTGCAGGCCCGCTCTCAGGAGTACATTTCCCTACTGAAATAATGTCAACAGTTTTCTACCTTCAAAGCTTTGCATTTTCTAATCAATTAACAATTCTAATTGTGCAGAAACAGGAGTTGACTTTGCTCAGAGAATTGGCCAGCAAAATGCTTCTTGCATTCTTGGCCTAAAATGTTGATTCAAACATTCAAAACATTAATAAGCTCATATTTTTCAAAAAGTAGAGGCAACAATGCCAACTTTTTGCTTTATTTGGGTTGCTGATTATCAGATTGGGAGCAAAATATGTTTGCATTTTTGGTACATCTTTGCTACCATCTGCAGGATATTCAGATGTCTGCAGGCCAAACATGGCACCTTTATTGTTCAGTTCATACTCTCAGTGGGTTTTATTCCGGAAAAAAAAAAGCAAAAAGCCATCAAACTGTGCCAGACTAAGATCAGTAAGTTAGAAAAGGGTGTTGCACACCCCATGTGTCCTAGTGTGGTGCCTGCCAATGGGATAAGGGTGGAACTAGCAAGTTTCTTTGCCTGTCAGATCATCCAAGGAACATCTGGAGGAAGCCAGATTGAATTTACACACAGAGAGAGAAAGAGAGAGAGGGAAGAGGGACAGGGAGGAGGGAAAGGGTGTGAAGGGGAGAGAGAGAGTAAGAGAGAGAGAGAGAGAGAAGAAGGGAGGGAGAGAGAAAGAGAGAGGAGGGAGGCGGGGAGAGAGGGGGGAGATAGAGAGAAGGAGGAAGGGAGGGAGAAAGAGAGAGGGGAAAGAGAGGGAGAGAGAAAGAGAGAGGGAGGGAGAGGGAGGGAGGGAGAGAGAGTGTTCCAAACTCATTAAAAATTGTCTCTCTTGGCAAAGACCAATTCTTGAAACACACTGTTGAGAACTGAAGGGTTTTGTAGAGCTGTTATTGTTGCTCCGTTAACTCCTTGGCATCACTGCATTAGATTTCTTAGAACCTCTGTCAGCCACAACCAGCCTGGCCAGCTGTTGGGATGATAGCAGTTAAAATGCACAGCTTTGAAGTGATTTCTGAAAAGCCTTAACAGAGTACAACCAACAGCTCGGAGATCTTCTAATCTAACCCCTGGCTGGAGAAGGAAGCCCCATATCATTTCAGACAAGTCATTGTCCAGTCTCTTTTTGAAAGCCTTCAGTGATGGAGCACCCACAACTTGTAAAGGCAAGTAATTCCATTGGTTGATTGCTCTCACTGTTAGCAAATGTCATTCTGGGTGGGTTGATACTGAGGCTTAATTTGGTTCCTGGCTGTGTTAATTTTCTCTCTTCATGCAGGACACAGAATTATAGATTAACTGTAATACCACAAAAACCAACAAACGGTAGCGTGCCCCCGACAGCCATACACTCAACAAAAACAAAAAGCAAACACAAGAAAGTAAATTAATCCTGCAAGTTTATGTCTTTAAATCTGGTCACAGTTCTTGTAAGAATTGTTGCCCAGAGTAATAATAAAAAAAGAAATACACAAAACTGGTGGAAAAAAAGTGAGAATTGATCACAGGCAAAAAGGTTGAATTCTTTTCCCAGGTAAAGCAACTTCAGTGAGAGCCATCTTTTTGGCCCAAATATTGCTTCTTTCCCCAGTGTTTTTCCCTCCACTATAGCAAGAAAAAATATGGATATGTGGAACTAAGAAACTTCAAAACAGATAAGGATCCCGAGTTAAGCAATCTCCTTTCCTAAATATTCTCTTCCAAACAAGTGTTGGTATAAAATGAAGGAGGTGCTTCCATGCCTTGATCCTGAAAAATGCAACCAACATCCAATGTGCAGCTGTGTCTTTCAAAATGTAGTACTTCTGTTCCAGTACTTTTAAATGTATTGTGATACACATGACTGGAAAAATTCCTCACGAATTTGTCCTTTACATCATTTATTATCATGGGACCAGTTTCTGTGTTGTTAGCCTGTATTAGTAGCAGTTGCTAGGGATTCAGAATAAGAAATCTAAGTTTTGCGCTCATCAGTGGATAATACAAGTCTGTTAAATTTTACAGGCAATATAACAAAATTTAGCTACAGCATGTTGAAGGAGACTGAATCATACTGATTTGACAACAATAACTGTCTATAAAAAAGACCAGAGTTACAGAGGGATATCATCAGAGGTGGGCTACTGGGGGTTCGCAGGAGTTCGGGAGAGTCCCTAGCTACGATTCTGTGCAGTTTGGAGACCCCCAAATCCCACTCCTGGCTGGCCACACCCGCCCGCTTCTCCCCTCCCAGGAGTCTCCACGTAGCCCCTTTTGGATGCAGGTAAATACAGGGCGTGCACGGAGGCTCAGGGTGGGTGGGTGAAAAACAGGTCTCCTTGAAGTTTGGGAAGGCTGGAAATGGACCCACTTCCAGCAAAGAGCCTTCAGAGCCCGTGGAGGCCATTTTCGCCCTTCTGGAGGCTCAGCGAAAGCCTCCAGAGCCCAGGGAGGGCAAAAATGCCCCCCTCCACTGTGGTGCAGGAGGCTGCACCACAGTGTATAAATCCACCAGATAAATGCATTGTATATATCCACCAGATAAATGTTCATAAATACTTCCCTGGACTTCTTGATAGTTTTGGTTAAAATCTTGGATTTTGGTTACATAATGCAAAGCATTTTGCAAAGCTTTTCTCCTGATGAGTGATACATGCATATCTGAAATGACATAAATTACAAACATTCCATATCAGCAGACTCTAGTTCTTTGGTGAATAATTAGCTGCCACTTTACATGTTCCTAGAACTGAAATTTATATGCCCGTTAAAATCCATGGTGAACATCTGGAAGTTCGGTCAGAAAAATTGCTGATGATCTGAAGCTAATTGTTCTTCCTCCAGATTAGCATCTGTGAGTAAATTATTCAGACAAAAGAAAAAATAATTCTTGAAGATTTACTTGGTACATATACATTTTTAATATAGACTGTGTTCTTATTTGCCTTAACTGTAAAATGTCATCTTCTTCTTGGCAGCTGGTCTGAATCAAAACCAGGAGTTTGGTAGCATCTTTTATGGCAAACAAATTTGATTCCAGCATATCAGCTTTTGTGAATCACAGGTCACTTCTGTGGATGCTGATGAAAGCTGATATCTCTAAAGAAACCTTACAAAAACTTACACTTGTGAATAAACTTTGTCAGCCTGGACTGCAATCTTGAACTCTTAATGGAATATTTAACTAGGCCAAGAAAAGAGACTCTGTTGGATGGTCTAATAGCACATAGGGTCAACATCTTTCATATTACCATAATTGCAATAAAAGGGTCATTCAAAGATCAACCTATATATTGCAAATATTGTAGACATAACTTTTCCAATGATACATTTGAACTGAATAAATAATACACATGGCCATATTAGCAAAAAGAAAACTACTTTATTTTGAATCACTTTTTTTTTCTATTTTGACCTCTGTCTCCTCTCAGCTTCAAGTGGATTCCAGTGATTTGATGTCTACACATCTCATGGCATAAATCTTCAATCTGGCATAAGTCTTCATTCTGACATTCAGCTAGCACTTATTTCACTCACTATATCTAAAAAAAAAAAAACTGTGCAGAATGTTCTCCTGGCTGCTAAAATCATTTCATTCTGAATGTCATTTTTGGCTTTTGGTTTGTTTGAATTTTTGGTACAAATTTGTCAGATTGAATGTTGTTAACCAGTTTTCACCAAGCCTGTTTCTTCCCAACAGATGGATTTTGATTTATCTTATGTCCGAAGCCCCCTTTTGGTAAATTGACGTTTGAAATTAGAGAACAAAAAGATAAACAATATTACTAGATATGGGATTTATTTTATCAATGGTTAGATTAAAAAATATCAAAATGATATATCTTACATAACTTTATAATGTAAGGATAATAGAATTATAGAGGATATAACATAAGGAAGTATTAATATTGGATGGATTTATGATGGTATTGAATGCTATAATATAAATTAATCTAAAATGTTCAATGTCTCACATAAAATGATGAAATAATAGTTATCGTCAAATAAATGATTAACAATGACAATAATACACATATACACACACATACACATATACATATACTAGATGGATAATATGAGAATTTATACAAACTATAAGTGAGGACTATGGAGATGAAGCACAAAAGACTTGTAACCAACCAACACACTGTATGTAACTGAAAGATGGATTTATGTTTTGCTTGTCTATGTTTGTTTAAAATAAAAATTTTAATTAAAAAAAGAAGAAGCTCTCTTTTGCTCATAAGCAAGGGATGGAAACCTAGCTTTCTTCAGCTATCTCTAAACTTATGTTTTTTGGAGGTGTGGAGGGCAGGGAAGCAAGTTGGTGTCTCCCAGCCCAAAGAAGCATGAAGTCTTCAGGATGAACAGATTTGCTTTCTGATATTCTATACAATCTTCTTCTTATTCACATTAACGGCATATTCACTTCTTGTGCCTATGAATACCACTGGATACTTAGTTGTGAGGAATGGAAGTAGCCTTCCATTCACCTATCATTCAGAAGGCTGAGAATTCAATCCAGTGGTAGGATTCAAAATTTTTAACTACTGGTTCTGTGGGCATGGCTTGGTGGGCATGTTTTGGTGGGCGCAGCAGGGGAGGCAGTGGTGGGATTCACATTTTTTAGTATCGGTTCTGTGGGCATGGCTTGGTGGGCATGGCTGAGGGAAGGATACTGTAAAATCTCCAGTCAGAGGTGGGATTTGCCATTTCTCTGAATTACTCAAAATTTCCGCTACCGGTTCTCCAGAACTGGTCAGAACCTGCTGAATACCACCTCTGAGAGGAAGGGTACTGCAAAATCTCCATTCCCTCCCCATCCCACTAACCTGCTTTCCAGGTCCATTCTTCTGTGCAGGACAACAAAAGATGACCCAGCTGATCAGATTAGATGGGTGCGGGGTCAATCAGAGGTGGTATTTGCCAGTTCTCTGAACTACTCCAAATTGCCACTACTGGTTTTCCAGAACTGGTCAGAACCTGCTGAATACCACCTCTGGTTCAATCCTAGGTAAGGGCAGATATCTCTATCTCAGTGTGCAAAGAGAAAATATCTGCTATGAACTCCACATTGTCATCAGGAAGGGCATCATGTCAGTAAACTCTCAGCTCCATTCAATCAACCTGACTCAAGCTCAAATTAAGGTATTTACAGGATCATACAAAGAAAAAAATAATAACTCACTTGTAAAGAATGACTTTTTTTCCCTCTAAATCTCTTTTCAATCAGCTACATCAGATGACCACAATGGAAATTACAAAGGATTTGGAACTGAAATTGATTGATAAATGGGAAAAAAATGTCTACATCTACAAAATTATATGGAAACCCTGAGGAGTTTAGTTTGACATTTTGGAACTCATAAAATGGAGCACCTAGAAAGAACATCTTGAAAACCATAACTGCTCTTTCTGTAACTGATTCAGGATTTCAGTCATATAGTTTAGCATACATTTCATTTAACTGGAATTTGCAAGCAAGGCATACGTGTGTGTGCAAAAGTTGGTTAGAAAAGCCAAACTCTCAACTTTACTCACTTGCAAATACTGAATGAAAGACTGAACTTTTTGCATCAGTAATAAGGAGTAGTTGGATTATTTTTATATAAATGTTTCAGCTCTGCAATACAAGTTACATAATTCTCCCACGAAGGCTTTGTCAAAGCCATTTCAAAATTACAAACAGATCTTTTGTAATTAGATCCCACTCGTTTTTCTGTGTCACTGAAAAGACAAAGCAAATGCTGATTAAAGCAATTAAAAGTTCCCTTTACCAAAAGAGATGTGCTCAGACAATTCCTATTTTGTTTGTACGTCTCTTAATAAGCACTAGAAAACTATAATGCAATCTGTCATCAGTTACATTTGTCAATTTCTCTACCGCCAGACCATTTTCATACTTAATTTTTCTGCTTTATATTCAAATTAAGGGCAACTTGTTATCCAGAATTCCTTCCATGTTGAATTTAAAAATATTGCCACCACAAAAAGATGTTCAGTGCAGATTCATGGTGAACTAGATGTCCCTGAAGAGCTGGGATGACCTTGTGATGAGGATCAACAACCAGAGAGTGAAATCTGGCCAGCACAGTCTTTCCAGATAAAGTAGAAACTGTGAGATTACCCACATGCCCTCCAGACAGGTGTTCTTTGTGAGTAGAGGGGAGAAACACATTTTTTGCAGTTGGCTTGTGAGTTGAGTGTGATGGCCCAGGACATGGCACAAAGGCAACACAATTAAATAAGCAAAAAGAGTCCCTTTAATTATCTCCAACTTTGCCCCCAGTGTCCAGGTTATCTTTGGCTAGAGAAAAACTCTCTCAGGAACAGCCTTTAAGTGGAGGAAATTCAGTCTGAAAACAAACTATAACTAAAAATCCAAACAAACCACGCTGCAGTAATTAACTCAACAGGGCAGGAGAAGGAATTATAGCCTTGAAAACACAGCCAAACACACACAGTTGGGAAGATACCAGGAACACAGATAAGCCTCAATGATACCAGATAATTCACAATTTGCTTCCAATAACTTTGCTGCGCGTAATTTCCCTTTTTAAACACTGTGTTCCCACCTGCAGCTGATGAAGGGCATCAGGGCCCTTTCCTCCACCATCAGCCACACAACTCATGTTGTTCCCTTCTCCATTCCTCCCTGCATGCCCTAGGATGAAGACCGGGTGGCCCTGAATTTTCCTCTGAATTCCCTCTGCCTTGCTTGAACTCTCCCCTGCTCTGTCCAGCTGGAGTTTGCCCTTCCCAAGTTTCTTCCACAGCCATTCCCGCTCCCTATCAGCTGCTCAGCCTCCCTCTCTGAATCAGATTCTGACAGGGGCATGACACTGAGTATCTGTGAGTTGAGCATTTTTAATCAGCGTCATAGCCGCAATAGATGGTCAAAGGATAAGTTTACAAATGGGTTGGGACAATTTGAAATAATTGGATAATATGTATAAAAACCTATGTGCTGCCTTGCTCACACACACACACACACACATGCATACTCACCGCAGTGAGTTTAAAGGATTTTATTCAAACCCCCAGCAGTTTCAAGATATTCCATACAACCAGCAGGTCCAGTTGCTCCCTCAGCTAGACTGGAGTGATACAAGAATTTCTCGACAAGGCTCAATCTACAAAGATGCAAGATGCAGTCCAAACATGAGTTTGAGAAGCAAGATGCACAAAACGGGAATACAAAGCAAAGAATTGGACATGTTCCATCTTTTGGGATGGGATTAAATAGGTAACTCCAGGACAGCCCTTCACAATGAGTGAGGCTGCTTCCTTGCAAGTAGCCTGGCTGACCAGCATTGCAACTGTTTCCTCTTCGTGTCAGCGTTCTGAGTAATGCATCCACTAAAATCAGAACTCCAAGGCAGATAGAACATGTTTATGGGATACATCATATCGGCACAGCTCGTTAAAACCAACTCTAAAAGTTCCTGTGGGTTTTTCACTTAATTAAAACAGCAAATATTTTCCTCCCTAGATGTCACCGGTTACTTTATCCAATGAAAATAGCTGGCAGGCTTTTTGGTCACTTTTCTCCTCCTTCAACTGCCACCTGTTGGGATGCCCTTGGTTCCCAAAAGAAAAACTTTTTGTTTTGACTGATAGCCGGTTTATCTACATCTCCCTTCCTTTCCCCCACTCAGAGTTCATGGCAAGTATGAGGCAGCAAAAGATGGCTTCAGCTGGGTTCACTTTAGAGTTGACACTCTGCACATCTTTGGATTGGGAAGAGGTGTGGACTCCACTTCCTCATCTTTGCTGACAATCATCAGCAAAGATGATTGCTCTTGTTCCTGCCCAAAGCTACCAAGCTAATTTGCTGCAGCTGTGGCTCTCACAACTCAGGTTCAGCCTGCCACCCATCTGGTCATTCCAGCTGTGGCTGGTCTATTGAGCTGGAGCCCTCTGCTTCCTAGTCAAAGTTTTCCCATATTCCTGTACTCTCCTCCCCAGAGATGACAGGTCCTCTTCCTCCTCCCCGTCCTTTTCCTCCTCCTCCTTCAAATTCACATCTGAAGAGGAGACATGAAGCATGTCCATGACATCTGTAAGTGTAATATTCAGATCTGTGCATCTTTTCCTAGGGAGGAACCTGGTGATTGTAATATACTTTGCATGCCATTTTTTTTTAAAGTCTTCATTGCAGTCTCCACTTTGATTCCTTTAAAAAGTAGGTAGAACATTTCTGCAATGAAGCTCAGGAAACAGGCACTCCTTATCTTCAATGCCTCTTTTGATCCATCAGCCAACAGCTTTCTTTAAAAAATTATTTATAGTGCTTACAGTGTTTATAGTATATGGTGTTTATTGTGCTAAGCAATAAAGCCACGCTCTGTTGAATTTTATCTAGAATGAATGTGATCAAAGTGGAAAATGGAAAAGAAACATATTTTAAAGCTCATCGATAGACATTCATTTTTGTAATTAATATCCAAAGAAACTATAGAGCATTGAAAAAGCAGTTATGATCATTTTCTCCAGTCTACCACACTGCAAATATTATACTCAACTAAAACCAAGTCCAGGGCCTAGAAGCTTTATTCCTGCAAGGTCAGGTCAGTAGTGTTTATAAAATTGTATTATATAAGTGAGTATTTTAGTAACCAATCACATTATTAGATACTATTAAGAATACAGGCAGCTGGACTTGTAATGAATCAATTTGAGATGGTCCCTGCACTTCCATCAATAGCTTTCACTGTTGTTTTCGTGCATGTGTTTTTCTGATTCTCAGCATGTCCTCTGCCACTGAACTATTAATTTATTCACTCCAAGAAATGAAGTGAATTATTTTATATTACAGGTCATCTTGACGAGCAGATCATTTCAATACTGACTACGTATCTTTCACTCCCTTTGCATTCCCCAGCCAGCTTTCCTGCTTTTGAAGGTTTATAGGTAGCCTGTGGGATATGTTTGCACTATAATCCCAATAAAGCACACATGATGTTTTCAATTCTGCCAACTTCTCCTACTTTTAGTACCCACAGTATTTGGTATTTGGTATTTGCTTATTACGATAAGCACAGATCCTGAAAATGGTTTGTCTTCCTCCTCCTCCTCCTCCTCCTCCTCCTCCTCCTCCTCCTCCTCCTCCTCCTCCTCCTCCTCCTCCTCCTATTATTATTATTATTATTATTATTATTATTATTATTATTATTTCATTAAACATGAACCTCAGTCAACTGAATATTGAAAAACATATTACAGATATCATTGACTGGCGCTGATAGTTGATACAAGTTGCTGCCAGCATCCTAGGTATCAACCAAGCATCTTCTTAAAATGTATGATGATGATGATGATGATTTTCACAATATAAAATATGTTGAGATTCTAAAAATATGTTGAAATTCTAGAAAGAGTGAAGAGAAGAGGAACAAAGATAATTGGGGAACTGCAGGCTACAAAATATGAAGAACATTACAGAAATTGGGTATGTCGAATTTAATGGGGAGGAAAAGGACCAGGGGGGACATGATAGCAGTGTTCCAGTATCTAAGGGGCTGCCACAAAGGAGACAAGCTATTTTCCAAAGCACCTGAAGGCAGGTCAAGAAGCATTGGATGGAAACTAATAAAGGATAGAACCAACTTAGAACAAAGAAGAAATTTCATGACAGAATAATTAATAAGTGGAGCGGTTTGTCTTTAGACGTTGTGGGTGCTCCCTCACTGGAGGTTTTCAAGAAGATGTCTGAAATGGTAGATGGCCTCCTGCTTGAGGAAGGGGTTGGACTAGAAATTCATCAGTGCTTAGATGGACATAGCTTTCTGGTTTCACTTAGGGTTTGAAAGATAGACAATTCAAAGTTGCTAGCATCCTCAAAGCTTTACTCCCCCAGAAACTGAGAAACTACTCAGAGCCAAAAGTCCCCTGAGCTCCTAAACTTTGTTGCTTTTCTTCACTTACCAGACTTAGCTTTCCATCGTATTTTCAGGGCTATCCTGCCTGTTATCTTCTCTTGCTAGATATACTCACTGGAAGATGGAAAATGTTTTAAGATGACTTCTCTCTCCCCAAGCAAACAGACACAAAGCTCAATATTCTGAATAGATGGGTACTTTCCAACATCTCAGTGATATTTCCAAGGGCTTCGTGTCAGGTCTCCTTGTCTGCATCTCATTTTAAAAACCTGTGCTGGGAAAAGAAGGGCAATCTGACTTACTCACCCATACTGCAGGTCTTTCACAGAGGACCAAACCCGTCTTCTGCTTGGGGCATCTATCCAATAACCAGGTTCATTCACAAGGGCTGTTTTTTACTTTTTATTATTCCATAAACTCTTCTCCTTTCTTGCTACTTTAGAAAGTTCAGACCCAGCCACCAGGTAGGTGAGCTGCTCCTCACCCCACCCACCCTGCTTGCGAGATGCTTCACTGCCATTGACCTCACCACTTCTCCTAAATAGCCCGAGAAGGGCAACAAAATTGTCAATTAGATTTGCAGAATGCTGGACTCAGCCTCACTTCCACTTGACTGCATAATCATGCATATCTTTTCCTATATCGGGAGCTGTTCAAGCTTATAATAACTAGGGTTCAACAAGTCTGAAATGCTTTCTCTTGCCGATGATATGGAAATTGTTGATATGCTACAGAATTACTTGGGGTCTCGGCAGAATGTCACACCTCTGAAGGCTCAGACAACATGGAATAGCAGGAGAAATATCAACACTAAGGAGAGCATAAGACTGTCATATTCCGAATGTGAGAGTGGGATCAGATCATGACCAGGTCCCGTATTATCATGCTTATCCCTCACTGATAGCATCTCCTGATTGGAGGGTTCAGCCTGATAGATAGATAGATAGATAGATAGATAGATAGATAGATAGATAGAT
>BLBF01000073.1:14096822-14140384 GCA_015471245.1 Laticauda colubrina | reverse complement strand
GATAGATAGATAGATAGATAGATAGATAGATAGATAGATAGATAGATAGATAGATAGATAGATGGACGGATGGACGGACAGTCAAACAGACAGACAGAAATAATTCTTTATTGGCCAAATATGGTTGGACACACAAGGAATTTGTCTTGGTGCAAATGCTCTCAGTGTACATAAAAAGAAAAGATACATTCATCAAGAGTTAAGAATCATAAAGTACAACACTTAATGATAGTCATAGAGTACATTCAACAATCAAATCATACTAGGAAACAGTCAATATAGATCATAAGGATACAAGCAACAAAATTACAGTCATACAGTCACAGGTGGGAAGGGATGGGTGATAAGGAGTGATGAGAAGATTAATAGTAATAGAAGTGCAGACTTTGTACATTGTTGGATAGTGTTGAGGGAATTATTTGTTTAGCAGAGTGAAGGATTTTGGGAAAAAAACTGTCCTTGTATCTAGTTGCTCTGATGTGCAGTGCTCTATAGCGTTGTTTTGAGGACAGAAGTTGAAACAGTTTATGTCCGGGATGTGAGGGGTCTGTAAATATTTTCACAGCCCTCTTTTTGACTCGTGCAGGATACAGGTCCTCGATGGAAGGCAAGTTGGTAATAATTGTTTTTATAGGAAATGATCCAAAACTCACATTGGGATTAGAGGACAAACTCTCTATGGAAATAGCAAAGCAGATTAACACTCTTGGGACAGTTCACAAAACATAAGTGGAACCTTGGGCCATGACCATAATCTGTTCCAGGACTCTAATCGCAACCCAGTTTGGTCGTGACTGGAAGCATGACTATCTGTGCATGCACGGACAAAAAAAATGGTACCAAAGGAGAAATTGGCATGTAAAGGGAATCTTTCTGCACCCAATTTTTGAATCAGGTGCTAACAAAATTCAAAAATCGGGTGGATTTTTCAGTCATCACCCAATTTGGTCAAGAACAGAAGCATTTGTGACCCGAGGCTGCACTATCTTTGCACTTTCTTATCCAACTGCAACATACAACTTGGGGAATCCACACTGTCTTCACACCAGGTTCAAAATGACTGATTAGAGATTGTTCAAGGCCTGGCACTCTGCACTCCATTGATTGTGCCCTAAATTCCTGAAGAAGACAAGACTTTGATATACATATATCACCCGGCCATTTTCAGGAAAACAAAAGTGATAGTTTGCATTCTCCCACAGGAGGCAGGTTTTAGGTAAATACATGATGATGATGATGATGATGATGATGATGATGATGATGATGATGATAGATAGATAGATAGATAGATAGATAGATAGATAGATAGATAGATAGATAGACAGAGAGACTGATTGGGATCAATCTATCTATCCAGGTAAGGGACACCAGACTAGCTCGTTTCCTGGGGATTACCTACAGTTCCTTTGGCAAGTGCCCAGTTTTGTGCACTTGATCTAAGCTATATTTGTTATTCTGTTCTAAGCTTTGCTATTCTTGTAGGTTTAACTGGCTTTTTAATAATATGGAACTTTTTAAAAACAACAACAATGTTCTCATCAGAATAGGAAAGTTGCAAAGGCCCTTGGAAATCTTCTAATCTAGCCATCTGGTGCTTTGGAGAATAGCTTGACTCCCTCTTATTTGTGATAGACCCTCAAATATTGGAAGACTGCTATTATGTCACCTCTAGTTCTTCTTTTCATTAGACATACCCAATTCTTGCAATCATTCTTCTTCGTTTTTAGCCTCCGGTCTCCTAGTCATTTTTGTTGCTCTTTTAATTCTTCTAAAGTAGATCTACACAAATGTTTTTTTTCAAAGCAAAGTTTTTCAGAGCCTTCCAAGAACCTCATCTAACTTCAGCATATAAAACTGGCTTTTCTATTTATACCAAAAAAAAGAAAAAAGAAAAGAAAGAATTTATTGCCAGCGCCCATTATTTTATTGTTTAAATGGTTCTCATTCATGTTTCATTTCAATAATATTTCCCCAGCTTGTAAAGCTTATGTTACATTGAGCTCCTCTTTAAATTCACAATGCATAAAACTGCCAGGTGGAGTGCATTAACAGATTGAACTATAAATCCTGCTGGTTGGGTTCACATACTGTAAAATATTGCAATTTTCCTCAGATCAAAGTTTGTACACTTATTTTCTCAGGTAATATCATTGAACTCAGACATCATTTTTCCTCCAAATGCCCAAACACGATGATTTACACAGCACTTCTTACACTTCAAGAAGCCCAAAAAGATAATAATAGTTTGCATTTGTGGCAGCAAGTGGGTCTTTCAGAATTAAGCCCTTCATCTGCCAATTTATTCAGCTGGTAACTTATTGACCCAAACAAAACCGTTCTGTTATTATTTTTTGGACTCATAAATCTTGGATGCAAACATCTGGAAAGTCAGAAGGTGGCAGCACAGAGGTACAAACAATTCTAACTCTTAGCTGTGATCTGGAAGCTTTAACAATTCTCCATGGACCGTCCAGAAAATATCCCAGTGCAGAAAGATAAACAATTCCCTGTAGAGGCAAAGAGAAAATCATAACAGAATTATACTAATGGAGGTTTCCCAGCCAGCCATAGATTAGCTACAAAAAGGGAAGACAATTCATCCAGAAATAGAAGAGAAAAGAAACACAGCTGGCAAGATTTTGGCTGGTTGAGATCCCCGGCATTTGATCACCCAAAGTTACTCAATCCTGAGTCTCAAGCTCTTCTACATTTATGTGCAAATGTAATCCTTCTCTTTATGCTCAAAATCCAACTCTCCCTGTGCCTTTGTAACTTGCAAAGGACTTGTCCATTCATTATGATCCAGTTTGTATACTAATTGTCCAAACTAACAATGGCTCTCTAAAGCACCAAAGTCTTTAGAAATGCTTTTGTTCCTTTCAGCTTATTGTTTCAGGCTAATATCTATTCTGCGGGGGTGTTTATTCAGCTTCGTTTAATTTCTTCTTATGACCTGGGTGCTTTCACATTGTCGTTCTTGGTTAATAGTGCCTTTGGAAAGCATATTTTCAGAGCTCAGCACAATAAGTGCTTGTCGCAAGGCCTTGACAGAAACTGAGATATGGAAGTCAAACGGCAGCTATTGATCTGGCTTGGTTCCTGGCCTGGAGTCCAGAGCTAAGTGTGATCTCTTATGAGATTCTGCTTTTGCCATTGTGAAGAAAAAAGAAAGACCAGAGCAGTCAAAATTGAGTTCAGTCTTAAAATAGAAATCTTCCAAATGTCAGGAGATAAATCAGATTGTGTGTGTGTGTGTGTCTTCATCTAAAGTCATAGCAGGAGTATTTTTATTTGAAATGTGCTTATATTGAGACTCTGGAAAGAGTACAGAGAATAGCAACAAAGATGATTAGGGGAATGGAGACTAAAATATGAAGAATGGTTGTCTAGTCTAGAGAAAAGAAGGACTAGGGGAGACATGATAGCAGAGTCCCAGTACTTGAGGGGCTGCCACAAAGAAGGGTGGGGTCAACCTATTCTCCAAAGCATCTCAGGGCAGGACAAGAAATAATGGATGGAAACTAATCAAAGAGAGATCCAACCTAGAACTAAGGAGAAATTCCCTGACAGTTAGAACAATTAATCAGTGGAACTGCTGGCCTCCAGAAGTTATAGATGCTCCATTACTGAAGGTTTTAAAGAAGAGATTGGATAACGATTTGTCTGAAATGGTGTAGGGTTTCCTGCTTAAGCAGAGGGTTGGACTAGAAGACCTCCAAGGTCCCTTCCAACTCTGTTATTCTGTTATATCTCAGTTCAATCTGAGACTTGATATTGCCTTGTGAAATAGGTTGGCTGCAAAGAGAGGGAACAAACAGCCCAGGGATGTTCCATAGTCAAGGGTCTCCTTGGTATGAGTCCTGTACCTCTCAGGATTCCAGCAATTGCCCCAATTAAATCATGAGTCTCGAGTCAAACTTCCAAAACTTCAAAAGGATTTATTGGGAATTAACATGACCAGCACTGCCTGGGTGTAGCCAATTCTGAGACACCTAATTCATTGTCAGCCTTGACCTTGGTTTTCCCTCACTCCTTGGGTGTATCATAATTCATATTCTCCAATGAAACACATCCATAGCCAAGAGTCATCAATCATGCTCTCCAGTGAGATATTTGTGCACCAGAAACTTCAGTCACCTAGTTACTATCTTTGAAAAACTATTTATGGAATGCACCTTTGCTTTCCAAGCTGCCGCACTGCTCTTTCAAACCCCTTTCCCCCCTCCCTTTCTGTTGGCAACTCTAAAAAGACCATAGAAATATATTATGAGTTGACATTCGGCTCCTCTCACTTCTTGAAGATGACCTGTACAACACAAAAAAGAAAAGAAATTTATTGGAGCTATAGGACTTAGGGTTACAAACCCCCCCTCCAGGCTTGGTTGGATTTTCTGCATGGTACCTTGTCATAAGATGATTGGCTTGGATGTTCCTACTCTTTATCCAAGATGCCTCTGATAACTGCTACAGGTAGTCCTCAACTTACAACCAGTTATTTAGCAGCCATTCAAATTTCCGATCAACCTACCTGGGGTTACTTGTGACCTGGATTCAAAGTTCCAACAGTTGTTGGTAGCTTGATTGTACTCAAGACTGGACACGTTTACAAGTGTTTTCAGCATCATGCAGTCATGTGAATGTGTTCAACAATGGTCTTGCTCAAACATGGTATTCACTTCTGTTTTTTGGCAAAACCATGCCCATGGTGAACCATTGGTTTGCTCAATGATCATAATGTTCATTTAACAACTGTGGCAGCTGCTTTATAACTGCTGCACTCACCTAACAAAAAAGGTAGTAAAATCTTTTTGACTAACCTGCTTTAAAATCATCATAAGTTATGATTTGTAGAAAGTTAGTACCCATTCCCCTCCTGGAAGAATGTGTTGTGGTTCGCCGGCAGCAGGTGCAGATGGTTGAGGTCTCAGAGAGTGAGGGTTCAGATGAGGGGCCTGTGTGTGATGCAGGGATTGGGCCAGGACCATCAGGGAATGGAATGCTGCCTTCAGAGACTGTGGAGGCTGGCAGCAGGGATGAACAGGTCCCAAGGACTCCTTGCCCAGTACGCATGCACACAGGGCTGCTCGAAGGAAAGAACAGCTGCAGCAGCATGGGTGATTCAGGAGTAAGGCTGCAAGGTAATGGCCCCTCCCTTACGAGATAAAAGTTGGCTGAGAAACCAGAGTTCTTTGCCGGAAGCAAAGAAGTTTTTGCATGCAAGCTTTGTGGATGTTCGGAATATCTTGGTTGGTGTTTGGAGACTCTTTGTGTTTGAAATATTTTTTAGTAACTTTATCTAGTGTTGGCAAGGCTCGTTCTTATCAGAGACAATTAGTTTGAAACAGCCTTTTAATCATGAAGGAATGGAATTCGTAAAGAATCATAAAAAAGTTTTGCTGTTACTGTGTTTTCCTGTTTGTTTCCTTGGAACAAGATTTGGGTCAGAACAGAATGAAATATTTTGAGAAATATTAAAAATGACAGGATAAAATATTTCCCCTCAAAGAAAAATAAAAATTTTAAGGGGGACAGAGAGCCCCAGCTCTTTCCCCCCAGCAGATATATTGTGCCCATTGAGAAAGATTGGGCCAGCCTATCTACAAAACAAAAGACCTTCAGCTCCAGGATGATGGGCTTAAGACATAACCCTTCTGGATATAATAGGATTAACCCACTACCATCCAGCAGCAAAGTCCACTACATTGCACAATCTTCTAAGGACATTGCATGACCCTCCAAACTTCAACCAAACTTAGCTCAGACAACCTAGAGAGCCAGCTGTGACCCCTGCAACATCCAATAGAAAACATGTTCTTGCACAGGAACCGGAAGCTCAAGTGCAAAGCCCAAAAGAATGTATAAATACCCCCCACGCTCAACTCCATATGGTCAGCTACCCAGAATCACACATGCTTGGTGATTCTGCTTCATCAATAAATGGACCCTCTTTCTAATCACCTCCAGCCTCCTTTTTGTCTCCAGTGCCTTTCTCCCAACTTAGACCTGGACCTGGATATTTCTTCCAACAATTGGGAAGGCTCCATTACTGTTGTAATTCAAGAGTTACCTGTATTCCATCGTGGCTGTTTTGGTGTAAGGTGAATAATGAATCTGATGCAGTGACCATGTCAGGCTTGAGAACATTCTGTCATGGAAGACCATTAAGAACTCTAGGAAGCTGAAATAATTTCCCAGAAAAAGCCAAAAACAAAGCAGACAGTGAGAAGTACATCTCCTTGCACTTGTTTCCAGTCTACTAAAATATCTCACTCCAGAAAATGCCTTTTTTAAAAAATAAAGTATGTCACGTGTTAGTCAGGGAACACCGAGATGGCTGGCTGCCTCTGTGAAAAGAATTTTTCAGGTGGCATTATCTTTACCTTTGGGATGAATGAATGCCAGTAGGCAATCAAGGAAGGCTCCTTTCTTGTCCCTACATGGTTTATTCACTCAAGGAATCAAGCTGCTGACCTCAGCAGTGAACAAGCACAACATCTCACAATGTAAGCCACCTCAGCCCCCAGAAAATGCCTTAATTGTCTTTAAAAGATCAATGTCCTATGAACCTACTGATCCTGTATTTCTTTCTTTTCCAAAATTGATCATTTTAGAAATTCTGTTTATAAATAGCACCACACAGAGCAGGCAAACGGTCACCATGTGCTTTACTGCTCTACTATTTAACTGTAACAGGAAACTCTGCTTAGGAATAAAAGAACATAGAGTATATACCATAGATACAAACATATAAACATTGCTGTCTACTGGGTAAATACTATTGTAGCTGTTGCAAAAATAATAAATTTCAGTGATGAATTCCAACAGACATTTGTGTATAGAATTGTTTTAAAAACTAGAAATCACCTTGATTTGCAAGGAACATGAAATGCAATTTCTTTTCAGTAAGCAACATGGAAGTTATATTTCCTCACAAAAATATTCTCTCTCCAGTACAAGCATTATTTAAAAAAACAAACAAACAATAAAATGTATTGACATAATGAGCATGAAGTGTTTTCATTGACACCTACAATAATTTGTATTTCAAAATACACGACTATACTGTGTGAAAACATTTATAATTTATATGTCTGTACAGCTCTGCATTTCATGCATAGAACTTCAAATAGTGTTCTCATTTCTGAGATCTGTTGCTTTTTGTTTTCGCTATTCTTAAATGCTTTATCTGGTGTCCCTTTTCACTTTAAACATCAAAAAAATTGTTTAGCAATTGGTTGAATTCAACATTTGTTTGGTGTTTTTTTCTCTCCCATCCTTCACCTGGTAATCTTCCAATGCCTCACCAACATTTCATCTCACAGTGTTCTTCTTAACTGTGACTAAATCTCACACTATCCACTGTACATTAATCGGTGAATGCCATCGTATTGTGAATCTTTGTCCCACAGACCTCGTATGCTGGTGAAAAGTAATTAGCGGTTAATGAAAACAACTGGTTCATTAAAGAAGGAAAAACTCCCTGGAAAGAAACTGAAGAGGAAAGTGAGGTCCAAATACCCTTATGGCTTCCTTTACCTCCCTCCCTCCCTTCCTTCTCCCCCACCCCCCACCCCCATCTCTCATCAACCATGCAACATGCGGATGATAATTTCTGATAAATGTGTGAATAAGAATAAGAGTGAATGGAAATATTTTTGAGGCATTTTTCTTCGTAATATCTGTATCAATCACCATGTCTGCATGGACTTGAATATAGAAAATGCACATGAATCTGATCACCTATCTGGCCTGTTTAATCTTAACATTGATCCATTAAATATTTGCTGGAATGCATCCAAGGCCATTTTTGTCAAGCAGTTCTTAAAATATTCACATTCTTTATCTATTCATAGACTTGCAGGAACAACGTGTCCTCATGCCATCAAATCACCTCACAGTATTTTCAATGAAGTGCACTTGAGTTTTAAAATACTCCCAGTGTTGATGTTTGGACTGCATTAATCTAGTTTATGGCTTGATTGGTGGCTGGAACAGTCCAGCCCAACATGAATTTATCAACAGTCCAGATTAACTCATCTGAAAGGGAAAACAAAAATGCCAAACTCAAAATAAAAAGAAATAAACGTTAAGCCCCTGTCACACAGCACCAATGGATGGAAAGAGGATGTAAAACGGAGAAAAACACTTGCCATCCATTGGTTAACGCGATGCTTCCATTCTGTACTCACTGCCTCTCTATCCGTCCAGCATCCGTCGATTGACATTTCATCTGCTCAAAAAGTTTTGAGCTGCACAAAACTTTTTGAGCGGAAAATGTATCCAACGCGTCCGTTCTGCATCCGCAACGCATACGGGGAACATCTGTTTTAAATCCGTCGTCATCCGTTATGCATCCGCTATATCCGCTAGGCATCCGCTGCACATCTGCACAACTCGCATCGACTCCAGCGGAAAACGGACACAGGGAGGAAGTGAAACAGACACGGACGTAGAAAGGATGAAAGCAGATGCAGTTCGCATACAAAGCATTAAAACGGAAAAAATGTTCACAGAGGGGACCTATCTCGGATATTAAGGATGTCTAGAGGATGCCTAGAGGATGGAAAAGGACACCTAGTGGAAAACCTATATTGCCTATAAAAAGGGGGAGGAACTCACCTGGATCTCACTTTCAGTCCAGCTGCCCTGCTGTGCAGACCTCTGCAGCCTTCATCTGGCTCTTGCTCTTCCACAGCATCCATTGATGTCCACCATGGATCGTAACACACTTCTTTTGGTAGCCACCATCATTCTGCAACAGTGTGAAGCCATCTACAGGTTCTTTCAACTGTTCTACGGGAAGAAAAGGAGGCGGCCAAGAAGTGTCTGGGTCCGAAGATGGATCGGGAGAAGAGCAGAGGATGGACTGTACAACAAGCTGATGGTGGAGCTGAGGAACGAAGACACTTCTGTGCATTCCAGAACTTCATGAGGATGCCTCTAATCATGTTTGACGAAGTTGTGGGGCGGCTGAGACCCAGGTTGACCAAGCAGAGCACCAACTTCCAGCCTAGCCTGGACCCTGGGCTGAAGGTGGCACTCACTCTGCGCCACCTGGCCTCAGGGACCACGTACAGGAGCATGCAGTACGGCTGAAGGGTGCTACACAACACCGTCAGCATTGTGGTCAGAGAAGTGGTGCAGGCCATCATCAAAGAATACCTGGAGGAGCTCCTCCAGTGCCCCTCCACTGAAGAAGGATGGAAGAAAGTTGCAGAGCAGTGGAACTCCCCCCACACCGTTGGAGCCATAGATGGCAAGCACGTGGCCTGCAAAGCTTCAGCCAAGTCAGGATCCACTTATTTCAACTACAAGGGCTTCTTCAGCATCGTCCTCTTTGCCATGGTCGATGCTGACTACAAGTTCATGTACATCGATGCTTCAGGCAATGGCTCATCTTCAGATGCCCAGGTATACAACGCCAGTCACCTCAAGGAGGGGCTGGAACGCAACCTCATCATGGGCTTCCCAGATCCAGACCCCCTGCCCAACGACACACAAGAAGTGCCCTACTTCATCATGGGGGATGACGCCTTTTCCCTCAGAACCTACCTCATGAAGACCTACACCTCCAGATGCCTCACCCGTGGAGAGAGGATCTTCAACTACAGGCTGTCCAGGGCAAGGCAGGTGGTGGAGAACGCCTTTGGCATCCTGGCCAACAGGTTCCAGATACTTCTCACCACCATGCAGCATTGCCCACAGACCGTGAGGAGGATCGTGGAAGCTTTCTGCATCCTGCACAATCTCATGTGCACCTGCTACCCAGTGTTGCAGAAGAGGCTCATGGACCTCCAACAAGGCAATGGGGACATGGAGGCTGGTGAACGGAGGCAAGGGCGAAACCTGATAGACACTGTGGATGTGCAAGGCCCCAACAGAGCTTCACGTGAAGGGAAGAAGTAGCACAACCTCCTGAAACACTGGTGCAACTCCCCAGCTGGAGCAGTGGAGTGGCAAGACAGGATGATAGATGATTAATGGATGTTTCCTTCAGCCTGTCTCATTACACTTATGAGATTGGGCCATGTATGTTGAGTGGTCCTACAATGAACAGGGCATTTAATAAAGAGCTGTGTTTATGTTGAAATGTGTGGATCAATGATTACATTGTTATTGATAATAAAGGGCCAAAGGTGTGGCACCTGGGAGGGTGGACCATACAGTCCCACTATGCTTGCACTGGAGGCTTATCTATCCCACAGCTATTACCCATCCCAAAGGTATCCCTGCCCATCCCACAGCTATTACCCATCCCAAAGATATCCCTGCCCATCCCACAGCTATTACCCATTCCAAAGGTATCCCTGCCCATCCCACTGCTATCCTTACCCATCCCACAAGCATGCAAAGGCTTAAACCATTTCTAAAAGTTTCCACCAAGACTTTATTTACTAAAAGAACTGAATGAAGTGTGTGAAGCAAAGATAAACTTTATTAATAACAAGCTGTAAAAGAAAAAAGAAAAAAGCAAAGATAAAGTCAACAAGTAGCCACCCAGTCTCTGGCACTCTTCTTGGTCACTCTGAGGCATGCCCAGTCTCAGGGGTGAAGAGTCCAGGTGCTGTGGAGGTGGCTGCTGCTGGAGTGCTGGTCTGAGGCGTCATTGGGGTGCCTGGCCCCGAGAGGACAACAGGGGACGGTGTGTGGAGGAAACTCTCAGAGAGCTGACTCAGTCCTGTGATGTTGAGAGCCCCTTCCTCCAGGACATGGGGTGTTAGCCCCAATACCGATGACAGATGTTCTGAGGCCGGGCTTGGCTGTGGGGTGGAGGAAGGAGCAGTGTAGTGGGGATGTCTGGTCTGCAGCGGAGCGAGGTGAGGCATGGGTGGCATCTGTGGCATGGCTGGCATTGGTGGCATCGGTGGCATCATTGGCATCATTGGCGTGGCTGGCATTGGTGGTGTGGCTGGCATCGGTGGCATCAGTGGCATCAGTGGCATCGGTGGCACTGGTGGTGTCCGATGTACCTGTGCCTGGACTGGGAAGGGCTGCCTGTGCTGCTGGAGCTCCTGGTAACCATAGCCTTGGTAGGTGAGGGCCTGTGGAAAGCCTTGGAAGGGTTGTGACATCACCTGGGGTGGAGGAGCAGGTTCAGCTGCGTCTGGAGGGTTGTGAAAAAGACCGGTGATCCTGTCCTTGATCACGTGGTGCTGTGATTCAGACATGTTCATGAGGGTCTGGTTGACGTAGGTGAGGAAGGGCTTGCGGTTGGAGGATGGGACGTCGGTGTGTACCAGCTGAGAGAGGAGATCTACGCTGCTTCTGATGGTGTCCCTGATCTCCAGCAGGACAGTGTGGCTCTGCCCCTCCGGTCTGCCTCCCTGCCTTTTTGTGGAGGTGGAGCTGGGGGTGGATATGGGTTGGCCTATGGTGGCAGCGGCCTCTTCTTGCTCCCACTGCGTCAGGGGGTCCTCCACGCACTCCGCCACGTGTAGTGCAGCTATCGGGGGGTTCTCCATCGTGGCACGCTCCACGGATACCTGCCTGGACACAGGAGCTGACTCTTGGCCAGAAGAGGACTGGCTCTCAGCGGGCTGCCTGAGAGAGAGGGTTGTGAGAGGGGCTGCTCCTCGGTGGTGGATCTCACCCTCCAAGAAGCTGCACTTGGCCATCATGTAGGTCTCTCGGTCCGTCAGCTTGACCGCCGCCTGGCCAGATTTCTTGAGGTGCAGCTTCCCGTACCATGTGTGCATGTGCTTCCACCAGCCGAGGAGCACCTCCGAAGTGTATCCCAGGCTCTCCGCCTTCTCTCTCCAAGCCGCCTGCTTCCTTTTGGTGTCTCGATAGAGCCTGTGTCCCTTCCACCATCGATACTCGTTCTCCCTCAGCCATTCCAGCACCTCATCCTCATGTTCCTCTTTGATTGAGTATTGCCTCCTCTCCCGTTCACGCGGCTGCCTCTTCCTTCCTCTGGCAGGGCCATCTGGGCCCTCATCAGTGGGGCTTCAAGGTTGTAGGGGCTGCTCCTCCACACCACCACCACCAGCAGCAGCAACAACAACATTAGCAGCAAAAGCAGGACCAGCAGCACCAGCAGCACCAGCAGCACCAGCAGGACCAGCAGCACCAGCAGCACCAGCAGCACCAGAAGCACCAGCAGCACCAGCAGCACCAGGATCAGCAGCAGCAGAGTAAGGACCAGCAGCACCAGCAGGACCAGGATCAGCAGCAGCAGAGTAAGCACCAGCAGGACCAGCAGGACCAGCAGGACCAGGAGCACCAGCAGGACCAGCAGGACCAGGAGCACCAGCAGGACCAGCAGGACCAGCAGGAGCAGGAGCAGCGCCAGCAGAGTAAGCACCAGCAGAAGCACCAGCACCAGGAGCAGCGCCAGCAGAGTAAGCCCCAGCAGAAGTCCCAACACCAGGAGCAGCGCCAGCAGAGTAAGCACCAGTAGAAGCACCAGCACCAGGAGCAGTGCCAGCAGAAGCTCCAGCACCAGAAGAGTCAGCCCGAGCAGCAGAAGCCCCAGCAGAAGCAGAGTCAGGGCCAGGGGGTGGGATGGTGGCCCTGTCCCTCTTGCCTGGGCTGGCAGCAGATGGCAGAGGCTTTCTCTTCTTCCCCATGGTTGTTGGCTTGCTGGCTGGCTGGCTGGCTGGCTGGATCTGTGTCTGGCAGCAGGTCTTTCCTCTGAATGGTGACCTGCTTGCGAGCTGCTTCCCTTTATATCCACGGGGCTGACGCAATGCATCCTCCCCGCATGTGCAGTGAATACTGTGCATCCGCTAGGCTTCCGCTAGTCTTCCGCTAGGCTTCCACTCTGCATCCCTTTCATCCGCTCAGCATCTGCTCTGCATCCTCTCTTTCCACTGTGCGTCCGCTTCGCTGTGCTCCCCTGGAAGCCCTGCGGATGTCCCATCCACTCCCATCCGTTCTCATCGCTAGGCTTCTGTGGAGCATCTGCTTTCCATCCCCTCTACATCCTCCCCCCATCCGTTCCTTTCCATTGTTGTCCGCTCTGGTTATGCAAGAGAGCGGATAACAATGGATGGAACATTTTCTCGTATGGTGTGTCCTTTTTACAAACGTTTTGCATCCGTCGGCCAATGTGACAGGCCCTTTAGGAATAGACCCAACAATGACTGAAAGGATAAGTCACACTGTCTCATCAAAGGCAGCTGGGTCGACTCAAAATCTGGCTAAGATACTGAGCTTGTCGATCAGAAAGGTCAACAGTTTGGTGGTTCGAATTCCCTAGCACTACATAATGGGGTGAGCTCCCGTTACTTGTCCCAGCTTCTGCCAACCTAGCAGTTAGAAAGCATGTAAAAATGCAAGTAGAAAAATAGGGACCCCTTTGATGGGAAGGTAACAGCATTCTGTGCACCTTCGATGTTTAATCATGCCAGCCACATGACCAAGGAGACGTCTTCGGACAGTGCTTGGCTCTTCGGCTTTGTAACAGAGATGAGCACGTCCACCTAGAGCCAGAAATGATTAGCAAGTATGTGCGAGGGGAACCTTTACCTTTAGGAGCTAACTGACATCTTTTCCAGTCGAGGTGAGATTTCTTTTTTTCTTCACATTCACCAATATAATGTCTGTGTGTCTGTGTGTGTCTCTCTGTGTGTGCGCTATATATCTATAAGATCCACTCCATACATTGAACATTCTCACTTCTGGGAAGAAACACTTCTTTGCATGTAGCTCCAGAGATTTTCATATTGAAGCATAAGGGATGTTGATGATTTGGGATCACCGATGATAAGAACTTCCATAACATTTCAAAAACTGGTTGAGGAGGGGTTGTTTGCATCTTCATCCATGAATCACCAAGACCTGAAAAAATGAAATGATGTGAAATTGATAGACATTGGTGAGTGAACTGGCTCAGTTGATTGTACAGAAACTGAATCATCAATGTGATGGAAAGAGGACACTGTGTTTAAAAACTCCTTAGTGAACACATGAGCTTTAAATACAGACACTTATATGTCTGACCAAGTATCATATGAAAGAAAAAACTGAAATGATTCTTTTAAGAAAATCCTACTATACTAGTTAACAGTTTTACATTTCCTAAACTCCCCCCCCCCTTTTTTTTTTTTAATTAAACTTACTGGCTTGTAGCCTTTCTCATTGTCAAAGTTGCACTGATGTGTGAATCACTAACTGCTTGCTGCCAGGCACTTCTGACTCTGTTGAAAAATTAATGCAGGGTAGATATTAATAAAGAAAAATCAGACAAATCAAACCAAAGTTTTAAATCTGCAAGGAGCGAAAGTAGCCTTCAACACATTTATTAATTGTATTTACGGACTTAGCCCCTTTTAAATGAGTCTCTCTTTTGAATGTTCTGAACAGTAATCCAAACCCTTACAAAATATGGATCAAAATCACATTGTCTTATTCACTTTTGGTCTACAATGAATCTGGCCAAATGAGTCATTCTCAGAAATCCATTCAGAATTCACTCAGTCCAGAAGTATTTCAAGAGATAAGTACAACACTCCTCTGTTCACAACAGAATACCCTATATCTCCAGGCTTGAAATTTTGGGCTTGGACAGTACCACCTATGGTTGGACTTAAGCCTAGTACATAAAATTATCTGCTACAATATCCTACCAGTCAAAGACTACTTCAGCTTCAGCTTCAGTTGCAACAATACAAGAGCACACAACAAATACAAACTCAATGTAAACCACTCAAAACTTGATTGCAGAAAATACGACTTCAGCAACAGTGTGATCAATGCATGGAATACACTAGCTGTCTCTGTAGTTACATCCTCAAACCTCCCACTCCTTTAACCTCAAACTATTCACTATTGTCCTCCCCCCATTCCTAAGAGGTCTGTAAGGGGCGTGCATAAGTGCACCATCGTGCCTACCGTCCCTGTCCTATTGTCCCCATTTATTCGTATGTATTCCTGTATTCATAGTGACACTTATACCTATTATCCTGTAAGTGATTGACAAATAAAATAAATAAATACATTCTCAGCCCCAAAGTCAGAATTTCAGAATTTCCTGGGACACAGAAATTTAATTTAACTTTTTTTCACTCCCACATGTTCCTTATAATTGCAAGACAGGGGACATAGTCCCTCACAGCAATTGAGATGGTATCACAGCAATGACATTCATTTGAGGATGTCACAGTGCAAATTCTGCAATTACCTCCTTGAATTCCAGCATCTGACATAAGTATGTAAATCATGGATGTAGCTTCATAATATTTTGAAGAGCATTAATCTTCATTTTTTTTCTCTTTGTAGACACTGAGACCCAGATCTCCTGCCTCTCAAAGTTAGTTTATTCAGCAGAGATGGGCAAAGTTTTAATTCTGTTTCTGGAGTTTAATAGTGGGTTGATTGTTTGTTTGATTGAACATATGATATCACCATCTACTGAGTCTACCAAAGTCTACAATAAGACATAAATTAAAAAGTAATAAAACTTATCAATTAAAATCAGTCTGAGGCTAGAATAATATAAATAGGTCATGTAACAAGAAGGGACCTATTGGGGCAGGTAGGTTTGGAGGTTTTGGATGTTATTCTCTCTCTCTCACACGCACATCTTCCACTTCCCAACTTTAGACAAATTAAGCTTATCTAGCATTCCTTATTTAATTAGTTGGCAGGAAAATATAGTTCCCAATTTCAGTGGTTGCTGCTAAATTTGTCAGTTCTCCCTGGGTGAGGGGACTGGTTCCAAAATCACATAAAAGACAGCTGTGAGCCACCAGATTTTCCAACTTTGCTTACAGCTGTGGAATAAATTGTGTAAAGGCAGGGGTGGGATTCAAATTTCTTAACAACCTGTTCTGTAGGAATGGCCTAATTTCTAGGTGTGTCTTGGTGATCATGTGACTGGCTGGCCATGGCTTGTATGTAAATATTATAAATATTATAAATATAAATAAAAAAGAATAACTTTTACCCAAAACCAGGCAAAGCAGACAGGCAGATTGAGTTGCTCGCAGAATCACAGATTCACTCAGAGATCTACCTTTCTGCAATCTGCTTCCTGAGTCTCCACTGAAAAATAGAAGCTTCAATCCTAAGGACGGTTCATCTCTGCTTTTAGATTAGCTAGAAAGCAAAAAATCCAATGATTTCCTGCTTTCTAGCTACTCTAAATCTCCTGGCACAGCAGAACAGCTGATGCTCGGAGGAAAAAAAGGAAAAATAGCAACTTACCAAATGCAGGCAAGTTTGATGGTGTGCATTGCCAAGTAAGGAGTTTGTGGGTGGGAAGGGGAGGGGAGGGGCCAGCCAGTGGCACGATTTGCCAGTTCTCTGAACTGGGCAGAATCATAACAACTGGTTCTATAGAACTGGTTCAACCAGGTAGAATCCCACCCCTGTGTCAAGGCCTTGCTTTGGAGGTTGCCAGTGTCTACCCAGAGTCTGACTCCCATAATGCAGGAGTTTGTAGGAGTAATGCCAATGTGTGGGGCTGTTCAAAAGGTCTCAGGCAAATTCACTTCTATTCTAAAATATAGAACATTGAATAATAGACTTGGAAGAGCCTTGAGATTTTCTTGAGCAGGAGACCCTGTATTATTTCAGACAAATCTTTGTCCTATAATTTTCTCCTTAGTTCTAAATCATTTTTGTTTGTTAAAACTACTATAATTAATATATATACATCCCTCCCACTCTCCCTCTCCCTTCCTCTCTCTCTTCCCCCCTCTCCCTCCCTATCTATATCTAAAATCTGTATCCCATGGGAGAATGCAAACATTCATTTTTATTTTCTTTAAAATGGCTACAATAAGTAGCTAGGTAACTAGCTAGCTAGCTGATAGCTAGATGGATGGATAAATATTTGATAACTATAGATAACTATATCTAGATAGCTATAGATTGATGATGACAAACCTAGAGCACGCATGCCAGAAGTAGCATGCAGAGCCATTACTGCCGGCACGTGAGCCCTCACCCAGAGCAGATCTACTGCTCATGCGTGCACCGCCCACCCGCCAACTGATTGTCAGGTGTCTGGAGCGCATGCATGGGGAGCGGGGGATGCTTGGAAGACTCACATGCATACGTAGGGATGTTCAGCATGTGGGGGAATCACATGCACGTGCACAGGAGGCATGGGGGCCTGCGCGCATTGGCTTCTGGATGCTGGCATGCAAGCGAGCACAAGTGCGCACACAATTTTCAGCACAGGAGCCCAAAATGTATAGCCACCACGACTATAGATGATTGATATAGACAGATAGATAGATAGATAGATAGATACATAGATAGATAGATAGATAGATAGATAGATGATAGATAGATATAGTTGAGAGAGATGACATAGCTCTATCTATCATCTGTCTGTCTGTCTGTCTCTGACTATCTACCTACCTACCTATCTATCCATCCATCCATCTATCAACTATCACATTTAAAAAACACATTGTCTGTCTGAGGGGAAACCAGGGGAGGGCAAATATATCTGCCTGGTCAGCTTTGCTTACAGATATTCCCTTGCAGGTACGGTAAGTTGACTTTCTCTGTGCTAGAAGTCATCTCATTGATTATCTCGAGCTAAAGGAAATGGCTTATGCATCTTTTGTACAATATAACAAATGTCCTTTTGCATTATAATTGAACGGTGATTGTTGTGTTCAATCAATGGGAAAGGTTAAAGGAACTCCTCTGCCAGCATTTTTAATGGAGCAGTCGATTAAGATTCACTTTAATCATTCTGGCTGCTTGGAATTAAAGCAACAAAGACCATCAGGGTCCCATAATTACCAGTCCTTCGGTAGGTTTACACTGCTTTTCATGCAATAATAAATTTTCCTATAATGCACAATGTGACCAGGTTAACTTGCTTTGTTTGCAAAGCTAAATATTTCCCTTAATTGTCTTGTGGATGAGAAACCCTTGCGATTAGGCCTGTATAAATTCAGCTGAATTATAAAAGAGAATTCTCTCCCCAGAATGGATCAGCCAAATCATCAGGGCAGTTGTGTTAAATCGTTTTACCATGGTGGCCTTAACCCTCCAACACTGGTGGTATATTTCACTTTATTGAGCATGGGGCATCCGCCTCCCTCTCAGACAGCTGTAAAGGGTCAAATATATTACTCTAATCTCTGTTCAAAACAGAGAAAAGGTTATTATAGAGAAGGGTTTGGCACACAGCAGTGAATGAAAAAATCCACATCAGGGAGATGGGTACAAATCACTCTCGGACGTGGCCTTTAATGCCCACCCTGCATGGAATTCTTAAGTGGTCCCTGGTAATTTTTTCCTTAAATTTCCAAAATTGATCTCATTTGTTAATTAGTCCAGACCTTTAAAGGTCTTATTATAAATAGTTGAGGCATTGTTTTAAGCCTATGCCTTGATCTTGATCACATAAGTACAGAGGTATAAATGGAGGCTTGATAAGGTAATACTCTGAATCTCATTTGCTATTCCTATCACTGTTTTGTCATTGGGTTTCAAATCCAGGGTGACAAGGTGTTCAAAATCTGCTCCATCTCTATCTTATTATTCTAGCTATTTATAAATTCTGGCTCAGAATCTAGTGGAAATATATATATATATTTAAGTGTTATTGATATGTTTGGGTCGGGGAGGATTTTGGCACAGAATAAAGCACTTGTCCAAATAAGTATTTAAGCAGGCAAGCATTTTTTTTAATTTTTTTTCCAAATTTTGTTCCATTGTACTTTCCTAATTTATTTGATTCTTTTTTGTTAGTTTTTATTGTTTTTTATTTTTATTTTTTATTTTAAATATAGTTTTACATTGTGTAAACCACCTCAAGTCGCCATGGGTGAATAAGCGGCAATATAAATTAAATAAATAAATAAACTTTCTGCAGAAGTCTCAGTGAGTGTTCTAAAAAATGCTATTCAGTCCAGTGGTGGGATTCAAAATTTTTTTTACTACTGGTTCTGTGGGTGTGGCTTAGGAGGTGTGGCAGGGGAAGAATACTGCAAAATCCCCATTCCCTCCCCACCCCACTAACCTGCTTTCCAGCTCCATTCTCCTGTGCAGGGCAACAAAAGAAGACCCAGCCAATCAGCTGGGACTCGGGGGGCAGTGAATAGATGGGGGTGGGGCCAGTCAGAGGAGGTATTTGCTGGTTCTCTGAACTATCAATTTTTTTGCTACTGGTTCTCCAGAACTGGTCAGAACCTGCTGAATACCAGTTCTGATTCAATCTGACTTGAGGGAATAAAGTCTGATCTCTATCAATATGAAGAGATAATACAAATGGCCTACCCTCAAAATTCATACGCCATTTGGGCCATTTAAGAAATGTCTTCCAAAAGTACAAGAAGACATGGAGAAAATAAACAGAGGAGGGATGTTTTAACTTGAATGTTTAATAAAAGCAATATATACTGGCCTAAGACATCAACAATTCCTTCCTGTTGATGAAACAGCTTTCATCATTACTATGAGGAGCAGTGAGTCTCCTTATCTTCTAAAGATCTTCTGCAAAAACTATATTTTTCCAAGGGAAGGTAATTCTAAAACAATTCATAGCCCTTTGGAAGGTGAGTGGTCACCATTGAATCTAACATTTTCTTTTTTGTGATGTTTTGACAACTACCATCTGCTGGAAGTGACTTCTGACTCCAGAGGTACACAACCACAATGAACAACCAAACACAATTATTTGGAGGTCCAGGAACTATGGAGAGAAGAGAGATTGCACAGTGTTGGCTTTTACACTTGGATCCCTTAATTTTTCACTGTTCAGAGCTTTTGGAATCAGAATCAGAATTGAGCTGAAAGGGATCTTGGAGGACTTCTAGTCTAGCCCCCTGCTCAAGCAGGAGACCCTATATCCGTGATGGCAAATCTATGGCATGCATGCCACAGGTGGCATGCAGAGCCATTTGTCCTGGCATGCAAGCTGCAGGCAAACTTATCTCACTGGGCATGCGCGTGCCTCACAGCTGATTTTCAGCCGGTTTGAGGCCTCCCAAAGACTTGAGGAAGGCTTCTGCAGGCTTTACAGGCTGAAAACTACCCCTGTTTCATCACTTCCTGTTTTTCCGAAAATACCGGAAGTGAGGCAATGGGGCTAGTTTTCGGCCTGCAAAGGCTGCAGAAGCCTTCCTCAAGCTTTGGGAGGCTGAAAGAGGCCTTAAACTGGCTGAAAATCAGCTGTGAGTCGCAGTGCAGGTAAGGGGACAGTGGGGGTGGGTGGGTGCGGATTACATGCACATGCGTAGGGTGCGTGGGGGGCATGCATTGCCTTCTGGGTGCTGGCACACGAGTGCGAGTGTGCAAGTGCGTGCACAATTTTTGGCACAGGAGCCCAAAAAGGTTAGCCACCACTGCCCTATATGATTTCAGATAAGTGACTTCCAGTCTCTTCTCCAGTGATGACGCACCCTCAACTTCTGAAGGCAAGCTGTTCCACTGGTTAATTGTCCTCCCTGTTAGAAAATTTCTCCTCAATTCCAGTTAGCTTCTCCCCTTGATTAGTTTCCATCCATTGTTTCTTGTCTTGCCTTCTGGTGCTCAGGAAAATAAATTGACCCCTTCCTCTTTGTGGCAGCCTCTCAAATACTTAAATACATTCCGTTCAAACTATACAATGCTCCACTGAGAAGCATCCTGCTCATTTTATATAAAGTCAAAATATATAGGCAAGATAAATGCTAAAAACACAAGGCTAGCTTTTTTTTTTTTTTTTTTAAATCCCTTCAGTTCCACTTTATTTTTCTTCCTATATTAATATCTAAGTAGCAAACACTCTAACACCGTCAGCAAATATATAGTATATTTTTAGACGGCTAGAAAAATACCTTTCATTTTGTTCCCCTGAATGGGAGTCATCCTAGCATATTGTTGAAGCCTTTTTAAAAAAATCAATCCTTGTTATAAACACCAAGCATCTGGGATTCAGTTCAATTTCACATTTTTTCCTTCCTTTCTAATATATACATCTTACTGTCAGTTGACTTATGAGGCTGATTGGAAGAAAGCCTCACAGTGATGAATTAAACTTCCTCCCCAATAAGACTTATATGTGGTCTTCGTTTGTCAGTGGCATCCCAGTTTCTTTATAGAACAGCTACCATGTTTCCCCCAAAATATGACCCTGTCTTATATTTTTTTGCCATCAAAAACAGGCACCAGGTCTTATCTTTGGAGGATGTCTCCCACTGACTAGCCTCACTTGCATATGTCACCCCTGCCCTCCTTTTCGCTGTCAGAGGCCTTCAGGAACTTCTTCTTCTGTGGTCGGCAAGGCTTTCCCAGAAGATTGATCTGGGGCTCTGTTATTAGCGACAGAGGCCTTTAGGAAAGCCTTCCTGGCTGCAGAAGAAATGGGCCAGCAAGGTAAGTGTTGGGGTTTGTGAAGCCTGGCTACAACTGTCCAAAGATAAGTAGTAGGGAAGCTCCACGCCCCCACCCCACCTGTGCACTCTGGAGTGGGCAGGATCTTAATTCGGGCTAATTTTGGGGGGAGCGCTTATATTGGGCACATGTAAAAATCAAGCTAGGACTTACTTTCAGGATAGGTCATATTTTCAGGAAACAGGGTATATAGCCAATTAGTGCAACAGAAAAAAATGCCTGATTCTTTGCAAAGTTCACATCATGCAGATTAGTAACAACAGCTCTGTCGTCCTTTTTAGAATAAAAATGGAAATGATATGTTGAAACTCTAATACAGGGTTGTCAAAATCCGCCCGCTGGATGCATCACATGCTGGACATGGCCACGACCAGTTTAGTGAAGGGGGGAAAAGTCCCGACAAGTCACATGGTGCAGCCATGATGATGTGAGTTTGACACCCCTGTTCTAGTAGGAAAAGGTAGACTCAGAGATTCAGATCTGGGTGAGTTTGTGTTTCCCAAGAGAAGTTCTCTTTCTTGAAAGGATCATGAAGTTTGAAATCAGAGGGATTTCCAATGTTGTGTGACACATTTTTTTCCCAAAAAGCAGCAATATCTTACACAGGTGCACACATACAAAAGTCAGGTTATCAATGTGGGAAAATAGGAACCACGAATATGTTGGGTATGTTAGATCAACATTTATTTTCTAAAAATAAAAGGACTCAAATGACTGCTTTATTGAGTATATCATTTCAGCACATTTGAAATGCAAACCAGCTCTGGCTATTTCCTATGCTTTCAGTATAGTTAAAGAATAGACAGCTCCCTCCGTCCTTTCACAGATCATGTTGTTCAGTTAGGTGTTCTGGTGTCTCTTTGGCAACTTCTTCCAGTCTCTGGCCAGCACCTGTTAGGATGACCTTGGTTCCCATGAGATAGTAAGTTGTTGACGTCTGATCTGACATTCCAAAGCTCCCTCCTGCCCCCTAAGTGTGTCAAGCTGAGAAACAGACAAAATGCCTACGACAGGTCCAATCTGAAGTTGACACAAGGTCGGTCTATCTATCTATCTATCTATCTATCTATCTATCTATCTATCTATCTATCATCTATCTCATAATCATCATCATTATTATCATCATCATGATCATCTCCTTTTAATGACCCCATACTCCCTTGTGGGGTGGAATCTGGGCAACTGAATGGAGGTGAGTGTTTACTGGCCAGATGTCCTTCCTGTCGCCAGTGCAGAGTTTTATTCAGCAGGTATAATCTCATTGTACCCAGAGAGAGAACTATCTGCCTCTACTGAGGATTGAACTCAGCCTCCTGACTGTGAGGCAAGAGCTCCACCTCTAGGCCACTGCATCTGCCCCCCTCTCTCCCTCTCCCTCTCTCTCTCTCTCCCGTCCCCTCTCTCTCCACACACAGATACAGACACACACAGAGAGACACACACACATACACACAAACACTTGGTGATTTGTCTGATTGATTGATTCACTGATTGATATAAAAGAAAGAGGTAGGCAGAGACGGAGATTATACCTCTTATGTGAAGGCTAATTCTGAACTGTAGAATCAGGTAGAATTTTCCAACATATTTTATTAGAGATTGCAATGTTAAATTTGCCCCATCCATGGCATGTCCATGTTTTGAGACCTCATCCCTCCAATGGAGTTATCTGTGAATTACTAGATAAGCATCACATTTTTTCATCCCAAAATAGATTTTGCACTTCTTTGCATGCAACACAGTCTAAGTGTGAAAGAAATTAGGGAGATATCTCAAAATACTTGGGTTTGGGGAACAATAACAGGAAAACATTGCTTTTCCCTAGCAGGAGAACATAATTACCCCAAGACAATTTTCAGAAATGAAAGCCACTCATTTTCTGTCTCCAAAGAGTTAAACGAATGCCTAACTAACAATTTATTATGAGTTATGATTGGATTTCCCAAGCATATCAATAAGCCATGAATATACTGCATTAGAATATACTGCAGTGAATAAACTGATATTAGAATGGTGTACTTAATTCTCCAAAGGAATTTTTACACACACACACACACACACACACACGCACACAGTGGATAGTCTAAGCTTGACATAAGGAGATGCTGTGGTAGCGCAGTGGTTAGAATGCAGTATTGCAGGCAACCTCTGCCCAAAGCCTGGAGTTTGATCCTGATGAAGCTCAGGGTTGACTCAGCCTTTCATCCTTCCGAGGTCCATAAAATGAAGATCCAAATTGTTGTGGGAAACATGCTGACATTTGTAAAATGCTCAGAGTATGCTGTAAAGCACTATGGAGCAATATAAGACTAAGTGCTATTGCTGAGTGCTATGATGAGTGATTTGCTTTTTCATATGTATGATCACAGAAAAAGAGCTGGATGAAATCTGAAAATAAGACTGACAAATAGCAATAGCACTTTGATTTATATACCACTTTACAGTGCTTTACAGCCCTCTGTAAGAGGTTTACAGAGTCAGCATATTGCCCCCAACTATTTTGGTCCTCATTTTACTCACCTTGGAAGGATGAAGGGCTGAGTCATCCCTAAGCCTCATGAGATTCGAACTGCCAAATTGCAGGCAGCTGGCAGTCAGCAGAAATAGCCTGTAGTACTGCACTCCAACCACTGCACCATCATGGCTCACCTCGATAGACATTATTGATTTGAGAATGAGAAGAAGTTCACGAGGTCAGAAATCATATAGACCTGGAATTCCTTTCCTGTTGACCGCAGAAAGCTTTGGCTTCAACCACCCAGAAGGGAACATGTGCCAAACTTTGTTCATTAGCATTTAAAAAGAGTCTTTGGCATAAGGCAACAAATGCAATTTTCACAAAAGCTTGGCAATGGAGAGTTTTTCACTTAATGAGCATTGAAAGCTTTCTTAGTAACATGTTAAATGTTGCTGGGGTGAAGGAAGGAAATATTTGCAATTTCTTTCCTATATGTGCAGTCTCAGGTTTGTAACCAGATGTTACATGATGTTACATTTCTGGTTACACATTTCTAACCAGAAATGCACCAGAAGTTAATATAGAAAAATAAAATAAAATGAGAAAAGCTTATTTGTAAGAGGGGAAGCAGAATAATTTGGCTGAACCATAGAATTTTGAAAAGGAACAAATGCTGAAGAATGACTTTAATTAACTGTTTATTACTCCACAAAACATTTTGGTATCTGAATAATTGGAGCAGGGAAGGGGAGCATGTAAACTTTTCAAGAAATAACTCATGGTTTCCATATTGTGAAATTCTCACAGACTAGTCAAGAGTCTACATTTGGTGGGTAAAGAGTCAAGGATTCCTCCTCAAATGCTCGGCTTGTGAGATGGGATTGATCAAGAGAACTGCATTACCATTCCTTTTTCAAACATTAATATTAATAATAATAATAATGAAATTGCAGCTTCCTGCAATAACACCACTGGAACTGCAAAAAGCTGCACTACTCGGAATATCGTACATCTTAAGAAGATACTTGGTTGATAACTAGGATGCTGGAAACAACCCATATCAACCATCAGCACAAGTCAATGATATTTTTGATACATTTTTAAATGTTCAGTTGACTAAGTTTCATGTTTAATGAATAAAAGAGATAACAACAACAACAACAACAACAACAACAACAACAACAACAACAGAATAAAAGAGAAAGAACTGGACAAGACAACAAAATACAAACACCTGCAAATAGAAATAGAATGACTATCCCAAAAGAAAGCGAAGGCAATACTAATAATCAGATGTGCCTTGGGTGCAGAATGGGACAACTTGCTGCAGCCAACTTGCCATGGCCAACTTGCCATGGGACAACTCACCATGGGCAACTTTCTGCAGAACATCCCAGTGTGGGACAAGTTAACAATTGAATTTAGTTAATTAAAATAAATTTTAAAAATATATTTTTTGTCATTCACATTTGCTTCTGTTCCTCCTTTTACACCCTTTCTTTAATTCTACCATTTCTTTGATATTAGTATAATTGTTGGCATGAAGCAAGTTGTACCATGGTGAGTTGGCCATGGCAGGTTGTCCTATGCTGAGTTGGCTGTAGCAAGCTGGCTGTGGAGAATTGTCAGAGACCCCATTGGGTGCAATCATCAAACAGCTGAAACACCACTTGACCTCCAGTGTCTTAGACAAAATCACCATTAGTCAATTGTAAAAGGCAGCTTTGCTTGAAACAACTTACATCATGTGACAATATCTGTAACACCATCAGACAGCCATATCTGCCTATCCCTCAATAGGCAGACAAAAATGCCAAATCCAGTCTGAACACCTGGTTGATGGTTTGATGAAAACATAATAATAGCATGTCTGACAAGTAAAAAAGTTCTTTATAACACCAGACAAATTTGCTCTATTCCTTTCTTTTTTTAAAAAAAAATGAAAATTTATTTCACAAACAAAGGCAGTTCATCAGTTGGCTGAGCATTACATCACTCAGTCAATAATGATGTAAAATAAATAGACAATGCCTCAAAATCATCAAATAAGAAAGAAGTAAGGGAATCAACAATTAATTGCTCCTTCAATAGATTTGGGTAAGTTAAGTAATAAGTCTTTTCAAAAGACACAATGTGCAGGGGATCTAACAAAAGTCAAATCCAGTTGGAGATTAGGTCTCCTTTGAAACTCTTGAAGTCAGTCAGTCTGGTGAAATCTTTTGAAAGAAATATTCTGTTCTTTTCAGTGGGATATCAAATCTACAGTCAATTCATAGGAGAATAACATAGTTGGAAGGGACCACAGAGGTCTTCCATTTAACAGTAAGCTCGTCAGACCTGATTGCTTCCACAGTAAATTGAAATATTGTAGATAGGTACTGTACATGCAAAGAATTTGTAATACAACCTTCCTCAATAACTTTTGGAAGATGTAGACCCAGCACTTCTGACGAAAAACAAGTTGAAAAAGGCTGGTGTTCTGTCCTCATTACACATTAAGGCTAGGTCCCACTAGCCAACAGACGCAAAATGTATGCATAAAGGACACAGCGGATGAGCAAAATTTCGGGGGTGGCTCCATCCGTTGTCATCCGCTCCAAAAAGTGGCGAAAATTTGCATAAACAGAATGGAAAAGAACAGAAAAGAACGGACGTGGGTAGTATGTAGTGGGGATGTTAAACAGATGTTCATAGGAAGCCTAGCGAATGTATATCGGATGCAAACCGTTTACTGCGCATCCTTTCTATTTCTGTGCTACTAATGCTGTGTAGACGTTCCGTGTACCTTTTGTTTCCTCCCTCCTTCCGTTTTCAGCTACAGTGGATGTGAGTTGCGAGGATACCCAGAGGATGCAGAGAGGAGACAGTGGATGTTTAATGGATGATAAACGGACATATAACGTTTGTTGCTCGTATGTCACGGATTTACATTGTACACAGCAGAAAGTTCATCCGTTCACAAAGTTTTGTGCAGCTCAAAACTTCTTGCGTGGATGAAATCGCGGTGGACGGATGCTTGATGGATAGAGCGTATGAAACATGTATGAAATGAGTACACAATGGATGCATAGCGTTTTCCAATGGATGGCAAGCTTTTTTTAACGTTTTACATCCTCTTTGCATCCGTTAGTGCAGTGGGACAGGGGCTTTAGTCTGTGTGCAGCTCGACATGAAGCTAAACCCACCTATCCTCCAATAAAACAGACTGTGTGCATAGATCTGAATGCTTTATTGAAAGAACAAGATATGGTAAAACTGGGGAAAATAAGGATATATACAATGAGAACCAAGTGCAAGATAGGCAGCACTGAGTTACTGCTGAACATAACAATTAATAAATACAAGCAATTTAAGTCCCACCAACGATGCTATGTGTGGGATATGGGTTTGTCCTTGGATGACCATGTGCCACAGATTAAGTTTGGTGCTTCTTAGGGCTTCTACCTTCTCCAAATGCTAAAGGAAATGGAGTTTGGCTTCCCAGAGTGTATATGTTTTGAAAGTACAGGCGGATGGGTAAAGGGGTTGGGTCAGCTTCAAATAATATAATTGGCATTTGTCTCTCCGGCCACTAGATGGGGCTAAAAAGAACAATGGTTTATAAAGATTGTATGTTGGGGCATATTTGTCCCCCTGGCCAGGGGTGGGATACTACCAGTTTGGCCTGGTTCTGTAGAACCGGTTGCTATAATTCTGTGCAGTTTGGAGAACTGGCAAATTGTGCCCCTTATTGTGCATGTGCAACATTGCACATATGCCCAACGTCACTGACTGCGTTCTTCCCTGCCCAGTCACTCCTTAAGGTATTTCTTTTTCCCCTCTCCCAACGATCAGCTGTTCCTATCATCAGCTGTGCTGGGATTTCCCTTGCTGTCTTTCTGCTTCGCCCAGGAAGCTTCCCCGAGGCCCAGGAAGGCAAAAAATAGAGGGGGGTACAGCAAAAATGCTCCCCCGGAGGCTTTCCTGAGACCCAGAAGGCCCCCCAAAATAGGGGGGGTGCTGGCCCCCAAAAGTAGAAGCCACACCCACCCAGTCACATGGCCATGCCTACCTAGCCATGCCCACAGAACTGGTTGTTACAAAATTTGAATCCTACCCCTGCCTCCGGTCACTAGATAGGGATAGAGAGTAACAACAGTATGTACAAGTTATATGCTGGGGCATGATTGCTGGTATGATATTTGTCTACTTGACCTTCCAAAATAATTTTAGTTGGATATCCATCACAATTTAAGATAATATCCATGTAGAGCATTCTGCATTCAGGAATAGCTAAGTTTCCCCAAATGTACAGTGAAAACCAAATTGTGGTTGCAAAAATCTTATGTGTTTGTGTGTGCTCCTTGCAAACAGATAGTAGTTTTATATGATGGATAGGTTAGCCACCGTTAAATTTTACTATTGAAGTCAAAGTTATAATATCATTTAGGCTTTGGCTTTGTATTGTCTGTTGTGTTCTCTGTGGTTTGTTTGCTTTTCCAATTAAAATTTAATTCAAGTTCATTACCCTATTTATTGTGTGCCGGCTTAAGGAAATCAGAGACTGAAAGACCATGATGAAATAAAATTTAACTCACAGAAAACAAATAAATGGAAGATCTCACTGTAAAGCATAAGCAAAAATATTGTGACTTTGTTTATAATAAACACTTGAAAAGACTGATATTTTCTTTCCTAAATCCTCTAAGTAGGATGATCTATGAGATTTCTAATTTATTCTTGTTTAAAATTTAACCATGTTTTTTTTTAAGCATATCAATTTTGTTAATACCATGTAATTAAAACATGTCAGTGCACAGCAAGTTTTAGTCTAAATTAATGACTATGAGAATTATTTTAATTAAATAACCAATTATAGAAAAATCGCAGGCATGAGAGCTGACATTTAAATGAATTTCATTTAAATTGCTTCTTAACATTGTTCCATCTAGGACACTAATGCAAAATGAACTATTGTATCAACATAGATTATCACTATTTTTTTTTCTTTTTGCATGCGCATAACATATTCATAGTCAATCACTGGAACAAAGCTGAATATTTTTGTATTGATCTGAATCTTCTATTAGCAACAACAACAAAAAGTTGAGCAACTTGCACACACCCCACCCCATCCATTCTCCTTTCCAAACGAATGCAATTCTTTTGCTTTAATCAATCTTTCTGCTTCTCTGTTTAAATTATAAATATTCTTCAATATTTAGAAGAAGAGTGACATACTTGCAGTTTTTAAGGAGTTCTGAGTGTGTCAAAACAACCATGTGTTAAAAAAAACAGACTTTCAAAATGCTTCTCTTCTTGCATTGGTATCATGGGAAACCTAGCTGAAATTTGTTGAGCAACAGATGGTTAGATTGCTTGGAATACATGTCATATCTAGATATCTAAGCTAGGCCTATCTGGAATTTAACACAAATTTTTCTAGTCTAATATTCATGGGGTTTGGAACATAGAATAATAGAGTTGGAAGGGATTTTGGAGGTCTTCCAATCCAACCCCTTGCTTAAGCAGGAAACCCAATGCCACTTCAGACAAATGATTGTCCAGTCTCTTTTTGAAAGCCTAGAGTGATGGAGCACCCACAACCTCTGAAGGCAAACTCTTCCACGGGTTAATTGCTGTCACTGTGAGGAAATTTATCCATAGTTCTACGTTGCTTCTCTCCTTGGTTAGTTTCTTGTTTTGCCTTCTGGTGCTTTGGAAAATAGTTTGACCCCTTTGTCTTTGTAGGGGCCCCTCAAATATTGGAAGACTGCTAACATATCTCCCCTAGTCCTTCTTTTCATTAGATTCCTAATTCCTAATAATAATATATAATATATAATAATAATAATAATACCTAATTCCTGTAACTGTTTTTCGTATGTTTTAGTCTCCAGTCCCCTAATCATCTTTGTTGCTCCTCTCTGCACTCTTTCCAGAATGTCAACATCTTTTTTTATATTGCGGTGACCAGAACTGGATGCAGTATCCCAGACGTGGCCATATTTAGGCTTTTTAAAATGACACAAATAGTTCACGTGATCTTGATTCTATACCTCTATTAATGCAGCCTAGATTGCATTTATTTCAAATATCTAGAGTACTGCATCCAGTTTTGGCCACCACACTAAAAAAGATATTGAAACTCTAGAAAAAGTACAGAGAAGAGCAACCAGGATGATTAGAGAACTGGAGACTAAAACATATGAAGAACAGTTGCAGGAACTGGGCTTGGCGAGTCTAGTGAAGAGAAGGACCAGGGGAACATGATAGCACTGTTCCAATATTTAAGGGGCTGCCACAGAGGAGGGGGTCAAACTATTTTCCAAAGCACATGTAGGCCAGACAAGGAATAATGGATGGAAACTAAACAAGGAGAGATTTAATCTGGAAATAAGGAAAAACTTCCTGACAGTGAGAATAATCAACCAATGGAACAGCTTGCTCTCGGAAGTTGTGGGAGCTTCATCACTTGAGACTTTCAAGAAGAGATTGGACTGCCATTTGTCAGAAATGGTGTAGGGTCTCCTGCTTGGGCAGGGGTTGGACTAGATGATGTACAAGGTCCCTTCCAACTCTGATTATCTGTCTGTCAAATCATCTTTTAAAAAAATCAGAAAGCCCAAAGAATAGGAACTGCATCAAGGGGAACTGCAGAAGGTATAATCTGACAAGTAAGAACTATCCTTAATTCATAACAATGTAATGATTTGAGTCTTCAGAGGGACAAAGAGTTAGGGAAGGTGGCCTCTTTGAAATAAATCCAAAAGCAATGGGTAAAATTTATCTTTTCCATAGCGTTAAAGCAGAAGAGGGGAAAAAAAAACCTTGCATGTTCTTTTCATTGATTAAAACAGAAATGCTATGTATAAATAATGTGTCTGACAGTATGGCGGACCACTTGGGATATTATGGCATTTAGTATTAAAACAGGATGTAAGATGCAGTTGAGAAAATTAAGCATCTTTCCTGGGTAATTTTTGCATTTTTATTAGGTGATAAACATCATGGTGAGGGGATGAGCCAAATAAATATAGATATTTTCAACAGTGTTAGCCTTAATCTAGCATTATCTAGAGGGACAACATAATATTTTATATTAGTTAAAAAAACATTATAAAATGCTATTCAAAACAGATGAATGTTTGTCGTGCTCTCTTGGCTATTTACGCCCCTCCCTCGAGCCTGGTTGCAGATTGGGGGTCAGAGTAAGCATTTTAAAGAGTTTGCTCATATTATTTAAAGGAAATGTTACTATAGTAATAATAAGAGGGTGACTAGTAAGCAAGCAGATAGATTCACAGTGGTGATGGGGACACTATTGGAAGACCTGAAAGGACATTCTAGGGACAGGCCATCATGGATAATATATATCTCAGAAATCTATGTGCCACTTCCTCAGTCTTGCTTGCTTTTTGAAATGAAAAGAAGGACTGGGGCAGAAGTCTCCAAACTTGGCAACTTTAAGACTTATGGACTTCAATATGCTGGCTGGGTATCATGCCCCAGTTGGAATATGATTCCAGGGAGGGAGAGGTGAGGTGGAGCAGCTGACAGGGAGTGGGAGTGTGGCTCCGGTGGTTGTGGAGGAACCTGGGGAAGGACACAGGCCGGCTGGCCATTCAGAGGAAGATCCAGGCCCATCCCCTCTTCATCCTAGGGCACACAGGGAGGAACAGATAAAGGAAGTGTTTTGTTCGGAAAACACACGAGGTAGACCGGGTTCCAACAACAAATACTTTTATTATCAACAGTTAGTAACGGAACGCCGGCTGAAGCCGGGGCCAGCCCTTTTATACAGGCTGGCTTGCCTGCTTGCAGCCAATGGCAGCTATTTAGATTTGCCGCCTTTTTGGTATCTCTTTGGATTGGTTCCTAGTGAACCAATCCACTGTTCTTTTCCTTAGTCAATCAGAATGGTAGATTTGGAGTCATCCACTTTACATACAGAACACCCCTCCCTCCTTAGTTTAGTCCTACGTGGTGACGTAGTCTCGCAGGTAGGTGGGGCTTTTCCGGGCTCGACCTGACCTGCGCGGTTCATTTCCAGTGAGGACTTCGACCGGTTCGGATGGGGCTGCTGTGTCGTCTGTCCTCCTCTCTGGAACCATCTGGAAGGGTGAGTCGGCCATTTTACCGCCGCCTGAGTTTCTTAGGCCGGCGGTTCTGCCGCTTCCTCCCGTTTCCTCGGGGCAGGTCGAGCTGGCTTGGCTGGCCCCTTCCGAAGATCTCTTTTCGTGGGTCTCTTCAAACGGTGAGTCTTTTGTTGGCTCTTTTTGGTCATTTTGAATGTTAGTTTTATTTTTAAAAAGTTCTTTATTCGTTTCTCGCCTTTCCCCCCCCACCTCGGTTTGCATTTCACCGTGTTCTTTTGTGAATGTTTTTAAGTCCGCGGTTCTTTCCACAATTCGAGATCGAAGCTGGTCTATATGCCGCTTCCATTCCCTCCCATCGTCTAATTTTACCCGGTAGGATTTGGGGCCTGTAAGTTGGATAATTTGCCCGGGTAGCCATACCGGGTCCCCGGAGAAATTTTTAGCGTAAACTAAATCGTCTGTCTCGAATTGTCTGAACCGTGTTGAGGAGTCGGGGGTTTTCTGGGGTGAAATTTGGGTGTAACCTATCCAGGTGAGATCTTAATTTTCGCCCCATGAGTAGTTCTGCTGGTGATTTATTTGTGATAGTACTAGGTGTTATGTGCTGGAGTGTGAGCAACCGGTTTACTTTTTGTTGTGTATCTCCAGCGTCCATTCATTCTAACCCTTCTTTTGTAAACCGGACCATTCTCTCCGCCCTGCCGTTCGCAGCCGGGTGAGCCGGCGCGGTTAGTGCATGTCTTATACCTAGGGAGGCTAGGTATTGCTCAAATGGTATACTGGTTAGCTGTGGCCCATTATCTGAAACGAGAATGTCTGGTATGCCATGGGTGGCAAACAGGCTGTCTAGTTGCTTAATTACGGCTTCTGTTGTCGTTGATGGCATGATTTTTACTTCAAGCCAATTGGAATAGGCATCAACGACAATCAGAAAAGTATGCCCCTTGGTAGGCCCCGCGAAGTCAATGTGTATTCTTGACCACGGTCCTCGAGGGGTTTCCCAGTCCTTAACGGGTGCTTTTGGTGGGGATGGTCTAATTGTCTGGCATTTGTGGCATGAGCTTACCCAATACTCTATGTCCTTATCAATACCCGGCCACCACACGTAACTCCTGGCGAGGCTTTTCATCTTAACCATTCCGGGGTGCCCTTCATGTAAAAGCCTAAGAACCCTGGGCTGCAGTTTAGCAGGGATTACTACCCAATCACCCCACAACAAACACACCTTTTGGATGGAAAGTTCAGTCTGTCTGGACCGGAAAGGTTTGGAATTTTCAGTTTTTAGATTCTCCGGCCAGCCTTTACCTACCCAGCTAAGAACGCGGGCAGTCAATGAGTCTTTCGCGGTGGCTCTTGCGACATCATACGCTGATATGGGTAGATCGGGGCATGTCTCGATTTGTAGCGCTGTCATCGTTGGTGCCGGGTCTGCGTCGGTTGTTGGCAAAGGCGCTCTGCTCAAAGCGTCCGCATGGGAAATTTGTTTCCCTGGTCGGTGTGTCAGAGTGTAGGAATAAGCCGCCAGGAACTCTGACCATCTCGTCATTCTGGGTGAAAGTATGTTAGGTGTTGGCTTGTTTCCCGCCAAAATCCCCATTAACGGCTTGTGATCCGTTATAATTCGAAAAGTCCTCCCATATACATATTCGTGGAAACGTTTTACTCCAGCGACAATTGCTAGAGCTTCCCTGTCCAATTGGCTATAATTCCGCTCGGTTTTTGATAGAGTCCTAGAATAATATGCGACGGGTGCTTCTCTGCCATCTGGTAGTTGGTGGCTCAGGACGGCACCTACTCCATATGGTGAGGCGTCGCAGGTCACTGTTAATGGCAGAGTGTCGCTAAATTGGATGAGAACGTTTGTTGATGTTAGCAGTCTTTTAATATTTTGGAAGGCTTTTTTTTCTTTGTAACCCCAAGTCCAAGTAGCCTTTTTGTCTAGCAGGCGGTGTAGCGGTTCTGCTATAGTGGCTTTGTTTGGCAGGAATACATTATAGAAATTAATTAATCGTAAGAATGCTTGGAGTTCCATTTTATTTTTAGGTTCAGGCGCGTCATTTATCGCCTTAACCTTTTTATCTGTGGGGTGGATGCCCTCTCCGTCTATTGAGTAGCCCAGGAATTCGACGTTGTTTTTAACTAAACAGCACTTCTCTCTTTTAACCTTGAGGCCAGCTTCTCTAAACTTAGTCAGAACCTTTTTTAGTCTGTTCCTTAATTGTGTTTCATCTCTGGCCGAGATTAGGACGTCGTCGAAATAGGGAACGACTCCTTGTATGCCATTTAGAAGGCGTTCCATTAGACTCTGGAAGACGCCAGGGGCTACGCTTACTCCAAATTGGAGTCGGTGGCATTTGAATGCGCCTTTATGGGTGACAATAGTCTGCGCTTCTGCTATTTCTGGGTCTACTGGGAGTTGTTGATAGGCTTGTGCCAAGTCGAGTTTGGCGAAAACTTTGCCATTTCCCAGGGAATGGAGCAAATGCTGGACTACGGGCACCGGGTATGCGCTTGGTTGTAATGCGTGGTTCAGGGTAGCCTGATAGTCACCACAGATTCTGATGGACCCGTCTGGTTTAATGGGTGTGACGATAGGCGTTTCCCACTTGGCATGGTCCACAGGTTCTAACACCCCTTGGGCTACTAATTTTTCCAGCTGTTCCTCTATTTTTGCCTTTAGTGCAAAAGGAACTCGCCTGGCTTTTATTCTTCGTGGGGCTATTTGGGGGTTTAAATTGAAAGAAATAGGGTTTCCCCGGTACTTGCCCAGTGATCCGTCAAACACGTCGTGGAATTCTCTGACGAGGTCGTCTTCCCAGCCGGCTGTGGTCACTCGATCGACCCCGGTCATCCCGATGCCCAATGGCGCGAACCACTCGATGCCCAGGAGGCTTGGTCTGTCTTGGTTGACTATGGTCAGCGGAAGCACTTTGATGTGGTTTTTGTAGGCAACTTGAAAATGTCCTTTGCCCATCACAGGGATTTGGTTTCCCTGATAGTCTTTGAGGGTTAGGTGCTGCTTCATCAAGTCTTTGGTCTTGATACCTGGGACTAACTGTTTAATTGTGTCCCATGATACCATGGAGAGGAAGGACCCTGAGTCCACTTCCATCTTGCAGTGTTTTCCCTCGATTTCTACGACGATTTTAATTTTTCTTCCACTTTCCGTCTGGGAGCTTTGGATAATGACAGTTTGGTGTGTATTGGCTCGCTTTTCTTGTTGCCATTTTCTTTTGGCTCGACTTGGCTCGGCTCGTGTTGGGGAATTTCTGCGTCTCGTCGGGCTGTAAGATTTTTTATTTCTGCAGACCTTCTCGATGTGCCCTCTTTTTCTGCAATGTCGGCAGATGGCATCGAGGAATCTGCATTCGGCTCGTGGGTGGTTTCCTCCGCAGCCAGCGCATTCCCGCCACTTTCTCCTTTCACGCTCTTTCTTGTTTGTGAGCAAATGGTGGACCTCGTCGTCCTCCTCGCTTGATTCGTTTGTTTCGCCCGACTCTTCATAATGGGTCGTTGTGGCAGGATGCTTTTTCTCTTTGGCTGATGTTTCATCGCCGTGCGTGTTCATTTTCTTAAATGTCACTGCGGATTTTTTCGTAGCTTCAGCGGCTGTGGCTTCCGCAATGGCTTCGGTAACGGTGATGTTGGGCTTGTTGAGCATTTTACTCTGTGCAGTTGAGTCTCTCAGGCCCAACACCACGCGATCTCTCATTGCCTCGTCTATGTTTGAGAATTCACACTCACCCCCAATTTGTCTGAGTGCAGCGACGAAGTCGGCAACGGTTTCTCCCTCTCTCTGGTCTCTTCGGTAGAATTCATGTCGCTTTATTAAATTAGACACCATCGGGGCGTAGTGTGCTTTCAGGAGTCTCTGTAATTCTGTCCACGTTAATTGTTTAACGTCCCGAGGCTTGGCGAGGGCTTTTGCCATTTTAAAAACGGTTGTTCCGCAGTGCGTCAGGAACACGGCTCTCTTTCGTTGTTCGGAAATGCCTTCCATTTCGTTGCTCTCCAAGTACATTTGGAAGCGATCAGCATAGGAATCCCAATCCTCTTCGTTGGGATTGAAGGGTGCGGGCGGTGCGTTGTTTCCAGACATCTTAGTTGCAGTCTGGGCTTCTATCACCACGTGCAGGTTTTGTTCCGTTCAGGACGATCCCACCTTCGTCGCCAGTGTTTTGTTCGGAAAACACACGAGGTAGACCAGGTTCCAACAACAAATACTTTTATTATCAACAGTTAGTAACGGAACGCCGGCTGAAGCCGGGGCCAGCCCTTTTATACAGGCTGGCTTGCCTGCTTGCAGCCAATGGCAGCTATTTAGATTTGCCGCCTTTTTGGTATCTCTTTGGATTGGTTCCTAGTGAACCAATCCACTGTTCTTTTCCTTAGCCAATCAGAATGGTAGATTTGGAGTCATCCACTTTACATACAGAACAGGAAGAACATGGTTTATGGGGGAGGATAGGGCCCTGATCCCCTTCATGGGCTGCAGCTGGGAAGACTGTTTAAAAGGGCAAACTGTGCATGGCAAAGTTGCTGGAAGCAAAGCGTGCATTATCTTTGCTTAACTGGGTTTTGGCGTCCTCCCAACGGTGTGTGCCTCATTATCTTTTGGAAGTCTGCAAGTTATTATCCTGGTCTGTCATGTTAATTACTTCAGCATGGTTTGTGTTGTTTTATTTTATTTTTACTTTATCTATATTTTGGGTTCGGACTGCATTTCTTCCCTTTGTAGACTGTTTTTGGAAGAGTTTGATCTCCCGCCAAGGATAATTGAACATTGAGAGTCAAGTTGGAGGCATTAAAGGGGATTTATCTACTTTGGTGACTTTGTTATTTTTGTGCCATGCCCTGGGTCATCATCACACTGGGCAATTCTGGGAGTTGAAGTCCACAAGTCTCAAAGTTGCCATGTTTGGAGATCCCTGGACTGGGGTGACATGATAGCAATGCTCCAATAACTCAGGAACTGCCACAAAGAAGATGGAGTCAAGCTATTCTCCAAAGCACCTGAAGGCAGGACAAGAAGCCATGGGTGGAAACTAATCAAGGAGAGAAGCAACCTCGAACTAAGGAGAAATTTCCTGACCGGACAATTAATCAGTGGAACAACTTGCCTCCAGAAGTTGTGAATGCTCCAACAGTGGAAGTTTTTAAGAAGAGATTGGACAACCATTTGTCTGAAATGCTGTAGGGTTTCCTGCCCAAGCAGGGGCGGTGGTATTCGTCGGGTTCGGCCTGGTTCTGCCAAGCCGGTAGCAATGATGAGCAGCGGAGACCGAACTGGTTTTCTCCGGCACTCTGCTGTTGGGCCCACCCGCCCACCTGGGCTTCCTTATTCACCTTTATCCTCTGTTTTTGAAGCACAGATACTTTGCATGGCACAGCAGAGTGCTGTGTGGCAGCTGATGAAGCCACTGGGAGAATGCAGGCTTGCAGGAGGTGAGTTGGAATTTCTCTGCACCTGTGAAAACACCTCTGAGCCTGTGCAAAGCATGCATTTGGTGTGTGCATGCATGCAAAGTGTGTGCATGCACATAAACCGTGCCTACCAAGCCACGTCCACTGAACTGGTGGTAAAAATTTTTGAATCCCACCACTGGTTGAACTAGGAGACCTCCTAGGTCCCTTCCAACTCTGTTATTCTGTTCTGTTATTCTTAGCAAAAATAAGATTTTGCCAAGCAGATGTCAAGCTCTTTGCAGCCTGATTGCTCATCTCAGGAAAAATACAGAACTCTTCCCTGTCTCAGTAAAAGCTGCAGTACCAAATGGAAGCTGTTTCTTTGTTGGGCCAATGGCAGCTGACTCCAATGGTAATAAAAAGCTATCAATTAATTTTGCCGTAACTGTACGCACCTGTGAACAACTGTTTAATTAAAGAAGCAAACAGAAATCTCTCACAATAATGCTTCAAATTACTTGCATTTATGTGACTCAATTAGCTGGAGTGGATAAGTGCCATTGGAAGGCTGCCATGTTGACGTTCAGAAAGAAAGGGAAGACACAACAAGGGAGACATAAAAGCAATGAAGAAGATATGGATTGACAGACTTGAATAGAGTTTTCATCCTTTTCCTCCTTGATGCTACTCGGCTGCAAAAGAAGGAGGAAGGGAAGATGTCTGCGGAGGCACCAAAGGCAGAGATACAACTTCTGACAATTGCTCTACCAGGAGAAACAAATTGGGCAAAGCTGACACAATAACATGAATTAGACCTTTTTAGTTCCTCCAAAGCTATATTAATTATCTTCCATTTCTCTGGCTTCCTCCTTTTCAATCCCACAAAGCCAGAGGCATCCACAGAGGGGATCAAAACCTGCAAGAAGGAGAACACAGATAACAGATTAACAAAGTTGGAAGGGACCTTGAAGATCATCTCGTCCAACCCACTGCCCAAGCCGGAGATTCTACACCATTCCTGATAGATAGGAGTCCAATCTCTTCTTGAAAGAATCCCAACCACAAAAAAAATCGCTCAAGACCAGACTTATCCATACTGTAAAGAATCTGCTCCCATGAACTCCGCAGTGAACTCAAAAGACATCTAGACAATGGAGAGAAGGATCTCTACATTGACTACCGTGCTGATTGTATCAAAAGTAAGTCACACAACCCACAACTCCACATCCAACCCTACCTCATCCAACCCACCATCACTCAAAACTAGGCATGCACACCCCAACTACCTCAGTTCCAACTACAATTGGTCTTAAATGCAACCTACTCAGTGCAAGAAGCCTTGTGAATAAAATACCTGAATTTCTCCTCTTACTAAATATGGCTAAATTCAACATTATATTTGTCTGTGAAACATAGCTCAGTGCATCTCTCCCTGACTTCATTTCCACAGTAAGAGACTATCATGTTTACTGATTAGATTGTGAAATCCGTAGAGGAGGTGGTGCTTCTATAAAAAGTTCTGACATCTAAAAAACATCATTGTCTGTGAACTGTCCTTAAATATCACATTTCAATTCTTACTATGTTACAGAGCCCCTGATTATGACATTGAACATGTAAACAAGCTAAATTCACTACTAACATGGGCAACATCCTGCCCACACACTTTTATCTTTCTTGGTGACTTCAATCTACCTCACATTAACTGGACCCTAAATGAATGTAAAACTGAACCCATACAAGCAACCTTCTACAATGCTGTAACAAACCTGGGACTGGAACAGCCAGTGACCAACAATATTAGACTTAACAACTTCCTCGATCTCATCTTATGCAATAGTTTGAATTCAATTTATGGAATTCAAATTAAAGAACCCTTTTCCAACAATGACCACAGAATGAATTGACTTTTGTCTCAACATACATCCACACAAAGATGAACACAACAATGTGATCCCCAATAATAACTTCAAAAAATGAAGCTATGATCTTATAGACAATGATCTCTCATCCCTTGATTGGCAATTTCTATTCACTGGATGCATTACTGTTGAAGACCATTACAACATATTTTTATTTGAAGTCAAAAGAGTCATCAAGCTATATGTACCAATAACAACTCCAAAAACCAGAAAAAAAAAAAAGATTACCCCTAACAATAAGGAAGCTTCAATCCAAAAAGAGATAACTTTGGTGGAAAAACAAATCTGGTCACGTTGCCAACTTCAAAAGTCGATACAAAAATTTATGCTACCAGATAAAGACTGAATGCACCAATTATCACATTAAACAAGAGGAAAACCTTCTACGCACCAATTCCACCCTTGCTTTCTACAATTTTGGAAACAACAAACTAAAAGACTGAAGGTCCATCCCACCTCTGAAAGGACCTAATGGAAAAGACTGCAACGACAACACTATTACAGCCAACCTCTTTAACACATGCTTTGACTCAGTATTTGTAAATAGCGATGAATCAAGCCGAGTATTTCCTTGTCAAACCACAGACAACTACAATGATCTAATACATATCGATTTTACAAAAGACAATGTTGAAAAAGCATTGTGCAATCTAAAACCATCTCTATCTATTGGACCAGACAGAATATTTGCCTACTTCTTAAAAATGCTATCCACTGCCATAGGCAAACCTCTAAGCATAACCTTTGAAAAATATTTTAGGACCAGCTCCTTGCCAAAACTATGGTCACAAGCCACAGTCATCTCCATCTTCAAAAAGGGAAATCTCAGCCTAGTTGAAAATTACAGACCAATCTCTTAATGCTGTGTCACCTGTAATGTCATGGAATCAATTATTAACCAATCCATTCTCCTCCACTTAGAGACAAACAACCTATTCTCCAATAAACAATTTGGTTTCAGGAAAAAACTATCCTGCAATTTGCAACTCTTACACTGCAAAAACATTTGGACTACACAACTCGATCAGGGTAAAGCAATAGACGCAATCTACATACACTTCTGTAAAGCCTTTGATTCAGTGGTACATGACAAACTACTCCTAAAAATAAAATCTTATGGTATCTCTGGACACCTGCATAACTGTATAGAAGCATTCCTGTCAAACAGACAACAAATGGTCAAAATTGGGAGCGTCCTATCAAATTCTGTACCTGTCAACAGTGGTGTCCCCCAAGGCAGCGTTCTAGGACCAACTCTCTTCATACTCTACATAAATGACCTCTGTAATCATATTAAGAGCAACTGCATTCTCTTTACTGATGATGTAAAGCTATTCAACAGCACAGACAATAATGCAACCCTCCAAAAAGATCTCGACTATGTATCAGAATGGTCAAACAAATGGCAACTTCAAATCTCAACAAATAAATCAGAAAATAAAATACACGCTGAATAGTCAAGACTTTGTTGATGATCCAAACTCTGTCAAGGATCTTGGAGTACTCATCTCTGATGGTCTAAGTGCTAGAGCCCACTGTAACTACATAGCCAAAAAGGCATTAAGAGTTGTGAACCTAATCTTATGTAGCTTTTTCTCTGGTAATATTACACTACGAACTAGAGCATACAAAACATTTGCTAGACCAATACTCAAATACAGCTCATCAGTCTGGAATCCACATTACGTATCTGATATTAATACAGTTGAGAAAGTCCAGAAATATTTCACAAGAAGAGTTCTCCACTCCTCTACCGGTTGTAGATGCCACCAGACTTGAAATTCTAGACTTAGAAAACCTAGAACTACTCCACCTTTGGTCTGATCTAAGTACAGTGTATAAAACCATATGTTGCAATATCCTACCTGTCAATGAATACTTCAGCTTCAGCCATAACAATACAAAAGCAAATAATAGATACAAACTCAAGGTTAATCGCATCAAACTTGATTGCAGAAAATACGATTTCAGCAACAGAGTGGTCAATGTCTGGAATACTCTACCTGACTTTGTGGTTTCTTCCACAAACCCCAAAAACTTTAACCTTAGACTTTCTACCATTGACCTCACCCCTTCCTTAAGAGGTCTGTAGGGGGCATGCATAAGTGCACCAATGTGCCTACAGTCCCTGTCCTATTGTTTCTTTTATTTTTCTTATATGTATCCATGTTTTCATAACTATGTTTTTACTCATATCTATTACCTTGTAAGCAATTGACAAACCAAATAAAATAAAATAAATAAATAAAGTCTTAAGTGATGGCGCTCCCACAACTTCTGAAGGCAAGCTGTTCCATTGGTTGATTGTTCTCACTGTCAAAAAGTTTCTCCTTATTTCCAGGTTAAATTTCTCCTTGTTCAGTTTCCATTCATTATTCCTTGTCTGGCCTTCGGGTGTTTTAGAAAATAGTTTGACCTCTTCCTCTCTGTGGCAACCCCTCAAATATTGGAAGACTGCTATCATGTCTCCCCTGGTCCTTCTCTTCACTAGACTAGCCATGCCCAGTTCCTGCAAATCTTCTTCATATGTTTTAGCCTCCAGTCCCCCAATCCTCCCTTGATTGCTCTTCTCTGCACTCTTTCTAGAGTTTCAACATACTTTTTACACCATGGTGACCAAACCTGCATGGAGTATTTCAAGTGTGGCCTTACAAAGGCTTTATAAAGTGGTATTAACACTCCACGTGATCTTAATTCTATCCCTCTGTTTATGCAGCCTAGAACTGTGTTGGATTTTTTGGCAGCTGCAGTACAAGGATGGCTATTTTGTTAGATTGGGCCCTTCCAAAGATAATTGCTTTCTCCAGTTTCTCTGAAACGGGCACAGTGCAATTCATGAACGGGCATTATTTCTTCATTGAGAGAGCCGAGCCAATCTCTCAATGATCTTCCCATTCACTTCTGGCTGGCCCAAGGGAGAGAAGAGAGGCTGGAGTGTTAGCAGATTTACCACCTTGTGAAGCGAAAACTCAGTTACTATACGCTTGGCTTTCTTTACACAGAAAGAAGCACCCACAACCTTTGCTTAGCTGCCAAATGCTTTGATCCTGACCAATAATTAGGATTAGCTCAACCCACATTTAGGGGTTAAATCCTGACATTTCTATCGGAGAGGAAAGGATGAGCAGTTGCAGCCAGAGAGCAGGTGCACAATTTCTTAGACTGAAACAAGCAAACAAATAGAAGCTAAATGTTGTAATTATAATCCTTTCAACATACAGTTAAATGAAAATGGGTAGGCTTTTTATTGGCTTAATTTCTTATCTCTGCGTGTGAAAAACTATATAAACATCAATGCTTTTAAAGAATAAGCTCTAATTTTTCTGATACCTAAGGAAGCTCAATTCATCAGTGAGGACTTCTTGAATATAGCTATTTATTTATTTAGTATATGACATCTACAGAGATCATACAATCACTGATCTTTAGTTTATTTAATTTAATTTAAAAAAAGCATCAGCATTATACATACATACATACATACATACATACATAAATACATATATGTGTTTTTTTAAGTTTTCGCGAGTACTTACATGTGTGCTGTTCAGCTTCCTTCGGGTATTATCCCACGTCATTGTAGTTCTGTTAAAGTTGTAGCAACGTTTCAGCAGAATCTCATCTGCCATCCTCAGGCTTATGTATAGAGTTAGTTCCTGGTTTCAAATTTGAGGCTGGTCCATTCTGATTGGCTGGGAGCCTGGATCTGTGTTCATTGGGCTTGGAGTTTGATTGTTTGGTGTTTCCGGTTTCTTCTGTCTGTTTTGTGGCTTTGATTGGCTGGCAACAGTCTGTTCTTGTGTTGGAGGCTTTCAGTGCAGCTTGGCTCCATGTGAAGGGACGGCTGCTCTTCATTAGAAAGCTGGGTTTCACCTGGTGGGGGGGTGTTTGGGTTGGAGCTATCAGAGGGAGTCTGTTTTTGCCCAGGTGTTTGCCTGGCTTGTGGCATGGAGATCTTTCTATTTGAGAGTGCAGGCTTCCAAATGATTGACAGTCTGGTGGAATCATCTCTTCTATTCATGCTGTCAGGTCTTTTTTCAATCTCTATGGCTTCTCTGATGATTCTGTGGCTGGGGTTTTCTATAGTGGCCAGGGTTTTAGTGCCATTGAAGTTGATGTTGTGACCTGTGGTTTTCATGTGTTGGACTAGTGAGGAAGTGTGTTCCAGCTTTTTTACTGCATTTTTGTGTTCATCTAGGCGGGTAATTATTCTTCTATTGGTCTGTCCAATGTATGTGGCCGGGGATGATGTACAGGGAATTTCGTATATGCCTTGGTTTTTAAGGTCAATTTTGTCTTTGGGGTTCCTCAGGATGGCTGCTATTTTTTTGTCTGTTTTGAAGGCAGTCTTGATGTGATGCCTGTGTAGTATCTTACTGATTTTATCTGTGGTACCTCTTATGTAGGGCA
>BLBF01000073.1:14077828-14096422 GCA_015471245.1 Laticauda colubrina | reverse complement strand
GCCTAGCGGATGCAGCATGGAAACAAAGCATTTAAAACAGAAAAAACGTTCGCAGAGGGGACCTATCTCAGATATGAAGGATGTCGAGAGGATGCCTAGAGGATGCAAAGGGACACCTAGTGGAAAATCTATACTGCCTATAAAAAGGGGGAGCAACTCACCTGGATCTCACTTTCAGACCAGCAGCCCAGCTGTGCAGACCTCTGCAGCCTTCATCTGACTCTTCCTCTTCCACAGCATCCAGTCATGTCCACCGTGGATCGTAACAAAGTCCTTTTGGCAGCCACCATCATTCTGCAACAGTGCGAAGCCATCTACAGGCTCTGTGAACTCTACTACGGGAAGAAAAAGAGGCAGCCAAGAAGCGTCTGGGTCCGAAGATGGATCGGGAGAAGAGCAGAGTATGGACTGTACAACAAGCTGATGGTGGAGCTGAGGAACGAAGACACTCGTGCATTCCAGAACTTCATGAGGATGCCTCCAGTCATGTTTGACGAAGTTGTGCAGCGGCTGACACCCAGGTTGACCAAGGCAAACACCAACTTCCGGCCCAGCCTGGAACCTGGGCTCAAGGTGGCACTCACTCTGCACCACCTGGCCTCAGGGACCACCTACAGGAGCTTGCAGTACGGCTGGAGGGTGCCACACAACACCATCAGCATTGAGGTCAGAGAAGTGGTGCAGGCCCTCATCAAAGAATACCTGGAGGAGCTCCTCCAGTGCCCTTCCACTGAAGAAGGCTGGAAGAAAGTTGCAGAGCAGTGGTATCAGAAGTGGAACTTCCCCCACACCGTTGGAGCCATAGATGGAAAGCACGTAGCCTGCAAAGCACCAGCCAAGTCGGGGTCCACTTATTTCAACTACAAGGACTTCTTCAGCATCATCCTCTTTGCCATGGTCGATGCTGACTACAAGTTCATGTACATCGATCCTTCAGGCAACGGCTCATGTTCAGATGCCCAGGTATACAATGCCAGTGACCTCAAGGAGGGGCTGGAATGCAACCTCATCGTGGGCTTCCCAGATCCAGACCCCCTGCCCAACGACACGCAAGATGTGCCCTACTTCATCGTGGGGGATGATGCCTTCTCCCTCGGAACCTACCTCATGAAGCCATACACTTCCAGACTCCTGACCCGTGAAGACAGGATCTTCAACTACAGGCTGTCCAGGGCAAGACGAGTGGTGGAGAACGCCCTTGACATCCTGGCCAACAGGTTCCAGGTACTTCTCACCACCATGCAGCATCGCCCAGAGACCATGAGGAGGATCGTGGAAGCTTGCTGCATCCTGCACAATCTCATGTGCACCCGCTACCCAGTCTTGCAGAACAGGCTCGTGGACCTCCAACAAGGCAATGGGGACATGGAGCCTGGGGAATGGAGGCAAAGGCAAAACCTGATCGACACTCAGGATGTGCAAGGCCCCAACAGAGCCTCACGTAAAGGGAAGAAGCAGCACAATCTCCTGAAACACTGGTGCAACTCCCCAGCTGGAGCGGTGGAGTGGCAAGACAGAATGATAGATGCTTAATGGATGCTTCCTTCAGCCTGTCTCATCACACTGATGAGATTGGGCCATGTATGTTGGGTGGGCCAACAATGAACAGGGCATTTAATAAAGAGTTATGTTTGTGTTGACATGTGTGGATGATTATTACATTATTATTGATAATAAAGGGCCATAGGTGTGGCACCTGGGAGGGTGGACCATACAGTCCCACTATGCTTTCACTGGAGGTTTATCTATACCACAACTATTACCCATTCCAAAGGTATCCTTGCCCATTCCACTGCTATCTTAACCCATCCCACAGCTATTACCCATCCCACAGGTATCCCTGCCCACCCCACTGCTATCTTAACCCATACCACAAGCATGCAAAGGCTTAAACCAATTCTAAAGTTTCCACCAAGACTTTATTAAAAAAAAAAAAAGAAATGAAGCAAGTGTGTGAATCAAAGATAAACTTTATTGAACAACAAGCTGTAAAAGAAAAATGACCCAAGTCAAGTGTCCAAATAAAGTCCACAGGTAGCCAGCCACCCAGTCTCTGGCAGTCTTCACGGTCACTCGGAGCCCAGTGCCCAGTCTCAGGGGTGAAGGGTCCAGGTGCTGTGGAGGTGGCTGGTGCTGGAGTGCTTGTCTGAAGCACCATTGGTGTGCCTGGCCCCGAGAGGACAACAGGTGACAGTGTGTTGAGAAAGCTCTCGGACAGCTGGCTCAGACCCGTGATGTTGAGAGCTCCTTCCTCCATGCCATGGGGTGTCAGCCCCAGTACCGACGACAGATGTACTGAGGCCGGGCTTGGCTGTGGGGTGGAGGAAGGAGCAGTGTAGTGGGGCTGTCTGGTCTGCAGCTGGGTGAGGACTGGCGTGGGTGGCATCAGTGTTGTGGGTGGCATCATTGGTGTGGGTGGCATCAGTGTTGTGGGTGGCATCAGTGGCGTCGGTGGCATCAGTGTCGTGGGTGGCATCGGTGGCATCAGTGGAACTGATGACAACGGTGTCGTTCAATGACTCTGTGCCTGGACTGGGAAGGGCTGCTGCCTGTGCTGCTGGACCTCCTGGTAGCCATAGCCCTGGAAGGTGAGGGGCTGTGGAAAGCCTTGGAATGGGAGGGACATCACCTGGGGTGAAGGACCAGACCTGGACTGGGTGGGAGCAGGTTCCTCTGGATCTGGAGGGTTGTGAAGCAGCTCGGTGATCCGGTCCTTCACCACCTGGTACTGTGATTCCGCCATGTCCATGAGGGTCTGGTTGAATAAGTGAGGAAGGGCTTGCGGTTGGAGGATGAGGAGTCAGTGTGGACCAGCTGAGAGAGGAGATCTATGTTGGTCTGGATGGTGTCCCTGATCTCTAGCAGGACAGTGTGGCTCTGCCCCTCCTGCTGTCTGGCTCTCTGCCTTTCTGTGGAGGTGGAGCTGGGGGTGGATGCGGGTAGGGCTGTGGTGGACACGCTGTCTCTTTTCTCCCACCACACCAGGGAGTCCTCCATGTGCTCTACCACGGTTAAAACACATGTCCGTGGGTTCTCCGCCATGGCACGCTCCACAGAAACCTGCCTGGAGACAGGAGCTGACTCTCGGCCGGAAGAGGACTGGCTCTCAGCAGGCTGCCGTAGAGAGAGGGTAGTGAGAGGGGCTGCTGGTGCTCCTCGGTGGTGGATCTCACCCTCCAGGAAGCTGCACCTGGCCATGACGTAGGTCTCTCTGTCCGTCAGCTTAACCGTGGCCTGGCCAGATTTCTTCAGGTGCACCTTCCCGTACCAGGTGTGCATGTGCTTCCACCAGCCGAGGAGCACCTCCGAAGTGTAGCCCATACTCTCCGCTTTCTCTCTCCAAGCAGCATGCTTCCTCTCCCTGTAGAGCCGGTGTCCCTTCCGCCACAGATAGTCATTCTCTCTCAGCCACTCCAGCACCTCATCCTCGTGTTCCTCCTCAATGGAGTATTGCCTCCTCTCCTGTCCCCGCATACGCCTCTTCCTCCCTTTGGCAGGACCAGATGGGCCCTCAGCAGAGGGGATCCCAGGTAGTAGGGGCTGCTCCTCCACACCACCAGCAGCAGCAGCACCAGCAGGATCATCATCATCATCATCAACATCACCAGCAGGATCATAATCATCATCATCATCAGCAGCAGCAGCAGCAGCACCACCACCACCACCACCAGCAGCAGGATCATCAGCAGTAGCAGCAGCAGCAGCAGCAGCACCAGCAGGTCCAGGATCAGCAGCAGTAGAGTAAGCACCAGCAGCACCAGCAGGACCAGGAGCACGAGCAGGACAAGCAGGATGAGCAATTTCAGGAGCACAAGCAGGACCAGCAGGACGAGGAGTAGCTTCAGCAGAGTACGTAGCAGCAGAAGCACCACTGCCAGGAGCAGTACCAGCAGAGTAAGCACCAGCAGAAGCACCAGCACCAGGAGCAGCGCCAGCAGAAGCTCCAGCACCAGAAGAGAGATCCCAAGCAGCAGAAGCCCCAGCAGAAGCAGAGTCAGGGCCAGGGGGCGGGAGGGTGGCCCTGTCCCTCTTGTCAGGTATGGCGGCAGGTTGCTGAGGCTTTTGCTTCTTCCCCATGGTTGTGGGGTTGCTGGCTGGCAGGGAGGCTGGCAGGGAGGCTGGCAGACACCAAGGCTGGCAGGAAGCCTGGCAGGCACGCAGGCACGAAGGCTGGCAGGCAGGCAGGCACCAAGGCTGGCAGGAAGCCTGGCAGGAAGCCTGGCAGGAAGGCTGGCAGAAAGCCTGGCAGGAAGGCAGGCAGGCAGGCAGGCACCAAGGCTGGCAGGCAGACTGGCTGGCAGGGAGGCTGGCCAGGAGGCTGGGAGACAGGCTTGGAGGCAGGCTGGCAGGAAGGCTGGCAGCAAGGCTTGCAGAAAGTCTTGCAGGCAGGCATGCAGGCAGGGCAGGCAAGGACTCGATGTATCCGGCAGTAGGTCTTTCCTCTGAATGGTGACCTGCTTCCGAGCTGCTTCCTTTTATATCCGTGGGGCTTACGCAATGCATCCCCCCCCCGCATGCGCAATTAACGCTCAGCGTCCGTTAGACTTCCGCTGTGCATCCTCTAGGCTTCCACTCTGCATCTGCTTCATCCGCTGTGCATCCACTGTGCATCCGCTTCATCCGTTCTGCGTCCCCTTTGCTGAGGCCCCCCGGAAGCCTAGCGGATATGCCATCCGCTCTCATCCGTTTTCATCCGCTAGGCTTCCGTTCCACATCCGCTTTCCATCTGCTCTGGGTCCTCCCCGCGTCCGTTCCTTTCCGTGTTATCTGCTCTGGTTATCCAAATTTTTGCCCCTTCTGAGAGCGGATAACAATGGATGGAACATTTTTCTTGTCCGTTTTACAAACGTTTTGCATCCGTTGGGCAGTGTGACAGGGCCTTAAACTTAGAACTAAAGATTAATTTCCTGACAGAACAATTAATCAGTGGAACAACTTGCCACTAGAAGTTGTGAATGCTCCAATGCTGGAAGTTTTTAAGAAGAGATTGGACAACCATTTGTGTCAAATGATGTAGGGTTTCCTGACTGAGCAGGGGGTCGGACTAGAAGACCTCCAATGTCCCTTCTAACTCTGTGATTCTGTTATGTTCTGCTCTCCATTCCCCCTCTCTCTACATACATACATACATACACACACACACACACACATACACACACATACATACATTACCTGTGTTCGTGATCTGTGATACTTGAGTGTGATATGAAATTCTATTTCCAGAAAATTTTCCTTCCTTAAAGGTATTATTTCTCTTCAGCAGAATGAAGGAAAATAAAATTAAACAGATTTTTAAAAAATTGCATGGCTTCAGTGTCAAATTCTGATTGGATACATTTGGTGCCTTTTTATAGATTTTGTCTTCTTTTCCTAATCTTTATTATTTAATTTTTTTATCAGACTTTCTAAGCAGAGTTGAACTATGAGGCAAATGCCTGAATTGCTCGTAATATAACTTGCACTTTGGAGTTTGCCTCTCCCAACATTACTTTTTTGATTTCATGTGGCATATGTTCAGTTCTGAAGTTTTGTTGCAGGTGCTTGAAACCAGAGCCGAACGAGTGCTGTTATTTTCATTGTTTGGAAAGCAAAAATGTACCTCTGATAATTTTGGTCTTTGATTACCTTTCCTTCAAAGGCTTTTAAGTCGCATGAAAGCCTTTGAAATTTTCGGAATGAAACAGACAGGAGAGTCATTCTGTATGCACAAGATAAACAGATGTCTCAGCTTTCAAACAGAAAGTGGAGGAAGATATCACAACCTTCATCTGAAATAAGTAACTAGTGCACAATACTCAACTAATATGTGGAAGGAGAAACAATAATGCTATTCACTTGTCTAAGTATCTGCAGAACAATGCCAAAAGAAGTCGATAAGATCAAACAAAATATGATAACTTGCGATTTAATGGGAACATATTCTCCATATGGCCTCATAAGAGAAATATATAACTATTTATGTTTAGAAATTTGTCGTAAACAGCTAGGCTAAACTTGGCTCTTGAGGTTTATCTCAAGATGTGAATTCCTACATTAAGAAATATTAACTGCCATCTCGGCTTTCTGTGAATCTGATTCTGCACTGGATTAGCCTTCAAAATGTTCTAAGAGAAATCCTTCAGGAAAACTAATGAGGTGTTGGGAAGCTCATGAAGACAACAGGAAAGGCTAAGAATGGCAGCGAAATCACGATGAGCTTGAGGAAGTGATGCCTTCTATAAATCTGCTCTGTTGTAGACGCTTCCTTCTTTCTTGTTTGAACATAGAATGTAAAGGGATTATCAGCAAGGACAGATGAGAGAAGCAAAGTGATTTAAGGATCCCTTAGTCTAGTTTTTCTCCCTCCTTTCTGCCTGTTGCAAAAAATAGAGCAAGAACAAGTGTTTCTGGCAGGTGGAGAAGGCAGGGATCTGCAAGGTTTCTGGATGAGCCAGAGTCCAAGATGGTCACAAAGATGTAGCTTGCCATTGAACTGAGGAACAACCTCTTTTATGAGGCTTTCTATAGATTTTCCTCAGGAAATGGAGAATATCAACAAAAGTCAAGCTTCAGAAAGCCTAATAAAAGATGTGGTATCTTAACTCAGTGGTAAGAGACTGGTTCCTTCCAGATACATTTTGCTTCATTTCCTACCAGTCCTGGGAAGCATATCCAATTATTCAAGATTGGGGGAGATGTGATCCAAAAACATAGAGGAGCCAGCTCTGTAACTTGGTAGGATTGCCCAATCTACCATGGGCAACTGTAACCCCACTATAGACAACAATGCTGAAGTTTTAGAAATGGTGCCTGTTGCTCAACAGTGGCAGTGAATTAGCATCAAGCATCCCACATACTGAAAATAGAATTTAAGTCTTTGAGGATCAATCAGCTGCAACATTCTATCAATTGCATTTCATAGCACTTAGACTTATAGTCCGCTTCATAATGCTTTGAAGACCTCTCTGAGCATTTACAGTGTCAGCTTATTGCCCTCAATAATCTGGGTCCTCATTTTACCGACCCCGGAAAGATGAAAGGATGAGTCAACCTTGAGCCAACGAGGATCGAACTGCTGACAGCAGGGGTGGGCTGCTTGGGCTTCACAGGGTTCAGGAGAGCGTCTAGCTGATATTCTGTGCAGAACCCCCAAATCCCACTCCTGGCTGGCTCCACCCACCTCACCCCTCCCCTCCCAGGAGTCCCCGCACGGCCCATTTTGGATGCAGGTAAGTTCAGGGCACCATGGGAGGCTCACGGAGGGTGAAAAATGGGCCTACCAGAACAGGCCAGAAATTGACCGGTTTCTCGCTTCCAGAGAGCCTCCGGAGCCCGGGGAGGACAAAAACGCCCCCCTGCCATGGTGCAGGAGGCTGAATAGGCCACGCCCACCATAGCCATGCCCATCCAGCAACCAAGCAGAGAACCATTTGCTAAATTTTTTGAAGCCCATCCCTGGCTGACAGCCAGCAGAGTTAGCTTACAATACTGCATTCTAATACTGCACCATCACGGCTCTATACATGTGTAATTATGTTGAGCAAGAACTTTTTTTAAAAAATCAACCAAAGCTCATCAATCCAGGTCGGGATTTGTACCAAGGCAGCAAATGTTAAAACCTACATTTTCACCGTCATCTCACCTATTCAGAATGGGCATATATGACTAAGGCAAAACTCCCCTGCCAGCCAATCCTGGTCCCTGATCCAGACTGGGAGTAAGACAGATGAACATCCAAATTCTTTTCTTTTGAAAAGAAAAGAGAGTGGTATTCAGCAAGTTCTGATCAGTTTTGGAGAACCAGTACTCCAAAACCAGTAGAAATTTTGAGTAGTTCGGAGAACCAGCAAATCCCACGTCTGACTGGCCTCGCCCCCATCTCTTCTCCGCCTCCCGAGTCCCAGCTGATCATCTGGGTCTTCTTTGGTTGCCCTGTATAGGAAAATGGAGCTGGAAAGCAGGTTAGTGGGGTGGGGAGGGAATGGGATTTTACAGTATCCTTCCCCTGCCATGTCCACCAAGCCATCCATGCTAGGCCTAACAACCACACTCACATAATCAGTAGTAATTTTTTTTGAATCCCACCACTGGTTCCCAGCCCAGAGAAATCTCTATACTTGCTCAAGTAAAAGCAAGTAAAGGCTTTTTTTTCCAGGAAATGGGACAACTGAGGATTGAAAATAAAGACTGGAGCAAGGAGAATCTGGTCATCTCCTACATATACATTGATACCAAAGATTTTAAAGATTAATATTCAATTGAGGCCAGAACTTTTCCTTTGGGGACCGATGGATACACGTTTAGGAAAATGGAAGGTTATTTCAATGTATGATTATCGTGGGAAGATTATCATATGCCCAAAGATGGAAAGATTCAGCACCACCTACTTATGAAGGAAGGGTTGATGAAATGAATGGCTGTTTGCTACAAGGAGGCAAATTGCTCAGAGGCAGAGGGAAAAAATTTTCTTGTTTTCCTTCCCAAAAGCTAGGGGCATCTTATAGTCTGGAGGATTTTATAGTGCAAAAAATATGGTATGCTCTTACCAAAAACATAACACAAGTTTATTTTTAAGAAAGATGGAATACTTTCCTCAAACAACCCACTCATATTCTTTTGTCTAGCTACATGAGGACTCTTAATTTTTGAATTTAGATCTTCATGGTCCAATTACAATATTCTGATAATTATATTCCAGCTATTATTTCTCCTTTTATCTTACTGCAAGATGACAGCTCCTACTTCAAATGCTGTTTTTAACAAAAAAAAAAAAAAAAAACAGCCAGTTTTTAATCTCTGTGCAAACAGAGCTGATAACAAAAAACTGGCGCATATAAATTCCTGTTTGTCAAAAATGAAACTATTATGTTGCCATAAAAATCAATGTTTGTTCAATTATTATCTTTGCACAGTACAGTACATTGCAACACAGTTTCTCGTTAGATTAAATCAAAGCTGCTTTTAAATACCATATTACCAGCTGTTGCCAGATAGAGGATAAAATGAATCGTCTCTCGTGGTAAACATTTGTGGGTAGGGGAGAAGGGGCAGTTGGCACACCTTCGTGCCAACATTACAACCATTCCAAGCAATGTTTATAAATGCACTCCAGGCTTATTTGTCTCCTTTACTAAATGGTTGGTCCTTGTCCCATTTCTTTATCAGAATAAGTGGTCCCACTGCTGGCAAAAGCAATCAGAAATCCTGAATGAACTGGTAAGGTTTCAGCTGCTGGAGCTGAAAGTAAAACCAGCTGAAAACCCAACCCTGTTTTCCTTCCTTTTCGATCAAGGCCTGAACACCAATCAAAATGCTAAGGTGTGGTGGGTGTGTCCTGATTCCTTTTCATGCTTTTAGTCTTTCATTAATAAGGAGTGGCCTGGTGACCTAGTGGTGAAGATTCCTATTCAGAAGGTTGAGAGTTCAATCCTAGATAGAGGAATATATTTTTCTCCTAGGAAGAAGAAAAAAAATGATGTGAACTCCTCATAGGCATCAGGAAGGGCATCCAGCCAGGAAATGCTCAGTTCCATCCAGTCAACCTGATTTTATGATTCCTCAGTTAAGGAATTACAGAACTGTAAAAAGAGAATCTCTCATTAATAGGCATCCAGTCCTTTTCAGTGCACAATTAGGCACTATCAACCTTCAAGGTTTTCTTCCCTGCTCTTTCTGGAGGGGGGTCCTTTGTTTTCTTCCCCTTTGGGCCTGTCCTTAGAGCCACCTAGTTAGTTCTGGATAATACTTTAGAAATAATCAACTTACAATAGTTTATTTGGCCATTCAAAGCACTGACAAATGTGGTTTATGGACATTTTTCACACTTACAAACATTGCAACGTTCCCCATGGTCTTGTGATCAAAATTTGGATGCTTGGCAACTCCTACATGTGATGATTTCAGTGTCCCAGAGTCATGTGATTATCTTTTGAGACCTTCTGACAAACTGAGTCTATGGGGAAGTGAGATTTGCTTAACAATGATGCAACTAACTTAGCAACTGCAGGGAATCACGACACAACTGTGGCAAGAAAGATCATAAAATGGGGAATACTCACTTAACCTCTGTCTTGTTTAGAAATAGAAATTTTGGATTCAATTGTGGTCATAGATTGAGGACTACCTGTCCTCAAATATTTATTTCTTTTTCTTTCCTTCCTTCAAAAGAAATATGAATGGATTTCCAGAAAAATTGCAGACTGCAGGAACCATTTGTGCTTCAGTTTGAAATGGAGACAACCCAGACTCATCCCCAACAGCTGTGCCTGTGTTTAATAGCGAAGGAACATGAGGCAGAAAGCATCCTGCAGCCAAGAAGGCTCCATGCCTATTTGCACTACTCAGGTGGGCACAGATAAATCTCCAAGTGGCCTCCATGACTCTCTAAAAGAATGCAAATGACCAGCTTCCTGCAAGGAGTATAAATCCTTCCATTCCCCAACATCCAGCCAGAGCTGAAGAAGCATTTTGGATGAGAAGCGAAACGTCTTCAAAGAAAAACAAGGAAGTCTAGTTGTGTCTTGAAAAAGCACTTTTGGAACAATAACCTGCTAACCATCTCAGGCACAACTCTGATGAAATAAGAGAATAAGAGTCAGTTGACTGTGTAGCTTGGTGCCTGTAGCTTGATCAGATTTTCTTCCAAATTATATTAGCTTCAGGACTGCTGAGCAATCTTCAGTTGAAAATAAAGTTCAGCTGTTGGTTATTAGAGGCCTGATCTATATCTAAGCCCTCTAGGAATTTCCAAGTCTTTTGACAAATGATAGAACTAAAAGACAAATGATGGAAGAATGAAACACAGAGGAGTAGCCAGCAGGCCATAACTACCAGGTAATCCCTAATCTCCGATATATATATTTTCAATATCTTATCTTCAAATCACTACCCTTGAGTTTTAAAAGTCCTTGAAATTTGATTCAGAGCTTCCTCTGTTTATGTTTAAGATTCCATGATTTCAACTGCATGGAATCACCATTTCTATGAATATTTTTGATAGGGAGATGAATAGCTTACTGCTATTTTAAGGAGAAAAATATTTTCAATATTGTACTCTGGATTCCTGATTCACCATAATACCTAACCCACCATTTGTTGCAATCCAGCTGCTAAGGTTAATTTGAAATGTTGATAATATATTATAAGACAATTATGTTTCAAATCAATGTAAGACAGAATCCAGCAAGAAAAATTATTATAATTTAATAGGCAGAATAGAGCCTCCAGTAACGTATAATATGAGAAAGCTGCCATGACAGTGGACTGTCTACATTTTATTGCAAAGCATGGTAGGATGAAGATTTTCTGTTTGCTTCTCCCAATGTCTGCATTTCCAAGTTAGTGTTACATATTGGAGAATTTTATCAAATTAAAAAAAATTAAGTGCTAGCCGCAAGTTATAACATAGTCCTTAGAGGAAATTTGTCATTTAGAAGTCATGAAATAATTTACATATATATGGACCCATCAAACTAAAGTATTTTGTGGTATGCAGTGTTTCACAAAGTACAGGGGGAAAAAGTGTAACAAGTAGTAAAGCAAAAATAAGTTAGGGACTGGAGATAGAAGAAAAGAAAACTGAACGAAGTTTACTGTCGATCAAGAATAATCTGTTTTTTATTTTCAAATGCTTCTGTCTCTTGAAGCCGTCCTTGTTTTTACTGCGCCTATATTCCATTTCAACCTTTTGCTCTTTAAAATACTTCTCTGTCTCTACTGGAGAGTCTCATCAAACCCACCCAACCATAACATTCTTGGCCTTTCACTGTCACAGCCTGTCACTCCTTTTTTTTTTTTTTTTTTTGGTCGTATAACATATTGTAGATTAACCATTTTTCCAAAGCATCAGAATGAAAGCAAGGCAAGAAATAATGGATGAAGAGAATCAAAGAGAGAAACAGCATAGAACTAAAGATAAATTTCCAAACAGTGAGAACAAATAACCAATGGAATCATCTTCATTTAATGACCCCATAATCCCTTGAGGGGTGGAGTCTGGGCAACTGAATGGAGCTAGCAGAGTGTTTTAATGGCTGGATGCCCTTCCTGTCACCAATGCAGAGTTTTGTTCAGTTTCGTTTTGTTTGGTTCAGCAGATATATTCTCAGTGTGCCCACAGAAAAAAATATCTGCTTCGACCTAGGATCAAACTCACAGCCTCCTGATTGTGAGGCGAGAGCAATTGCACCATTCCAAAATAACCAATGGAATGGCTTGCGTAAAGAAGTCATAGGTGCTCCATCACTGAGGATTTTAAGAAGAGACTAGACAGTCAGTTGTCTGGGATGACTGGGATGCTTGAGCAGGGGGCTGTACTAGAAGTCATCCAAGGTCCCTTCCAACTCTGTTATTCTATTAACATCTTTCTTGTATCTCCTTCATTCTTTCAATATCCTTGTCTATTGGACAAGACATACAGCTTCCACCAAACTACTCATTCTTATCTTTAATGACCTAATAGCAACCTATACGAGACCAATTTATACTTTTGAACATCCCTTTTAGTCATTTCATTTACAATTTAATTTATATCCACCTTTTTTCACTTCTGCTATATCTGTCTTCTTCTTTGTCTTATTTTCACAAGAACATTTCCTTCCCTTTCTTCTCCCCTTTCCCTTTGGCAATTAATTAATCAGTTAGATAAGAATGTATTTTTAGGATGCAGCAATTCCAACAGACATGGGGAGGCAGGCAATAAGAGTTTAAAATTAGTGCAGTAATAATTAAAACAGGCATTGGAGTTGGAAGGCTACAATGAGATTTTAGGATGAGACTCTGGGATGGTATATGGTGGGTGGTTTTGTGGCTTAACTGAGCTTTAATGTAGTTTTATTTCTTGTAATTTGATGGAATCCCATGTCTTTCTTTTGTTTGCTGTCCAATTTCTCAGATAGATGGATGGCTGTATTCATTGGATAATATAATAAATACATGCAAAAACAAACATCTCGGTAGATTAATTAATCCCTGAATTAATAAAAACCTGAATCCGAACCCTAACCCCTTTTTAACCGCTTTTTAAAATATTCTAAGCTGCCATCTTTTGTAGGACATCTGCAGTCAACTTAAGACATTGATCCCTGCCAGCTATGACCATCTCAGTCAACTGAAGCTCTCTCATCATCCTTTTTAGTGTGATCTAAACTTCCTTGCCAGACTTAGTTGTACCCAAGTCACATTCCAACCAATGGAAACAATAAGGTCCCTCAGTTTGGACATATTTTGGCTAGCTGGCCATAAGCACAGATGTGACATTTTATGAACCCATATCCCATTGACTAGGAGATGCAATTCAGGATACTAATTAATTGATTATGATTGTGGAAAATAGCGATAGCACTATAGCAACAGCACTTAGACTTCTATACTACTTCACAGTGCTTTGCTGCCCTCTCTAAGTGGTTCACAGAATCAGCATATTGCCGCAAACAATTGGGGTCTTCATTTTAGCCACCTTGGAAGGATGGAAGGCTGAGTCAATCTCGAAGCTGATGAGATTCGAACTGCCAAATTGCAAACAGCCACCAGACAGCAGAAATAGCCTGCAGTATTGCACTCTAACCACTGCACCACGGCAGCTCATAACTCTCCTTTCATGTTATGTTCAGGGAAATTACCATCATTTTAATTTGGTTTTCCTGTTTTCTAAACCAGCCATTTTTAAACTTTCTGACTTTTTGTGGAAGGTGTCTGTGTTTTCTGCCTCCTGAAAACAAGGATGAGAAAGATACCTTTTAAATGCAATCTTAATTGGCATTTCCTCAACTAAAATTTCAACTGAAATATCTCATTATTCCCTCCCCAGTGTTAACACATCCCCAAATTTTGTAATGTATTTAACTTTTAAAAAGTTAAAAAAATATATTTAAGGGAAATCGCATTCAGAAGTGCTATATACTCGGGTCAGGGGGAAAATATTTTATGCAAAGATACACAATTAAGAGAAACAGAATAAGCAGAGAAGGCCATTGGGGAAAATAAAGTAAACATGTGCTAACAACAAGCCATTGGGGTTATGTTCCCTGCTTCAATGAAGGGACAGTAAATGCAACCTGATTCTCCTAAGCTAACATTTTAGGACAATGTTAGGAGTGATAACAGTTTGATCTCTCTCTCTCTCTCCTTCCCTCCCTGTCTTTCCCCCATTCTCTCTCCCTCCCTCTCACCCTCTCTCCTTCCCTCCTTCTTTCCCTCTCATTCTCCCTCCCTCCATGCTGAGAGCTATTTTGTGAGAGAAACAGGGTCCCTTCCGATATTCCTGTTCCTAGAGAAGTGACCTACAAATATTAGTAACAAGTAGTTGTCAGCATATACGGTGTGTGTGTGTGTGTATTAGCTCTATACCCATGCTTTGTTATGAAACTATGTGATTGGGCTTAGTTTTTGGGGAGGAAAATAAGTGTGTGTGTGTGTGGGGGGGGGAATTGTGCCTCTGCCGACCAGCATTCATCAGTATTCATCTGGCTAGCATCCTGTCAGTGTGTGAGGGAATTTAGGGCTGTTTGGAAACTGACACAGTATTTGCTGTGTGAAGAAGGAGACAGCAAGGAGCCTGGGTGTGGCTTAGTTCAACTGTTCAGTACTAAAGCTGCTTGGTGTGACATTTTGCTGTGAAAATAAAACTGAAACTCCTCTGCTTGTGTTTCGCATTTGGAACAGATTTCTTTTCAGATGGGGAGGAATTCCTTAGCATCAGAGCATGTTAATAATATACAAAATACTAATGCTCTGATGGTCATTTCAAAAAATCCTTTCTTAGTGATCAGCTAGAAGCCAACAGGAACATACGTGCCAAATTTCAAGTTTGTAGGCTTTACGATTCTGGAGATTTTGTGATGATGCGTGAGTGGTATTTCACACTGATATATATAGATGTAGAATTCCATAGGAAGAAATGTGGTGATTATAGTTTCTTTTCACATGGAAGACAATCTCTTTTCCATGGATATTTGTGAGTGTCAACCTTTAAGGCAGGGATCTGGATCTCCAACCATAGCACTTTAAGACTTGTGGATTTCAATTCCCAGAATTCCCCAGTCAGTATGGCTGATTGAGGAATTCTGGGAATTGAAGTCCACAAGTATTAAAATTGCCAAGGCTTAAAGTTGCCTTGTTCTAAGAGATGGTCCCACGTGTGCAGTGTGAGAAACATAAATTTCCTTGGGTCACAATTTAATACCTCTTATGGCAACTCTTGAGGACAGAACAGAAAATTGAATCTGAGACAGGAACTGAGTGTCAGAACTTTGTAGAAAGACTCTTACTTGGAAAACATTTTTGGACTTTGTGTTTGAAGTGGGGGAAAAACATGATGTTTTGACTTTGGGTTTTGCTGAATAGATAGGTTTGTTGTTATAGAAATGGCTGGTATATATTAGGTCGCAAAAGTTAAAAGTCAAGGATGTATGTCATTATCTTATCCTACCATGCAAAAAAGAGTTAGAATTTTTTCTTTTCCAGTTTATCCTACATTTTTTCATCTTCCCCTTTTCTCTCATTTTCCATTTTTTTTATTTTTATTTGTATCTTTGTATTTTATATCACGATTAATTAATAAAATACTTAAAAAAAAAAAAAAGAATTTTACAGAATTTTACAGAAATACTTTGATTATTTCACATATGGTCTCATATACCAGAAGATTATCTGGACCAGGGGAGACATGATAGCAGTGTTCTGATATCTCAGGGGCTGCCCCAAAGAAGAGGGAGTCAAGCTTTTCTCCAAAGCACCTGAGGGCAGGACAAGAAGCAACAGGTGGAAACTAATCAAGGAGAGAAGCAACCTAGAACTGAGGAGAAATTTCCTGACTGAGAACAATTAATCAGTGGAACAACTTGCCTCCAGAAGTTGTAAATGCTCCAACACTGGCAGTTTTTAAGAAGAGATTAGATAACCATTTGTCTGAAGTGGTGGAGGGTTTCCTGCCTAGGCAGGGGGTTAGACTAGAAGACCTCCAAGGTACCTTCCAACTTTGTTATTCTGTTCTATTCTGTTCTGTTCTGTTCTGTTCTGTTCTGTTCTGTTCTGTTCTACTCTACTCTACTCTACTCTACTCTACTCTACTCTACTCTACTCTACTCTACTCCATTCCACTCCATTTTATTCTATCTCTAGTTAAGATATGGTACAACTATACAGCCAAAATAAGATATTTTAATAGGTGCTAATGCTATCACTCATTTAGTACTTTTATCCTATGGCTTTCCTTCAATATTTCATATGAGATATTCCCTCCCCCAATTTTATTTATTCAAGTGGATCTTGCAGAGAAATGATTAAAGAAGGCTTTCTGGAGCTTAGTTGAAGATCATCCACCATACCATCTCACTATGCAGGCAAACAGCCTGTCCTTGTTATTCAACTGAGGGCAATTTTTAAAACTGACTTCAGATGATTTATCTGGCTTTTAGCCTCCTTCAGCACTGCTAAGCTAACCATTATTTTTTTTTTTTGTTACAGAGGGATAAGCAAAATGTGGCCCATCAACAGACTTTCAAATGGGCAGCCTTGGTGGTAGGCATTTCGGCATCGTTCACAAAAAAATTGAGACTGTTGGGTCCGAGGTCCTTAGGAAAACTTTCTTGAGCAGTGTGTTAAAAATGGGGGTCAGTGCCCAAGGGCTTCGGAAAGACTGATCAGGTCAGAAGTTAGAATGCCAATCTCAGGATCTCTGCTTCCTGCTTCTAATTGGAACATTTTTAATTCTGTCACCAGGCCCGAGAGGACAGAGAGGAAAAAAAAAATGTTTCTGGACAAGTCATAATAAAACTTGACTTCCTCTCAGAAGTGCTGACTGCCCCCTTCTCTGCTGTTAGCCTTCCTTCTCCAACAGCATCTCCCAAAAAGGCTTCTAGATCTGACACATCCAACATGGAAGGTAAGTGCCGAAGACCTTTTGACTTCACAACCAGCTTGAAACTGATCCAATAATTTTTTATGGTGATTTCTTGCTGGCCTGCTATTTTGTTTGTTGCTCCTTTTAGACCTTCCAATATCCATTCATTATGCTTCCTCAATACTCATGAGCACAATAATCTCCAAGAAGGTGGCTTGATTTTTTTAAAAAGTTCTTATTCTTATTTACGCATCACTTTTTAATACAAGTTGTGGATCAAATATTGTTCATCAGGACCTAAGCAACATTTGGTAGATGTTTGATATTCCAAAGCAAATTCTGTAAGTATATTTTCTTGTCAAGGATGCTTTTAAGATGCCAAGGCTTATGAAGTTGTCCAGTTATCACACTGCCAAAACTGAAATAAAAGAACAGAATTTAAACTAGCCATGTAGACCAGGGGAACTGCACATACATTGAGTTCTGACAGCCACACACAATAATCATTTTTTTTCAAGGCACACAAGGACATACAAAGTAAAGCAGGGAAATATCTTTAATTGCTAGGTTGGCAAAACAATCAAAATACAGATGAGTCAAGGCCAAAAAAAGTAGATAAAATTAACCTACTTTGATTTCATTCAAATTACAATAAATTTAATAAATACCAAGAATAGGATTGGTATCGATGTATTTAATATGTAGAATGCAGTAGTAAGAATGCAGTATTACAGGCTAACTCTGCCCGCAACCTGGAGTTTGATCCTGACAGGCTCAAGGCTGACTCAGCCTTCCATCTTACCAAGATCAGTAAAATGAGGACACGGATTGTTGATAGCAATATGGTGAGGTTGTATACCACTCAGAGAGTGTGGTAAAGCACAATGGGGCAGTATATAAGTCCAATTCCTGTTACTATGGGTACTGCTATGAATAATGTTCCTCTTAACTCACCACAAAATGGAGTCAGAAGATAGCCTTTCTTAGCTGATCTTGGAAAACCAAGCCAGGGTGGAACTGCTTAGTACTTGGATGGGAGTTCACCATAAATATCTAGGTTGGATGGGAAACCAATTGTGTATTATTTCCACTTAAAATATCCAAATGTGTCTATTAAATTATCAGAAATTTAATTCAAATTTTTGATGGAAATAAAGGCAGTTTGACAACAACGTATATATCAGATTATGCAAATGTATCCTAAACCTATCAGTGTTACTTTGTCCTTTGTGATTTTAAATAGTCCATCTCCAGTGACATTGGTTAGTTCAACCCAGGAGGATATGCTCAATGTCTAAACTAGTCATCTATGTTTCCTAGAACACAAAGGAAAGACTGAGATGTAAGAATATCAGAGGAGGTATGTGCGTGTTGTAACCTGACCTTGTGAAGGCAATCATCCAGTCCTAGAGCCACAATCCTGGCTGAGCTGTTTTTGAGGAGCCATATCACAACTGCTTTCAACACGCTAAGATATCATTTGGATAAATTTTATTATGAAAGATCATAATGGTCTTTTCTTCAGAAAACATCACAATAAAATGTGAAGTCAGGGAGAACAGATCTCAGATCAAAGGCATTCATAAAGGCACATGATGATCCTTCACACTATTCCCGATCTGAATAAGCAGAATACACAAAAGAAGTTATGAATTAGTATTAAGTAAAACAAAAATAAGGAGGAGGAGGAGGAAGGAGGAAGGAGGAGGAGGAGGAAGGAGGAGAGGAGAAGGAGGAGGAGGAGGAGGAGGAGAAGGGGAAGAGGAAGAGGAAGA
>BLBF01000073.1:14049812-14063974 GCA_015471245.1 Laticauda colubrina | reverse complement strand
TCTTTCTTTCTTTCTTTCTTTCTTTCTTTCTTTCTTTCTTTCTTTCTTTCTTTCTTTCTTTCTATCTATCTATCTATCTATCTATCTATCTATCTATCTATCTATCTATCTACAGTATCTATCTATCTATTCATTCTACCTATGATCTAGCCATCCTTCCATCTACCAGATTTCTTCAGAAGCTCAAAGTGATCTATACAATGCTCCTACCTGTAGTGTCCCCAGCAACAACAACCACGTGACATAAATTTGAGCAGCCCCATTGTTCATCCCCTTTTCACACTATCCCTTAGTTTGCCTGCACTGTTGGTCCATTCACTAGCTGACAATCTTCTTGAGAGGTTTCTGGTTCATTCTTGTTTCACAAGCTGGCTTTCAGTTTGTAGGAAAGCAATGCTCTCAGAGACGATCATTGCCTTGCATAGCAGCCAAAGAGGACTCAACAGGTAGTATCACCAGCCCAGTTTAGAAGCTAAGAAGGCTTGGGCTTGGCTTGTCCCTTTGTCAGGGATTCCCATGACTAAAACTGGAAGGTTGGAAAAATCAGCTTGGTAGAATGCAGTGGTCAACCACTTTCATTCTTTTTCCAAAAAGCCATTTCTCCATGTGATATCCAGAAGTCAAACTCAACTAAGAAGAAACTTTGTAACTTTACAGCAAATGTAATAAATTATTTCTCGGAACTCTCTTGATAGAGTATAAAGGAAAGAGAACAGCATGGACTTGTTCAGAAGCATCTACAGTTCAAACTTCTGTTTCAAGCTTCACCTACTTCCTGGAAATCCATGCATGGAATTAGGCAAAGAGAGAGAGAGACAACTTTTCTCTCTGACCATCACTCTGACCACTTCAGACACTGGACCAACTAATTTCTTCCTCAATATCTATTCAGGCTCAAGAACACTGAAAAGAAAAAAAAGGGAGAGTTAATCTGAGCTGAAAGGGAAAGGATAACTTGATGATAGAGGCTATGTCTATTTCCTTGATGAGTTCTCCATCAGTCCCTCAAATGACCACCATAAGAAATGAATTTCTGGGACAGGAATACCCAAGGGAACTTGAATATCATTTTTAGACATTTTCATTTGGGCCACGATCTAGTACCATTCTTCTTTCAGTGGATGAAAAGGCTTTAGTTTATACTCATTGCAAATTCCAAATAGTAAAAAGCTTCTCTTTCCTTGCTACAGGAAAAATTAAAAAGAAAAACTGTCTGGCAATTCTTTTCATTTCCTACAGAACTGCAACTTTTGTCTGGCTAGCAAATATTATAAAAAAATAATTAATGTTTCAGGAGTTCTCAGAGGAGAGTATAGCGGTAGGCGATTATTGTTCAGTCCTTTATATTTGACTATAAAAATGCATACATGCTGTTAAGCCTGGGTTCCCCAACCAGGGTTAGGTAAACAAGCTAAACAGAATGTGCAGCGTTAGTCAGATAGGCACACAGATAAATGAGTGAGCTAAGCTTGTATGTTTATCAACATACAGTAAAAATAACAGATACGCTTGTGCTATCAAGAATATATTTTATTCCAGTATAAGTTTATAGCATAGTCAAAAACAGTCCATTATTCATTTACCATGTAGTCAGTCCATTCAGGGATATTCAGTTAGCAAAGTCCATGTAGAATATCCTATTGTCAGTTCACATAAATCAGTCCGTTGTTGTCTCTCCCGTTCGAGCAATGCAGTCTTGCTTCCAAGCAGTAATCAGGGATCATCAAAGCCAGAGAGAGAGAGAGCAAGCTGTAGCCTTGCTACTCCTATATGGCTTTCACAACCACACCCACAGTTGCTATTTCACAGTTAAAGCTGCATACACTAACTATGATTTATAGTTAGTATTTCGCCTAAAACAGTTAGGGTGAACAATGTTATCCCTAACACATGCTGTGGGACAACAGAAGACCGAGGGGGAAAAAAACCACACACAAGAACATTTTACAAATATTTGAATCTCTTATGTTTTATTGACTTTGAACACAGCAGATTTTTTCTAGGAAGTAATCGTGATTGCTCCATTTGCTAAGAAAAATTCTTTTAAGAGCCTGGATAACTTTTAAATGAGAAATAATGATGTGGATTGCTGAATGGCCTTGTTTTAATTAAGGAAAATAAGGAAACATCTTCATTTCATATCTTCCCTATATGTCTTGAAAGATTTGGGACCAATGTAACTTTTGCAGATTTGTTTCATGGGCACTTCCATCAACTTATGAAATTGGAAGTGTGTTTAACCCTTTTCTCCAACAAAGAGAAGGAAGAACATCAGTGATTGATCAATTTAAATATTAAATGCTGCCTTTGTCCAATGCTTTCTCATTAGAATCTGCTTTTCCACTGTAGAAAGTTACCCTCCACCCCTCTCCAAGAAGAATGAAATATTTTGAGAAATATATTAAAAATGCAGGATAAAACATTTCCCCTAGAAAAGAAATAAAAATCTGTTCAGAGTTTTGCAGTGTAAATTCAGTGCCAGAAAAGTAAATACAGATGGCTGATGCTTCATTTAACATCTTTATAAACATATTAAGTACATTTTACAATACCAGTTGTAGATTTCTCCAACATGGAGCAAACTCAAACAGAAGCAGACATGTTACAAGGGCAGAGCAGAACAGCAAGTCAACTTCAGCAGACAAGCAAGCAAGTAAGTATCTGTTTCACTTTAGAGCTGAGCACAGAACAGAGATACACTAGGCCCAAATTCTCTCTTTAAGTTTCAGCCCCCAATTCAGCTCTCATTGGCTGACCTTATTACTAAGCTCTATTCTACTTCATGAATATACTCTGACAAAATCCTAAGGGAGACAGAAACTCAGAGCCCCAGTTCCCTGCCCCAAGCAGGTACTAAGCTGAGGCCAGCTTTTAGAAATGCTTATTTGGTAATCCCTGACTCCCTGCAGCAAGATTTGAATAATGGTAGGATTAGCCCTCAGCCATAATAGGAATTGTCCAACACCCTTTCAGACCACAAGTTCCTTCATTGCATCATCTCAGTTGCACCACACCCTCCAAATTTCAATCAAACTTGGGACAACCTACAGAGCCAGCTATGACCCTTGCAACAGCCAATAGAATACATGTTCTTGCACAGGAACAGGAAGCTCAAGTTGAAAGCCCAAGATAATGTATAAATACTCCTCATTCTATCAACTCCATGTGGTCAGCCTGCCCAGGACCTCAAACCCATGTGGTTCTGCTTCATCATTACACCATCTTTCCAATCAGCCTCCAGTGTCTTTCTCCTGGCTTGGACCTGAACCAGGTGGATATTTCTCCCTACATCATAACCCAAAAATTCAATGAAAAGCATGCAATCCATAATCCACTAATCTTTTCTCCAGTTACCCAATAAGGACACTGGGGCAAGAGAAAAGACTGGTTCCAAGTCATCTGGTGAACATCTTTAGTGGAAAACCTGGGTCTACCTATCTTTAATTCAACCCTTTTGGATTCCTTATTAAGCCAAGATGGGTCACACCTCTCTGCCTTCTTCCTGCTTTCATAACAGATTGTCTGGACAAGTAGCAGCTACAGTCCGTGGAAATCATTTATCAGGAAATTTCTCTCCACAGACAGATCTATTCTCACATCCTGAACACAAATTGTTTCAACTCCTACCCTCAAAATGACGCTAAAGGGCACTGCACACCAGAACAACTAGATACAAGGACAGTTTTTCTCCGAATGCCATCACTCTACTAAACAACTAACTCCCACAACACTGTTAAATGACTTAGTAAGACTGTATTACTACTATTCCTCTCATCCTTCCTAGGACCTATCCCTTCCCACTTATGACTATAACCATGTTGCTTGTATCTTTACAATGTATATTGTAAGTTATATTTAATTTATATTCTAAGTGCTAGAGCCCACTGTAACTACATAGCTAAAAAGGCATTAAGAGTTGTTAACCTAATCCTACATTACTTTTTCTCTGGTAATATCACACTACTAGCTAGAGCATACAAAACATTTGCTAGATCAATGCTCGAATACAACTCATCAGTCTGGAAACCACATTTCATATCTGATATTAGCACAGTTGAGAAAGTCCAGAAATATTCCACAAGAAGAGTTCTCCACTCCTCTACTCGTTGCAGGATACCTTATGCCACCAGATTTGAAATTCTAGACCTAGAAAACCTAGAACTATGCCACCTTCAGTCCAATCTAAGTATAGTATATAAAGGCCCTGTCACACTGCCCAACGGATGCAAAACGTTTGTAAAAAGGACACAGCGGACGAGAAAAATGTTCCATCCGTTGTTATCTGCTCTCAAAAGTGGCAAAAATTTGCATAAGCAGAGCGGATAACATGGAAAGGAACGGACGGGGGGAGGACGCAGAGCGGATGGAAAGCGGATGCGGAACGGAAGCCTAGTGGATGGAAGCGGATGGAAGCGGATGCAGAGCGGATGCAGAGCAGATGCGTAGAGGATGCATAGAGGATGCGTAGAGGATGCAGAGCGGATGCAGAGCGGATGCGTAGCGGATGATGCAGATGCGTAGCTGCATCCGCTTTCATCCTTTCTCCGTCCGTGCTACTAATGCTGCGTATCCGTTCCGCTTCCTCCCTGCGTCTGTTTACCACTGGAACGGATTTGAGTTGCCCGGATGCACAGTGGATGCCTAGCGGATATAGTAGATGCGTAATGGATACAGAACAGATGTCCCCCGTATGCCTAGAGGATGCAGAACGGATGCATTGGATACATTTTCCGCTCAAAAGTTTTGAGCAGCTCAAAACCTTTTGAGCGGATGAAATGTCAATAGACGGATGCTGGACGGATAGAGAGGAAGCAAAACGGAGGCAATGAGTACAGAACGGAAGCATCGCGTTAACCAACGGATGGCAAGTGTTTTTCTCCGTTTTACATCCTCTTTCCATCCATTGGTGCAGTGTGACAGGGGCTTTAAATCACACATTGCAAAGTCCTACCTGTCAATAAATACTTCAGCTTCAACCATAACAATACAAGAGCACACAATAGGTACAAACTCAAGATTAATCGCACCAAACTTGATTGCAGGAAATACGACTTCAGCAACAGAGTGGTCAATGTCTGGAATACTCTACCTGAGTCTGTGGTTTCCTCCCCAAACCCCAAAAACTTTAACCTTAGACTTTAACCTTAGACCTCACCCCTTTCCTAAGAGGTCTGTAGGGGGCGTGCATAAGCGCACCAACGTGCCTACTGTCCCTGTCCTATTGTTTCTTTTATTTTTCTTGTATGTACCCATTTCATGTATTCATAACTATGTATATACTTATACCTATTATCTTGTAAGCGATTGACAAATCAAATCAAATCAAATAAATAAATAAATAAATTTGTTTCTTAGTATGATTTGATTGCTTATTAGTAGCCTATGTCTTTCACTCAGTGTTGTATCTTATGATTCTTGATGAATGTATTTTATTTTTTTTCTTATGCACACTGAGAACATATGCACAAAGGACAAATTCCTTGTGTGTCCAATCACACTTGGCCAATAAAGAATTCTATTCTATTCTATTCTCCCCTTGGTATCTTGGAAGGCATTTTACTATCCTGCACAAAGCATTTGAAAAGATATTTTGCAAAACATGAACTAAATATTACTTCTTCCAAAAGTAAAAAAGGCTTGCATTCCCTGAAAGAGTTAGCCTCTATAGACTATGATCTGTATGTTTCTCATCAAAAGCAAAATGGCTGTGCAAATCCATCCATGCAGAAATGATCTGGAGATGCCTCCAAAGCACCTGGGTTGAGTTTTCTGGTTGATACGGCTGCCTCCATGCTTTGAGGAAACCATGCACCAATGAACTTAGTGCAACAACCCCTTTTGATTGTTTTCTACAAGCCTAATCCTTTATGTCTTGAACACTAAATGAATAAAAAGCCTTTCTTGCCCCCACCTCCCCTATAACAGAATCTTAGCTTTAATTGCACAACAAAGCCAATAAGGAGTGATTTGGTTAAAAAAAAAAAAAATCTCTGGGGAGATTTTATTAAAGGTTTCCTCGGTCTCTCTCACCCATCCACCCACTCACAATTGAAGCACTGGTTTTATTTATTTCTATTTCAAGGATCTTAATTAAATCTTCCAGAGTGCCTTGTACACATAAATAGGGCTCTTAAAAATCCACAAAAATACAATATTTAAAGTCTTAACATCAGGACATCTGTGCATCTTTCGTGATCTGAGCACAATTTGCAAACTGCATGAGAAAAAAAAAACACCTACTAGAATAATAAGAGCAAGAAAACATAGCTCCTAATTAATTTCTAAAATGCAGAGGAACTTCCAGCTTTTCTTTCCCTTTCTCTTCTCCTCTATCATTAGAGAGGCTTATATTTTTCTTGGAGCAAGTCTGGAATGCTGTGAGTCAATCTTGATTTCACTCAGACATAGCTCAGTCTCTCGACAATATAATTCTTTGTTTTTTGGGCAGTAATAAAGCCTACATTGCATTACTCATTTGTGGTATTAAGAAACATTGATAATTGCCTTTTATAGTTTCCTTTTTTCCAGGCTTCACAGTTTGGCAAACCTATAATTGAAAAGCTGGATTTCGCAATCAAAAAAGCTTAATGCGGGCTGTGTTGCCATGCAAGGGAAAAGAATGTCCTCCTTCTTTAGCTTATTAATTTTCAAATAATGCTTTAGGGCTTGTTGTGATAGCCCTTTACAAGGTAGTAAATATAGAGATATTCAGACTTGGTGGGTTGAAAACTAATTACCATTATAAATTGGAGCCGTTTTTCTTGTTATTTTTGAAAATCAAACAGCTCCAAATACAATTTTCCTATTAAATAAAATGTGCATTGAGCCATGGGATGTCTTACAAATCTCAACAATTTTTTTTAAAGGCCCGTTGCGTGTTGTATTTGCTTGTATAAAACGCAAATGGAATAATCAGATATTATCAGAGTGGTGAGAAAGAACAGACAGAATAATGTTTTTCGATAGCCTGAACTAAAAGGCAATTGGCTGCAGTGATGTGATTTAAGAAGGCCCAGTGTTTAATAAGAATACCATTTTAGTCCAGGGGTATACATCGCCCAATATTCTTACAATACCAATGATTTTAGGTACCACAAATAGCATCTCTGATGTTCTCTAGATCAGTGGTCGCCAACCGGTGGGCCACAGCCCACTGGTGGGCTGTGAGAAAATTTTGGTGGACCGCAGAGAAATCTCACCCTCAGAACAACCCCCCCAAAGCAATTAATCCAGGCTGCGCAGAAACAGAAGGCTGCGCCATCCACATGGCCCGCAGAAACCCTCCCCACCCACTCACTCCTGACCCAGCAAACTTGCCTACTAAAATTGCTATTTTTCCTTTTTCTGACCATCACCTGTTCTGCTGTGCCGGGAGATTTAGATTGGCTAGGAAGCGGGAAATGGTTGGATTTCTTGCTTTCTAGCTAGTCTTTAGATTTTCAGCTCTGCTTTTAAGCACAGCCGAACCTCCCTTAGGACTGAAGGTTCTATTATTCAGTGCAGACTCATGGCAAGCAAATTTGAGAGACTGAGCTAGCCGATGGCAGATAGATTGATCACTTAATGATTCTGTGAGCAACTCAATCTGCCTGCCTGCTTTGCTTGATTTTGGGTAAAAGTTGCTCTTTTTTATAAAAAAATCAATATTTATATAAATATTTATGATATTTACATACAAGCCATACCCAGCCAGCCACATGACCACCAAGCCACACCTACAAATTAGGCCACACCCACAGAACTGGTTAGTGGTCCCTGGGATTTAAAATTATGAGTTTGGTGGTCCCTTAGGTCCAAAAGGTTGCGGATCCCTGATCTAGATGTTCCTGCCTCTAGACATACATGCCTTATCTACAACTATCGTTCTTATTATTCAATGACCATCACTTTCTCACTTGAATTTTACTCCATTAATTTAGCTAACTACTCCTTGCTACATTGTGAAGAAAGTGGAAGTCAGGTGATCCTTTGCAACAGTTGTTACATGGAACTGTCCTTCTCTAAAAACGAGAGATGACCTGAGAGATACGACTAGAATAGAGAATGAGTGGAAAAACTCCAGGGAAAAGAGAGAGAGGAGAGGAAGGAGGGAGGGAGGAGAAGAAGAAGGGAGGGGACAGTAGGGTAAGGTTAGGAGAAGAAGGGGAAGGAGAAGGAGAAGGTGGGGTAGGGGAGGAGAGGGGAGGGGAAGGGAGGGGAGGAAACAAGCACTTGACTAAAAGCTATGAATCTCTGTAAAAATATGCAAACCTAGATATTTTCTTTTTTAAAAAAAGGAGAAGAAGCTAGAGGTGGATGTTTTTCCATATATTACCACTTGTTAATGAAACTAAAATTTCAGAAATTAAAACAAGCTGGGGCAAGGAAGTTGAAAGGTGCCTGTTAGGTACAGAAAGTAAACATCCAAAACAACCTGTGTAGAATTTTGTAACTATTGACGTAGGAAAAAATGGATCTGAACTCTGTCTTAGAGCCACTGCTTTAAAAACTAAAGATCACCCAGAAAGTCAGCCTCCAAAATATTTGCATGGCTTGCATGGTGTAAGAATATAATGTGTTCCATGTTCAGCAGTAGTAATATACACACACAGAGAGCCGTGGTTCACTCGGTCAGTATGCCAAACCACAAGGCAGTTTATCTGATTTTGACTTAACTTCTTGAGGACATTCGATGCCAGACTACACCACGCAATTCCACAGTTTGTGGTCTTCCTGTTTATGATCCCAGGGGAAGCTACAAGTTCCACTAGCTTCTTCGGCAGTTATGCTTTGCCACCATCTTGACCACCATGCCAGGACAGGTTTCCAATAAATATTTGTATGGTACGGTTCTTTAGGAAAAGCTGCTCTTTGGGCAATTCCAAATTGGTGGTCTCCAATGTGTTTACAATGTGTTTACAATCCCGGGGGGAGATACAAGTTACTGCTAACTGGCTTCTTCATGAGCTCTGCTTTGCTGCCATCTTTGTAAAGGTATGACCACCATGCCAGGCAGGGATGGGATTCTACCGGTTTGGGCAAACTGGTAGCTCTGGTGATCATTTGGCTCCTCCCATCTGCTCCTGCCCTTTTTCTGTGCTTTATTTCCTTGTTTTGGAGCACAGCTGATTCACATGGCAGAGCAGTTTGCTGTGCATCAGCTGTTTTACTCACTGGGGCTGCAGCAGAAGGTTAAATATTAATAGCTAAAAATTGTGTTTTCTAAATGCTGGGCACATGCACATGAGTGTGTGAAGCGCACGTTTACTGAACTGGTTGTTACACCACTGAAACCAGGGCAGGTTTCAAATATGGGAATGGCCACATCTCCAGAGAAGGAAGCCAAACACCACTACATCTCTAGGGACAGAAGGAAACCTGGGAGCATTAATTTGCCTCTTTAAATCTGCATTTGGTCCCCAACCCAACAAAATGAGCATCTAACAAACCATTCCAGGACAATAGTCATATATCTGGGGTGACCATTTTAATTAAATTTTGACCTTTCCCTCTTCAGTTTCCATGTTAGGCCCCAGTCATCAGAAATACCTGCTTCCTTGTAAGTTACGTGATCACTGTAACAACTCTTGGATGCTGTACAATTGGGCAGCCTCCATTCCATCCCTTTTCATTTTGTTCATATAAAACAAGTAACCTGCTTTGAAGCTTGCCAGATTATTTCATCTATCAATTAGAATAGAACAGAACACAACAGAACAGAACAGAGCAAAATAGGTTTATTGACCATGTGTGATTAGAAATTAGTGGAATAGAATAGAATAGAACAGAATAGAATAGAACAGAACAGAATGGAATAGAATAAAATAGAATAGAGAACAGAATGGAACAGAACGGAACAGAACAGAATAGAATGGAATATAGAATAAAATATAGAATGGAATATAGAATAAAATATAGAATGGAATATAGAATGGAACTGAACAGAACGGATTATCGAATGGAATGGAACAGAACAGAATAGAATTGAAAAGTTCAGAAGGAACAGAATTATAATTTATTCCTTCTGAGAAAAAAAGTGTAAGTACTTTATTTTAATCTTCAACTGAAATCAATCTAAAGATCTCATACCTGTCTGTCATATGCCTGTTATTTTTACCACAGCAAATGAAGCAGGATAAGGTAGACTGCCCATATACACAAGAATGTATAGGTATATCTACACTGCAAGCCATCAGGACAATTAAAGATTTGCCAAGGGCCGCTCAGCAAATCCAGGGCCAAGCAAGAAACTGCATCTATCTTGCAAGGCTAATATTTTGCTCCCTAGTTCACGTGGCATGAACAGACCAGCATTTGGCAAACTTAATTAAAGTCAATCCCAAATGTTTGGCCGGCGATATCCTTGGAATTGCTCATTTTGCCTAGAGCTTTTATTTTAATAAGAAAGCAGCAAGTAAGAATCAATCCAGAGCCACTACGTTTGGGATGGCCAGATGGTGTGGCTGTGGCCAACGAGTCTTCAGAATATCACAAATTTGTAGCCAGTGAATCATCTGTTATATTTCACATACACTTATATTCTTTTTTTTAAAAAAGGGAATTCCACTGCAGGAAAAGGAATTCTGTATCTCCAGCTACATTTTCAAGCCCTGGGATTGTGTTGAAAGAATGAAATTATATTCACCATCAATAGACTCGAGAATGTCCTTGATGAATCACCCAGTTGTTAGCCTATTAATATATGAAACAATAGATCACCTTCAATATGTACATGGGTATTTACCCAAATTTTTTAAGACTCTGCAGAAAGTGAAAGGCATAATATAAACACAGTATATTATCAAGTAGCCACTCTTGGTTATTTGACCCCGTGGTCTTGATTTGAGGCATTGTTTTATATATACAGTATATAGCAACCACATTCCTGGAAGATAAATTAATGCACATTTAATTTTCAGCTTGGCCAATTAAAAGTTGTCTCTGCCAAGTTAGCCACCAGAGTTTTAGTTGATTAACCTAGCAGTAAAGCAGGTTATGGGTCACAGCTCTTACTCAAATAATAGCTAAGCAAGACCATCCAAAAGTGGACTTCCAAACTCACCTATTCTTGTCTGGGCTTCTTAACAGCTGGCATTATACATCAAGGTGAAGAATTTTCCCATATAATTGCTAGCATCCCTAGAGATGTTGAAATTAAGCTGGTTTCCTTCTGCAAATATACTAATCCAAACAATTTCTTAGTGAGCAAATACCATTCTCCAGCAGGACCAATCATAAATTTACATTGGGGTAAACTTTATAAATTCACAGCCTGGAACATAGGATTTTAAAAAAAACAAAAACCTTTGCTTTGACAAATTAACAGATTAACAGAGTTGGAAGGGACCTTGTAGGTCATGTAGTCCAACCCTCCACCCAAGCTGGAAACCCTAAACTATTTCTGACAGATGGCAATCCAGTCTCTTCTAGAAAGTCTCCAGTGATGAAGCTCCCACAACGTCTGAAGGCAACTTCTGTTCTTTGGGTTGACTGGTCTCACTGTCACAGAATTCATCCTTATTTCCAGGTTGAATCTCTCCTTGTTCAGTTTCCATCCATTTTTCCTTGTTTGGCCCTCAGGCACTTTGGAAAATAGCTTGACCCCCTTCTCTCTGTGGCAGCCCCTCAAATATTGGAAGACTGCTATCATGTCTCCCCCTGTCCTTCTCTTCACTAGACCAGGGGTCTCCAACCTTGGCAACTTTAAGACTTAAACCAAAGCTGGCTGAGTTGCTAACTCTGGAGACCCCTGCACTAGACTAGCCTACTTCCTGCAACTGTGCATCCTATGTTTTAGCCTCCAGTCCCCTAATCATCTTGGTTGCTCTTCTCTGCACTCTTCCTAGAGTCTCAACATCTTTTCTATAGTGTGGTGACCAAAACTGGATGCAGTATTCTAGGTATGGTATTTCTAAGGCTTTATAGAATGGTATTAGTACCTCCCTTGATCTTGATTGTATATCTCTGTTCAATTTAAGATTGCATTAACTTAATTCTCTTGATGGAAATGATTTGACTGCTGTTCCACATTTATTCAGGGCTTCTAAACCGGTCAGTCACTTCTAAAATGAACTTTGAGAAGCTTCCCATCCCGAGATTCTGCAGAGGACAAAAATCTGCTTTGCAGTTTGGCGCAAACCGTTTTGCAGTGTGTTGTGATCTGATTCTTAGGATGTTGGGTAGTTTGGCTTGGAGGGGAGGGGAGATGAAAGTCACCTGCCTTTGAGGAGCAGACAGGGCCCACCACAAGCATGAAATAATGAAACAGTTCCCTCCCTCTGGTTTTGACGTAAACCAAGTATTTCACCCCAACGAATTCTTTGTGGTCTTCAGAAGGATGAAGAGGCGACACATACCTGAGAACAATGACAAGTATTGTCCTACAGAGGGCGCCTTTGGCTCATGAGAACCGCAACCAAATCGTATCCTCTGAATTTAGCGCTCAAGGAATTTTCTCAAACTATGAGGACAGCATCATTTTATTCATTTTGAAACGTAATTGCAGGAAGCTCTAATCTTGGTGTGTTATATGTTTGCTTTACCAGTGGTTAATACACTACAAATAAACACAGAGGAGCAAAAACAGGCCTTACAAAGCATTGCAAACAAGGCGACCCATAAATGAATGATTTTTGTCATGTTTTAGAGACAAGATTTGCATGGAGAGGAGGCATTGTTAGATCATGGGAAACCCCTCACACACACGAATAAATGTCCTGATTTATGAAGAAGTTTACTTCCTTCCCCTCATCCTTCCTTAACTCTGAAGTAAACTGGATTTTTTTTATCTATGATGGGGAGAAATGGAGAAAATATGTAGTTCTACCTAAAATAAAGGTATAGTACAGGCAGTCCTCGACTTACATCAGTTTTCTTTAGTGACCGTTCGAAGTTACAATGGCACTGAAAAAGTGACCTATGACTGGGTTTTGCACTTATGACTGCAGCATCCCTCCCAGTCACGTGACCAAAATTCAGATGCCTGGCAACTGACTCGTATTTATGACAGTTGCAGTGTCCTGGGGTCATGGGATCGCCCTTTGCAACCTTTTGAATCAATGGAGAAGCCAGATTCACTTAACAACATGTTGCTAACTTAAACCAGAGGTGGTATTCATCAGGTTCTGATCAGTTCTGGAGAACCAATAGCAGAAATTTTGAGTGATTCGGAGAACCGGCAAATACTACCTCTGACTGGCCCCACCAAACCCATCTATTCTCTGCCTCCTATTGAGTCCCAGCTGATTGTCTGGATCTTCTTTTGTTGCCCTGCACAGGAGAATGGAACTGGAAAGCAGGTTAGTGGGTTGGGGAGGGAATGGGGATTTTACAGTATCCTTCCCTTGCCACACCCACCAAGCCACACTCACAGAACTGGTAGTAAAAAATTTTGAATCCCACCACTGAGTGATTTACTTAACAACTGTGGCAAGAAAGGTCATAAAATGAGGCAAAACTCACTTAACAACTTAGCAATAGAAATGTTGGGCTCCACTGTGGCCATAGGTTGAGGACTACCAGTCATGGAGGGGGAGTGATATAATTTTATTGTGTTTTGGCATGTGACAATGTGGTGATTTCAGTAAATGTGGAATTGAATGGTGCTAAAACCCTTTGCAATATTCATCAATAGGCTTCCCTATTTGAAAGAACAGAATGAAGATTATTTCTAAATAAAGAAAGGTTCAATCAAGCTGCTAATAATTTTATCAAGCCCCATTATTGGCTACAACACTCTTCTGGGCTCACATCAGTGAAACATCCTTTTCTCTGTCGGCTACCTGAAATGGACCAGATAAAAAACAGCTTTTTGAAACCCAGAAAGTATCATTTCCATCACAAACCCTCTCTCTGCCACGCCTTCCAATACAACCGAGTTCAGTTCTTCAAAGAAACAGCTGGTTTTCTCTAATGTGATTATTTTTCCTTGAAATCAGACTGTATTATTATTATTATTATTATTATTATTATTATTATTATTATTATTATTATTATTTTTATTATTATTATTATTATTTTTATTATTAGGGAATACAGGATGTTACATCTACCTTGTGTGGATTTTCTGTTTCATCCTTTGCCTCAGCAACAGAAAAGGATAAATGCACTGGTTAAGATGGTCAGTTTGGTTAAGATATCAATAGAATAGAATGGAATAGAATAGAATAGAATAGAGAATTTAT
>BLBF01000073.1:13993668-14027939 GCA_015471245.1 Laticauda colubrina | reverse complement strand
AAAAAAAAAAAAAAGGGAGGGGGAAATCTTTTTCCAAAGATGATTGGAAAGAATTTTTTCTTCTTCTTCCATCAGATATATTTAAGAGGAATAGGAAATGTTTCATGCTTTAATAAAAAGCAATGGAAGTCAGAAGATCAACATATAACTTTTAGTTATACAGACGGACTGGGTGCAGCTCTGTTGCACATGAATTAATCATTTTCAGTAAGCATGTTTGAAAAGATTGACTTTATTTTTATTGCTATAGTTGCTTGTGTTTTATTGAGACCCACTTGGTGCAATGCTGGCTACCACCCATGTTTTTTTAGATCTTAAATAAGGTTAATCTTTTAATATTAATTCTTCTGCTTGTCAGCTTGATTCATTCCAGTTATATTGCACCCAGAATCCGAAGAGTGTTACTTGCATGAGTTATGAATTTGTTCAGAGTATTCTTCACTCACAAACCTTTTTTTTTTTTTTTAAATGAGGCTTGATGACTTGTTAATGATTCCTAGTTCAGACAGGATTTAATCCTTCTTTTAAAAAGTCAGTTGTGTGCGTACAATATTTCAGTGCTTCACTGTGGCATAGCTTTCATTTTGGGAGGTGAATTTTATTTTGAACATTTGAAAAGCATGTTAACCCTTCATGATGAGGCTGTGTGAAGGCTGAAATACAAACTCACTTATTTGTATTCTGCTTCTTTCTTGTGTTGCCTAGCTGGCCTTCTTTTGAATCTGTCCTTCAAACTTCTTACTCCTACACAGTTCCAGATGTGGTCAGTTGGGGATGTTGAGCTCTGCAATCTACATTTTCTGTCTTAGACACAGTAATAGTGGCATCTATTGGATTGATTTCAAGAGATCCATTTAAGGATGCTCACCAGCAAGATTAAACATTTTGTTTAGAAATAAGTTGCAGCAATTAAATTAGAAATATGCACCCTTGCTTTGAAAACCTGTAGATCACTTTGAAAGACTACATTGCTTTAATACATATTTTAGTCTTTTCCTTGAGCTTGATTTCTGGATTGTTCTTGAATTATTTTTATTTAATCTTTATTTAATCATGTTGATTTTATTTAATCAACATCCAGTGTCTTTAGAGTTTTTTGCCCCCTCTGGAAAAGGGAATAATAAATTCTGTCAACAGTTTGTAACTGATACCAGCTCATGTAGGTTTTTAACTTTTCTTATTTCTCATTTCTCAACACTTCTACTGATGGAAAGTTCAGTTGTGCTCAAAATAAATAGTACTATTCTCTATCGGAGAACCCACTTCTTTTTTCTGTTTTAAAATGCTAACTCAGTTTAATCAAACTGGCATTTTAGGATTCTGAAACTTACATGCCATTTCAAAAGGGAGAACCTGAACAAAGTGTCAGTTTTACTATTCTTGCCTTTAGGGTAGATCTGTTCGACATTCATGTTGCTTAAAATAGTCTAATAATTGAAAGAATTATTTTTTTTTTGCTGGATCATCTCTGTGGTTGTCGTAGCTTGCTGGAATCCATGTTATAACATTTTGATACCAAAAAAAAAAAGAAAAAAGGAGATGGAAGAGGGAGGAAACTACGACCAGGACAAATCATTTGTCCGGTGTGTTTTGACATCCCAACTTCAGGAGATCAGAGATGGATCAGACAGACAAGCTAGGGCAGTGGCTCCCAACCTTTTGGGTACCAGGGAAATTTTAGCAACAGGTTTTCTGCCCAGTTGCTGGGTGGGTGTGGCCATGGTGGGCATGGCCTCGTCGGCCTCCTGCACCACTGGGGGGAGGTTTGCCCTCCCCGAGCTCCAAAGGCTTTTCTTGAGCCTTCGGGAGGGCAAAAATGGCCTCCTCAGGCTCTGGAGGCTCTCTGGAAGCCGGATACGGACCCATTTCCGGCCTTCCCAAACTTCTGGGAGGCCCATTTTTCACTCTCCCTAAGCCTCTGCACTTACCTGCATCCAAAACAGGCCATGTAGGGACTCTTGGGAGGGGCGAGGTGGGATGGGTGGGAGTGGGATTTGGGGGTTCTCTGAACTGCACAGAATCTTAGTTAGGGGCTCTCCCAAACCCCTGCAAACTCCTGACTGGAACCATGGAGAGTAAGTTTTTCCGTGGCCCGGAGGGGCTGTGGTTTCACGTGCTGCCTGCATCCCATGGATGGGGCTTCTTTTGTTTGCGTGGCCTGGTTTGTGGAATGCCGTGGCCCAGGGTCTATCCACAGACCAGGGGGTTGGGGGAACCCCTGAGTTAGGGAATACTTGCAGAGACTAACTTGTGTAGTTCTTTCCAAGCCCATCAGTATAGCAGGGTAATAAACGAGAGTGTTGTGTTGTGTGTATTTCTTTGTTTGTATAATATGTAGGCAACAGTAGGATATGCTAGTCTGCATTATATTCTACTCTGGGTCACGTGACCAGCAAGGATGGGAGCTAAGAACAGGGAAGTCACTGCCCATAGACAAGACAGATGGAGTAAATTGTGACATAGACACACCATTAGCATTACTTCCTTCCATCACTACCATTGGGTTGGGAAGAGTAAAAAAAAAAAAAGTTTGCATTGGCTCAGTCAGAATATTGCCTTTCAGAAAGTATCTTGTCGAACTTTCAAATCACGCTGTTCAACTTTCACAGCTTCTTTTTCTGCTTTGGTTAACGTAGCCTATTAGCATAAAATCAAGGAGAATTCTTAAAAAAAAAAAAAAAAAGTATGAGGTGACATTTACCCTTCCTTCCAGATTTTCAAGCTGAACAATAATGATTTTATTTTTAAAAAGAAAAGTAGTACGCGTTGGAAGTTTTATTTTGGATTTTTAAAAAGAGCATATCATCGGAATTGCCTTTTTATGATATAAAATATCCCAACCCTGGGAGCTGAAGTCCATGCATCTTAAATTGCCTAGATGGGAAAAATAGCATCGTAGAACAGTTTTGGGTACCACTCAAAAGTTGCCCGTTCAACTCTGGAGCTGTGGAAAAGTTGGCATGGTTGTGGTTCTTGTTTTCATGATATTTGCATTATATTAGGAAAATAAGAATTGGATGACTCGACAGAGCGAAAGATTTGTTTGGACAATAATCACAATAAATAACACTCATCCGTGGTTAAATAACTTTTAGAAATGAATTCACAGCCACTGTACCATGTTGTATAAGAATGATCATAGATTTGCTGAATATACTTTGACTTACAAAGGAGCCCAAAATTTCTGTTACTAAGCGAGACAGTGTGTTAATTGAGTTTTGTCCTGCTTTACGATATTTCTTGCCATGGTCCTTAAGTGAACCATTGCGGTTGTTAAATTAGTCACATGGCTGTTATATGAATTTGGCTTTCCCCATTGACTTGGTTTGTCAGAACATCGTAAAAGGGGAGGCATGCTCTTAAATTCAGGGTTGACTTTTAAAAAATAGAATAGAGCTGGAAGGGACCTTGGAGGTCTTCTAGTCCAGTCCCCTGCTCAAGGAGGAGAGAACCTATACTTATTTCGGATAAGCGTCTGTCTAGACTCTTCTTAAAAACATCCAGTGATGGAACACCCACAATATCTGAAGGCAATTTGGGGGGTATGTATGGCAGTTGATAGTTATTTCTCCTTTATCGTCTCCTCTGCCTCCATATCCATAGGATGTGATTGTGAAAAGCACCATAATTAAATAGATCACCATCAGTTTAGCTTCAAGAGTTTTCCTTCCCTAGCCTGGAGCCCCAAAATCAGCAGTGCCTGTCTCGATATGCAGTACAACCTGAATATTGTGGGCTGTTTCAGGAGATAGCAGTAAGTATGAACGTCGAATGTTTCTCCAACTTTAGCATTCTTTCATTCATGCATACCTAAACACCTTATTTAATGTTATCATTGTCCATAAGGGAAAGCTGAACTCTTGTCTGTCTCTTGTTAACACCTTCTGAAGTTCTTAAGAGAGATGTTTGAATAAATACTGACGGGATACGGTTTAATCAGGGAATATATTTCTTTTCGAAATGATGACACGCATGGAAGGATCTTTGGTATGCGGCTTAAGACAAGAAGGATTCAAAGGCCCTTAAGGTAATAATAAATTCAAGGACCATTTCTGGATGTCACCAACTCTAGCAGCTGGCCCCACGGCAGCTGAAGAAGCCCAAGGATAGAATTTGATGTTCTGCTGTAAATAGAAGTGGTGCCTTCCCTTTTATTTTGCCCTAAGGCACTGAGTGGGATCAGCATGGATAGTTTTGTTGCACGTGGGCAAGTGTGGTTCCAGTTGGTTCTGCTCAGAGATGGTATCCAGCAGGTTCTGACCAGTTCTGGAGAACCGATTGCGGAAATTTTGAGTAGTTCGGAGAACCGGCAAATCCCGCCTCTGACTGGCTCTGCCCCCATCTATTCTCTGCCTCCCGAGTCCCAGCTGATTGGCTGGGTCTTCTTTGGTTGCCCTGCACAGGAGAACGGAGCTGGAAAGCAGGTTAGTGGGGTGGGGAGGGAATGTGGATTTTCCAGTAACCTTCTCCCAGGAGTGGGGAGGAAATGGAGATTTTGTAGTATCCTTCCCCTGCTGCGCCCACCAAGCCATGTCCACCAAGCCATACCGACAGAACTGGTAGTAAAACTTTTTGAATCCCATCACTGGTTTTGCTGGTTTCTTCTGTTACTCCCCCTTTCCATCTGTTCCTTGACTTCTTCTCCTTTCATCAGACTTCTTTTGTTAGTGAGGGACATCAGATCTCCAGGTTCAGCAGCTTCATTTTTTTTTTCTTTTTAAAAATAATTAGTTGAGTGGTCTACTTCTCTAGTCCTGAAATTGACTAGCCTGTTCCTTCTTTAAGAGATGCAATTGTAATTGACAGGATCCAGTTTTGTATATCTTCATCCTTCCCAGTTAGTGTTTTAAGGCTTTTTACTTTTTTGACTCTCTTGTTCCAACTGGATCCTGACATTTAAAGCCCTTTCTCGATGTCCACTTCTTCAACGGCACTTCTCCAGCACCTGCACAAATCCAGATGACATCAGATATCAGTCTAGTTACAAGAGATAAAAGGAAGAAAAGACAAGTTCAGTCAGTAGGATTGGAGAAAAAAAGAGAAAATTGCAGTGTATAAACATGGCAAAGTGCAAAACAAACTTTCAATGTGATGGATGATAGGGCTGGGGAAGGATCTAGCTGTCATGGTCCTTAGACATTGTGTGTTAAAGCACCACAACACAGATCTGTCTCAGGTGCACAGTTGGGGTGCTCTGGTGGCAAGATGGGAGGTTTGAACCTATGCTTTTTCTTGCTTTGCACAATATGGTTGATCGTGGCTTCTGACCCAGTCAGAGTTGGCTATCAAATATTGTTGGAAATGGCAATGTAAAGGAGGCTTGAAACGGTGGTGCCAAGACAGGGTTCAGCTACTTGTTGTTTGGCCATCAAAAACAAATTTATAATCAAGATGGACAGAAGGAAGAAGACATGGATGGATGGACAGTGTTTTGGGTCATTGAAATATCATGAATATGATGATATTATTCATTGAGTTGATGAATTGCCAACTCTAGGCAATTCTATGGGCCAGGTCTCTCCACATCTCCCAATTTTGCACTACTTCTTTCAGTTACTCTGTGCTTGACTTTTTGATGGTGCATTGAAATATATTAAACTGAAGTCAAATGGGCTTATTTCCCACTTATATCCGGTTCCCAGCAACTCTACATTGCATTTATTGTATATTTGTGATAGCATTTCTAAAAGCCATTGTTAAAAACTCTTTATTGCATCCCAACCTTCTATAGCATTCAAATGGAATGAATGGGAAGCAAAAAGAAGAAAACAAACAAACAAAAAACCAAGAGCATTTTAAAGGCTGCCTCTAATTAGGAAACTTTCTCCTGCTGAAATCCAGGGGGTGGGTGGGGAAGATGGAGATAATGATGGAAGAATTTTCAAAGGATTTGCAAATCCATGCCTTTGCTGGATCTGGCCAGTGAATTATTCTTTTGAGTTCATCCAGGCCTTCTTTTTCCATTCAATATCCAGAGGGGGGGGGGAGGGAGGGAGGGAGGGAGATAATTGTTAGTGGAGGGCAGGTCCTTCTCTTCCCATTGCACTGCTACTTCTTGAGATGACAGATGGTTCCATGGAGAAATTCATAAATGTGTCTTTTTTCTTCTGCCTCTCATGCTACGATTAGCATTGGGTGAAGAATTTGTGCTCTCCAAAGTTGATAACAGTCTAGACTCCTCAATCCATCTGGAATTCCCCACTCCTCCTTCCTCCTCACTCAGCAGAACTTTGAAAGGATCTGTATTTATCTGCCCTTCAATTATCGTGGCATTAACTTTGTTGCGAATATGGGCTGCGGTATGGTAATTTTACTTTTCAGGAAAAAAGCAGGCAGAGTTAAATTTAGCACTCTACTGTAGGATTCAAGCGGTTCCCAAACCCTAAGGGATAGAAACTTAAATTGAGTTTATAAAACCATTGAATTATATAAATGTTGGTTGCTTTTTTGTTTAAGGAAATGATAACTTAATCTTCAATGTTTGCATTCTTCAAGGCTGGACTTAATCAATCCCTCATGCCCGAGTCTGTTGCATTCTGCGTTCAGCAAAAGAGTATTATTATTATTATTTGAATGCATATTGTCTGTTCCTTCTATCTTCACCGCTTTATGCTTTGTAGATAAAGGACTTCAGTGTCTTTAATCCCACTTTTCAATGCAGGTCAGTGAATAGGAAAATGTATCTGTTGAAAATTGGATCAGCCCCCATAATCACAAGTTGCTTAGCTTTATCGTGATGATTTAGGAACAGTTAATAACCTGTTCAGAAGTAAACGCTGCAGAGGTGAGATTTAGTTGTGCGTTTCATGCAGTTTTCAGCAGACAGAAAAATATAATGTTCATGCTTTCTTTTCCCGTTTAGACAAACATGTTTCTGGTTGATTAAAATTTGATAGGGGAACAAACAGAAATATAATTCCATCAACTTAATTGGACAGTATCTGCTGTCTGTGTTTGACTATGGTTTTTTTTAACCGATGGGGCAAAGAAAGGTTCCAGATGGACAGATTAGGAGGAGATACAATTTATTTATTTTTATTCGTTCAATATCAAGCTCCCCTGAAGTGTGTGAAACACATTAGAAACCCTGAAGCGAAAAATAACTTAAAACCGATATGATACCACTGAAAAGAGAATTAAAATTTTGGCTAACTTTTTAAAAACTCTTTAAGATATAGAACAGAAGTAGACGAGCTGGAAAAGCAGAAAAGCATTCATTTAATTAGAAGTCTGAAACAAAAATGAGCATGCTTTTAGCTAGTGTTGAAAGTTTAAGGGGATTGTATCCCCTGGACCTGAACTGGGTAGATGGAGAGACATCATGATGGGATGTTTGTTGTAAGAATGTAGCTGTGAAGTAGCTAGCTTAAAGTCCACACATGTGGGTCTGGTGGTTCACATCTGATAGTAGCAGATGCAATTTTCATCAGGAGGTATCTTGCTAGAATTTAGGTAATGAACAGTTACATATATTGTCTTATATTATCCCATTATTAAGCTGTGGGGGACTTTAGGTGTGATTGCAAGTACTTAAGTATTCCCTTGTAGAAAGCCTTGTGAATCAGATAGAATGTCCTTGCAGTCCAGTGGTACATCTGGATTCAAGGCCCAAATGGGAGCATGGAAGTAGCACCTATTTATAACAATTTGCAGTTTGAAATTTGGGGATGGGTTGTTACATTTTTGAGGTTCTTATATCTCAAAGCATGGTACGAAATTGACCTTGTACTCTTCTGCTACTTGGTCTTCAATGTTGGTTGAGTTTCCAGAGACAGATTAATTGCTATACACTGATTGATGCTCAGATAAAGGAGTTTAGAACCTTTGATCTGACAATCTAGAACTGATATCATAAATCCAGTTCAGTTGGGCAAGTGGTTTCTACATTTGGCCTTGAATCATATTAGCATGGAATCAGACTCCTTGATACCTAAAGTGCCTTTCCAATGAGTCACTCATTGGAAAGACACTTTAGGTCAGGGGTGTCAAACTGGAATTCTTCAATGGCCAGATCAGCATTAAAGTTCTCCTCCATAGTCCAGGTTGGGGGGGGCAGGGAGTGTGGGGGGGAGATGGGATGGACACCTCCTGCAGCACCCTGCTGGCCAAAATGGGGTGCAGGGGGCTGTGCATGGCCCCTCCACACTGTGTTTTCAACCTGGACAGCCTCCTGCAGCACTTTGCCAGCTAAAAACCAGCCCCACAAAGCCTATTTTTGGTTGGCAAAGTGTTGCAGGAGGCTGTCCAGGCCAAAAACAGGCCACACGGGAGCCTCACAAGGCCTCTTTGTGGCCTGTTTTTGGCCGGCAAAGGCACAGTGAGCTGGTCCTTTGATATTTCCAGGCCTTGAGTTTGATACCACTGGCTTTAGAAGAAGTCTGGTTTCTATGGGATACATGTTAGAAAGCTCAGTTAACATTTCTAGACAGGTAATTGAGCTTGAAACAGCTTCTTACCATGTGTAGAATCTCTAAACCCATGTTTTGCACATTTTCTCATTGAAATTTCCCCCTCTGCAGTCCAACTGTCACCTGTTCTGCTTAAATGGCCACAATTCAGATAGAAAAAACTAGTCAGAGAAAGGAGTGGAACTCTGTAATAGCTATTTGAGAGAACTTTTTTTGAATATTTTATGAAACAAAACAATCAAAAACATTGGACATGGTTAAGTCGGTTTGATGTGATTTTGGGTCAATATCGTAGATAGATATATTCCTATGAACAATTATTCAACTATATACATATATACATTTGTTCATTCATATATTACATTTCTAACATCTTTCATCTTCTTTTCATCTCATCCAATCATTTACCCTTTCAACAACTCCTTTCCCAACTTAAGACCTTCCTTATTTGAAAAAACTTTCAATGGAGAAATATTTTGTAAAATGTTGCTGTTTAGACACCCAGAAGGACCTCTTGAGGTATCTGTGGTCTTTTTGTACTCAACATGTCAACAGGGTTAGGTTAACTGAGTCTTTGGCTCAAGGCCCTGAGGGTAAAACTTGTCATATTGGGTTTGAGGAGTCATCCATTTATCAATTGCTGTCCGTCCTAGAATTTGAGATGCTCAAGAAGCCACTAACTTCTCAATCCTATTTAACTTGGTCTAACGTGTTTGGGGAACTCAGTCATCAAACCTAACCCTTCTAAGATTATGAACATAGAAAAAAATATTGCCTTTTCACTTTCTGTACTCCTAGATAGAACAAGTAGGCATGGGAAAACACAACAGTGAACAGTATTTATGTGAGGAGTTATGCTCATTTCGTAATAGGGAAGGAATTGACTCCCAAGTGTATGCATCAAAACACCAACTTTTCATATACACTGACCATTGTGGCTCTTTGATACACAATATAAAGATTAATTTCATCTGAGGTTGATGTCCATTTAGAGATTTTTTTTTTAAAATGGGATGCAGTACATAAATGATACAAATAAAGACTTGGAGGAAATCCTGCAAGACTTATATGAAGGACTTATCTGAACCCTACAAGGCTTATCTTGCCAATCACATCCACACAACACACTAAAGCGGGGAGGCAAGGAATGTTTGTGGTCCCATCTCCTAAGGAGGTACATTTGGCAGAACCCAGAAGAAGAGCCTTTTCTGTGGTGGCTCCCCCTGGAAATTAACCTGGTCCCCATTCTGACACTCTTTTGGAAGGCCCTGAAGATATGGTTCTGCCAGCAGGCCTGGGGAACCCAGAGCAAGATGGAGCCCATTAAATGGTTGATATGACTATGTGTTGTCACTGAGATGGGATGGCATTAATATTTTATTACTATTTTTATATTTTATTATTTTTATATTGTGTTTTTATTTCCTGCAAGCCACCTTGAGTTGCTATGAGTGAGTAGACAGCAATATAAAATTTCCAAATAAACAAATAAATGAAACTTTTTTCAACTTTTTTCCAGTGTTGTGAGTCCCAGGATTATTTCTTGAAACCCTACCTTGCTTTTTATTTGTTAGGCATCTTCTGCCATTTAGGTTCATTCAGTAACCCTGGAGTTAATGGTTAGCAAGGAACTAAAAAATAAATTACTTCTATGTGTTCTACATAACATGAATAAATTAATTCAGCCTCCCCATATCCGTGCGTTCTTCTCTTTTATTTTATCCTGAGGTAAATCAATGCTAAATATGGCTATCTTTCCTCAGAGGTGAGTTGTTCCAGCTGGTTGACTCTGTAGTTTGTCCATCTTTTGTGTCTTTTTTTAGCTCGTAAATGTCTTTTGTGAGAATCAGTGATGAGATCTATATGCTATTCAATGTGTGTGATCCCATTGTTGATTTCCAAAAGAAACATGATGGTTTGGAGCAAAGTGATTTTTCTTTTCTTTCCCAACGTGATTTTTTTTTAAAAAAAGTTCAAATCAACTGCCATCCACATGAAATGAACTGAAATAGCTTAAATCTGGAAAGCAAAGGGAATACGTTTTCCAATGTGTTAACCAAAACTTTGGTTTGGGTCATTAAGGTTGAATTAAGGCTATCCACACATCAATCTTTCTTTTCACAGTGAGCAAACACAGAAGATTCCAACTAACTCCCGTTAATCAGTTCCAGAACAAAGTGGGATATTAACTAAATATAACTATCTGAGTAGACTCGGTTGGTATGATATGACAGTGAAGATTCCAGGTTTATGTTCATATTTTTTGAGGGGAGAGGGGAATCACTTGAACTTGGTTTTTCTTTTCCCTCAGAAAGAAGCATGTTTTTTCCAATTTTGAATTCCAAAATAGACATCTTCAGAAAGAGCCTCACCTGTCCACAATTACTGTTATGTAGTTTTGCATGGGCCACCTGATGAGGAGAAGTGTTGAAATTTCCTTGAAAGCCAAGCCACCTTGCATGGTGAAGAATTCTGCTGTAACTTGGCTGGCCAGCCTTCCCTCTCTATTGTGAGTAATTCCTATCCGTGGTAACCCAGCAGAATTCCTAGATATGTGAAGAAAGCTGGACTTGAACTAGGAATCCTCCTGAATATGTGTGTGTGTGTGAGAGAGAGAGGCGGCGGGGGAGGGGAGGGCATAGCCAATTTTTTAACTGTTTCTTTTAGCTCAGTGCTGTGTGTGATGGAAAGTTTCACTTGAAGAGGCAAGGTGCATAAGTGTGATTGACCAGTGAGAGCCTGCCTTCTTGCAAATGAGACACAAAACAAAGCACAGCCACAACAACAAAACACAACAGTGGGATACTCATGGAAGAATTGTGGAAGCTTTAGTTTCGTCTACCTTAAAAATGAACACTGTGACACTTGGGTAGAGTTGATGGAAAGAAGGAGGAGAGGAGGAGAAGGAGAAGAAAAGAGGAAGAAGAGGAAGAGGGAGAAGGAGGAGGAGGAAGAGGAGGAGGATGGAGGATATTTTTCAAAAAGGGCTGTGACAGTGAGACTGGTTTTGTTTTTGACAAAAGTTGTTTGTGATTTCAGGAACTCCTGGGAAATCTCTTGATCAGATTCACATCTGTTCCTGTCAAAGTGGGTGCTAAGATACTGGTCACCCAGCAACCATGTCCAAGAGGGAATTGGGCTGATAATAACTTCAAAAAAAAAAAAAAGGAATGACAGATGCGAGATTAGGATGAAAGACAAAATGCATGAAAAATGAGCTTATTAGGAAAAAAAATGTTCAGCCACCTTCATGCAAATTATCGAGCAAATGTTTGCAGGCTATAATTCCGGCTTGCCTGTGGATTGAGGAGAAATAAAGGAGGTCTATATAGCTGAAACCCCAAACATGTAATTTTTTTTTTAGTATCAATTAACATACAAGCTGTACCTTTCCAGTAACGCCACTCTCCCCCCACCCCCAAGATCAGGCAGCTGGGTATTTAATTGTAGGTTTCATAAAAATCACATTATTTGGTAATGTTTGCGAATCTTCCAAAGAGATCTATTGATTTTAATAGCAAAACAAACAAGTTGTCCTCTCTTAATTAAAATATTTAAGGCTGAACGCTTGTTTCTCGCAGAGTCTTTTCTGGTAGCATTCATTAATAAAAGATCATGAAATATGAGCTGATCCTGTTGTGGGCAAAGGCTGTTCCATTAAACTCTTCCCTCCCCCTTTTTCTTTTTTTCCACCCTGCAAAATAAATAAATAAAAAAACCACAGCCATTTATTCCTACATGTGAATATTCAAGTAGGGGGCTTTGGCTCCCGGTATTATTATTATTATTACTACTGAAATCTTCACGTGTCAGTCAGCATTTAGAAAAAAGCCGATGAAATATCCTGATTGAGAGAGAGAGAGAGAGAGAGAGAGAGAGCTTTCGGTGGCTTGGTTACCAGTGTCTAATGTGGTCACGTTCTGAAATTGATTTTCTTCAGAAATTAATTAATTTTTCATATCGCCCCAAGCTGCAGTTAAAAAGAGTGCATCCTTGTCTATTTTTTTTCCAGAAATACTGCCTAATCATATTAATACCATTGCCCCAAGGATAAAAAGATAATTGTACAAATGCATTTGGAAATATGTATCACTGAGTATTTATGATTGAATTATGCAAATGACCTAGCTCTCATCCTTTCCAAGCCCAGATTGTCTAATTAGGATTGATATGCTGAATAGATGTTCCAGAATTTGAATACAAGCATGTCCAAAGAGCAGAAAATTGGAAATGACAAGGCTGAAATGTTGAAGAAAGTATCTTTCGCTTTTCTATTTCATTAATATGGTGCTAGAATGGGGTGTTTTTCCTTTGGCTGTTTTTGTGACTCATCTTTAAGTCCTAGAGTAAAGAAGGGGGAGGGAAAAAAAGCCACTCTACTTTCTGAAACAACACTGTCTTATAAATAACACAATGCTCTCTTTGTGCAGTTTCTCTTTCTCTCTCCCCTGTGATGTGATTGTTAAGGATGTTGTTAGGAATATGATCTTCCTCACAAAGATGGATTATTTTCTTTCCTTTTCCCATCGTCCATTTATATTTGCATGTCATGAGATCTTCTAAGGTTGAAAGGGATGGCCATCAGTTTAGTGCCGGTTTCTGAGCAATTCGTCTCTTGCTAATTTTGGAATTAGCAATTCCATGTTTCTGTTTGTACAGAATCCCAAGAGGGGATGTGAATCCACTGGGGCTGGTTTTTGTGCAGCCCAGTTTTAGCGCTGTGGTTTTGAAAGAGAAACTGCTACAGACCTGAAATCTTAGTTAGTTTTGCAAATGCTCTCTCCTGTCTCTCTCTTTCTGCCTCCCTTACAAACCTCAAAGTCGGCCAAAGCAAGGAATGAATAGATAGGATTTCAGCTGTCATTAGTAGCAAGAGTTATCCCATCTGAACTCTAGAGGTTTTGTTCCACCATCTGCAGGATGATGGATTGCTGCATTTAATATATTTCAGCTTTTGTCCATCTTGGGTTGGACTGATAACATTATCAATGATTTCAGTTGTGATTAAGAATTTAAGACTGCCTCTTGCAATTGGGCAGAATTTCTGGGTGTGTAATTGCTTCCCAGGTACTTGGGCAGTTTAACTTAAGCATGTAAGACTCATTTCATGTTTTCTGTCTCTGTCTGTCTGTCTCTGTCTGTCTCTGTCTCTCTCTCTGTCTGACTCTCTCTGTCTTTCTGTCTTTTTCTCTCTGTCTCTGTCTGTCTCTTTGTCTACCTCTCTATCTCTCTGTCTCTGTCTCTCTGTCTCTCTTTAAAAAAAGCAAGCCATGTTTGGAATCTGTCAAGAGCAATTAATATTGCAGCTGGCACCTCCAAACAAATGATAATGAGAATTTGGGGATCTTCCTGAACCTCTAGAAGAAATATTTCATTGCAAAAGTAAAGAAGATGTGTTTCAGCCTTCTGGTTTTTTTCCCCCTTTGACTTGCTGAAGTCAAGATGCGCTCTGTGGATGCATATACTGTAGGGAGCATGCCATCATTTGTGCCTCTTTCTGTACTGAAGTGTCATAGCTCCTGGGGATGTCATTGGAGGGCCATGCAAGGGTTGAATTAAAGTAATAAAACAGAACATGACATGTGTCATGGGACAATTTGAACACAGACAAGTCCAAACAGCAAAGGAGTCAACCCAACAACCCACTCTCCCTGTCTCTTCAGTATGATTTGTTGAATAGTACAGCGAACAGACTGTATAATTTTATATTTAGGGACAAGCAGTAATACAGAGGTTAAACCCTAGGTTTTCAGAAACCAATCAGGAAGGAATCAAAGTATTTTGCAGTGTTATTGACTCTCAAGAGTGGTCCCCAGACAATTTTCTCAGCTGTGATCCACTTCCTGAGGTGATAGGCTAAACTGGAGTCAGTTTTTCTCCATTTGAATAGCATCGGTGTATATTTGGAATTCCACTTTTTTGGAGAAAGGTATGAATAACAATACAAGCATAATACGATGTTGTAATTGAGTTGGGCTGCTGAAAGGGTATTTTGCACTGTCTAGCTGAATATTCATGAAAGGTAGGATTCCCATTTGTTTTGTGTGGGGTTTTTATTTAAACAACACTTACTTAATTGTAGCATCTTTCATTTTTCCTTCTTATATCTGACTTCACTGTGTTCTTTCCAAGAGCAATTATGACCTTCAGAATAGGAAACATTGTGCTAATTAAAAGATACCTTTTTGGAAGTCGAACCTGAGAACTGGATTTTCTTTCTTCCTTTTTCCTTTTCAAGTTGCCTTGTTGCATCAAACTGCCTTCCTTTTTATACAGTTTTGTCATTGGAGGAAATGGCTAACTGGTTTTAAAGCTATTTCTCATGCAGTTTTCATAGGAAGTTGAAAGTTTGCATTTGTAAGCTGGGCTTAATTCTGTTATATAAACAAGGTTTCCTTAATGCATTGTGGCTATCTCCAAAAAATAAGCTCTAAGGGCGATTGACTTTGAATTATGTCAGATAAAGTCTCTATTAAAATACATCAAGTTTGGTATAAACCATAAGAGCAATATTTGCACTAATCCTTAGAGACAGTAAGTCCTTTGTAATTGATATCAATAATTCTGAAGCCTATTGTGGGTGAAATTTAGGCTTTCTGTAAAGTAAGAATAGTAATAATCTCATTTTGATGACCCAATGTTCACAGTGGAAATAATGTCACTGATGCACTAAGATATTATGTGTTCTCTGAAAGATTAAATGACCCCCCCCTTGTTCTTTTTTTTACCAAAGCTACTCACGTATCTCCACTGTTATTTACTTCTCTCAAATCCTTGGCTACTCCAACTATTTGTCTTTCAAGCTTCCATTCCTCAACTCCTTAAGTTTGAGGATAACTCAAGATCTCATTTATGGTTTAGTTCAGCTTTTTAAACCCTCTCTTCTAGAATTAGAGCCTTTGCCAGATTGTAGCCTTTGCCCCAACTCCTGCCAAACTAGCAGTTCAAAAGCATGCAAATGCAAGTAGATCAATAGGCACCACTTCAGTGGAAAGGTAATAAGTGTTTTGTGTACCTTGGTGTATGGTCATGTTGGCCACATGACCATGGAAGCATCTTTGATCAACAATGGCTTAAAAAGTGGAGATGGGCACAGCCGGTTAGGGGAAGCCTAACCTAAATCTTACTTTTTTAATATTTATCTTCTATTTGAGTTCTTAAGCTCTTACTTTAACAAGAACTAACACTTTAGAATCTTCTCATTGGCTACACCTTTCATTTGTTGTAAGCTTTATATGGGTAGTACTGAAGAAATAAGTTCTATTCTCCAATTTAAGAACAGAATGGATTAATAAAAGCTTTCATGCTTAGGATGCTGGCTGAAGCTATTGATATTGTAGGAAATCTGAAAAATGTTACATAAATATTGTAAATATGAATAAATATTTGTATCGAAATATTAATGTGTGATATGCACACTCTTTTCTGATAGCAAATTTCAAACATATATGCTTAAGAAAGTCCTGATGCGCTTGAGGAAAAGTAACAGAACTTTATTTTGAGAAAGTTTGCAAATGTATTTAAAATCCTACCTTTGAATTCATATGACTTTGAAGTAGTTTGTAGAAATAAAATATGTGGAAGAAGAGCCTAATGAAACTTTGTTAAATAAAACAAAATATCAAATAGTCTTTATGGAGTCCCAAGAATCTCGATAGATTTAGAAGATCTGAAGATAATTGATAGTTTTTTTTCCTTAAGATGTCACAAGTAATTTTTTTCTAAGGTAAAAGCTTTGAATTTCTAAAATTTTAACTTCTTTAAAAAGTAACTTAATTTAAACTGAACTCAATTTGTGTACTTCAGATTCTGCCTTCAGAATCTTTCCCTTGTCTCAAAATTCTTGTGTTTTGGAAGAGATTTGTGTGAACAAAAGCAAAAAAAGATGAAGATTGTGTGGCTTTACCAGAAGTATGAAAGATTTAACTCTTTAAATATCTTCTTCTAATTAAAAAATAAAACGTATATGGAATATATAAGTGATAGTTGCTGAGATACCATTTCATCTGATCAGTCTCAAAAAAGTAGTCTTTATCTAAGAATTACATAAATGACAAATTTAAATTTTAAGTTTAAATTTAGTTTGTTAACCTAGTTTTTACTTGACTTAATTATGAACAGTAAGATTAAATTATTTAAGTCGACCTTACCATTGTACACAAATACAATATTTTTACGTTCAGAGTTGTTTTTCCTATAAAGCCCAGAATCTGTTGAAAAATTTAAAGCGACTAAGAGGTTAAATATTCAGAAAATCCAGGTCTTGTTAAAATGTGTATTCTCAATATTTAATGAATTACTAAAATATTAATTCATTTAGTACATCTTTGGTGTTAATGGTTTGTAGATTTCATGGGGCATTTTTAGCTGCGCTGGTTAACATCTTAATTTTCTATATAAAGATGAGATTATTATATACTATTAAATGTCCACTGTGGGAAAGAAAGTGCTTTCTGTTGGTAAAATGGCATCCATCTAGTTTTTATGGAACATGCACAGAAATCTACTATTTATGCAGGTAGAAATTCAATTGTGGGCTGGAAGCCAACTGCCATAGAAAGATTGAGAGACTGAAAGGAGAGAGGGGCAGGCTAGGCCTTGGTCACTGGATGAGTGCGGTTGTTTCGCTTGCTTGGCCTAACGTTATGGGATTCCTTGTATTTAGTTGCAATTTGATTTGATCCTTCTCCTGCGTGATACGGAGAGTATGTTGATAGAGGATTGGGGGAAATTTCATTTGAGATGCTGAGTTTCTTTCGTGATTGAATTGTTTGTGGTCTCTGCATCGTAATAGAGCTTGGTTCTGAAGAATAGCCGCTTCTGTTTTGTCAGCAGGATTTATGACGGTGTCTTGCTGTTTTGTAAATTATGTAACCCTCACCGTTCCTTCTTTGTTCTACCATGAAAACTAGTAGATAGTTTAATTATTTGATGGATTCTCATTCATTCTCTGGTATTTCTTTCCCCAATAATTTAATTTCTGACTTTCGGGAGGAGAGAATCATATTTCTTTTTGAGTCAAAGTCAAATGGCCACTGGCTTTTTAAAATAAAAGCCCAGCGTAAATATACACTCCGAACAGACATAATTAACAATGCAACATTGGAGCTAACTTGAATTGTTCTGAGCCATATCTATCAAGGACCACATTCAATGGCATCTTCCATGGGGATTTCATCATGTAAGTTAGATAAAAGGAAAAAAAAAATCCAGTGGGTTTTGCTTGGAAGGTTATGGCAAAAGGAAGAGGGAGATGGTCACAGAACATGGACTTGAAATCAGCCATACTGGGAAGGTTGCTGGCGTAGGAAAAAGGATAGACAGAAATTTTTTTTCTTGACAAAGCAAAAGGGTCACATGGTAATGTTGTGGTTTGCCATCAGCTTGTGCAGATGCAGCATAATCAGACAGTGGGAAATAATGTGGACCAGTCTGGGAGTCTGGAGAGGACTCAGATGAGGGTCCTGTGTTCGATGCAGAGATGGGGGCAGGATAATCTGGGAGTGGGATGCTGACTCTGGAGCCTTCGGAGTCTGGCAGCAGTGAGACAGAGAAACAAGGGGAGCCTGTTCCCAGTGTGTGTGTGTGCGCAGAGCTGCTAGAAGGCAAGAGCAGATCAGACAAAAGGGGTGACTCGGGAGTAAGGCTGGGAGGTGATTGCCCCTCCCATAAGGTTTATACATGCAAAGGTGAAGAAACCTTTGTAAGAAGCAACATCGTTTGTTCTGTTCGGATTATTCATTGAAGCTCTGGTTGGACTTTGTACTTCGGTTGGTTTTTTACAGTTCATTTGGCACTTTAGTTGTTGGCAGCAATTCAAAGGAGAGAAAGGTGGGTGCTTATCTCGAGGGACTGTTTGGGTCTCATTACAGGCTGGGAATGAACATAATTCCCAGCACTGAAATGAAACAAGAGTTGTTTTAACTAAGTGTGTGCTTAATTAAAGGTCTTAGGAAGCCTTGGTCAGAACAGGTAAGTCACCTGGTTTGTTTGTTATTCATCGTTTTTAACATTCATTGTGCCTCTTGGAACCAATGAACACTGAGTTCCAAGGTACCACCGTGTTTACATTAGATAACCTAACAAGCAGTCCTCGACTTTCAACCATAATTGAGCATAGAATTTTGCTCACCAAGGGAGACATTTCTTAAGTGAGTTTTGCCCCGTTTTGTGATCTTTCTTGCCACCGTTGTTAAGTGAATCCCTTCAGAAACACAGTCGTTAAATGAATCTGGCTTCCCCATTGACTTTCCTCATCAGGAGGTTGCAAAAGGGGAGTGATCATGTGACCCCCCAGGGGACACTGCATCCATCATAAATGTGAGTCAGCTGTCAAATGTCTGAAGTTTGATCCCGGGACCATGAGAATGCAGCAATGGCCACAAATGTTTTTAAAAAATGGCCATTAGTTGCTTTTTTAAATAGCTGTTGTGACTTCAAATGGTCCCAAACAGAACTGTTGTCAGTTGAGGTCTACTTGTAATTGCAAATGGATCTGTGCTGGATCAGTGAAGATGGTTTAAAGGTGATCCCAGGTTTTTCTGGACTTGGGGTGGAAGATGTCTCTCTTAGGTGTCATAGAATGTCTAGGAGAGGCAAGGAAACAAAATAGAAGGTGAAGTGTTTTCTGAGTACAATCCAGAAGGATAATTTTTATTTACTCTTGGTCACTGTGTAATTTTCTTTAGAAACTCTTGACAAGAGTCCTTAAATTTATGTGCAGTTACCATCAAAACAAGGCTAAAATTGGAGGAGAAACCCTTTGGAATAGGATAAGATAGGATAGAATGGAATAGAATAGAATGGAATGGAATAGAATAGAATAGAATAGAATAGAATAGAATAGAATAGAATAGAATAGAATAGAATTCTTTATTGGCCAAATGTGATTGGACACACAAGTAATTTTTTTTGGGTGCATATGTTCTCAGTGTACAGAAAGAAAAAATAAAATACATTCATCAAGAATCATAAGATACAATACTTAATGATAGTCATAGGCTACTAATAAGCAATTAAATCATACTAGGAAACAAATAAAACAATATAAATTGTAAAGATACAAGCAACATGGTTATGGTTATCAGTTGGAAGAGATAGATAATAGAAAGAATGAGAAGAATAATAGTAAGACTGTCTTACAAAATATTTTGACAGTGTTATGGGAACTAGTTGTTTGACAGAGTGATCGCATTCAGGAAAAATTGTCCTGTAGTTTTTATTTATGTTACACACACACACACACACACACACACACAGAGAGAGAGAGAGAGAGAGAGAGAGGGATAGATATAGATATAGATATACTTATGAGTGTGAGTGTGTGTATGTATGAATATATATATAAGTAATATTCTGTATTTGGAAGATGGAAATTAAGAAAATGTTCCCTTGGTGGGAATTTAATACACATGGCAATGTGAGTGAGAGATCTGTGTATTTTACGCATTTTGTCTCATTGTCTTTACACAGAAAGAGAATATATTGATTGTTTATTTACAGATGGGTTTGAGTGGACCACATATACAAAAGCATATGTGAAAAAGTGCAAAGAGAAACGTCACACATTTTGTAAATGGGAAATAGGATTTATTTCGATGTTGTGTGTACTTGCTAGCGTAAAGCGTTAAAAGAAAATGAGCACAGGTTTTAGAGAAATAAATCTGTGACATCTGCCAAAAAGAAAAAAAAAAGGACTATTGTGGCACAAATGGGATTTGCAAGAAATTGTCAAATGGATCTTTCATAGATAAATGGGGTTTTGTGTGGGGATTTTTAACAAAGAACATATGTTCTTTAAAGCTTCACATATAAGAAAAAAGGCAATTCTGTAAAACTAAAAGCCGACAGTAAATTTAATTTTAAAAAATTCTGCTTTCGATAAATTTATGCAGCACCAGGAAAACAGTTTTATTGATACATTTGGAGTTCTTTATGTATTTAATATGAACTGTGTATTAGGGAAACCATGTAAAAAGCATGGTATGCCAGTGACAAATATTTCATTTTAAACCTTAAAATAAGCAAATTATTAGTAGACCAGAATTACATACTACTAATGCAGTCATTAAAATTGATTGCTTTCATTCTGCTCCATGCAACTTCAGCCAGAAAATTGCAGGAAAACTCAGTTTTCAAACATGTATAACTGTAAGCCATTCGGTTTGCTGCATTTCCATTGGTGAGCATATATATTCACCATATGCTCCATAAAGCACCAATACTGAATGATACACCACCAACTGAAATAATTAAAATAAATTCATCTTAAAAAAAAAAAAAAAGTCTTGAACTATACTGATTGTTCAACAGAAGTAGTATGAGTTAGGTAGTGGTGATCTGCATGGAATTAGCAATAGCAATAGCATAGCACTTAGACTTATATACCGCTTCATAATGCTTTACAGCCCTCTCTAAGTGGTTTACAGAGTCAGCATATTGTCCCCAACAATCTGGGTTCTCATTTTACCTACCTCGGAAGGATGGAAGGCTGAGTCAATTTTGAGCTAGTAAGAATCAAACTGTTAGCAGTGAGCAGAATTAGCCTGTAATACTGCGTTCTAACCACTATGCTACCATGGCTCATTAATGATGTGTCCTTCAGAACTGGTCTACAATTGTCACTTGTGAATGGCACTTTCTTGGTTGTAGAATTAATTGGTATTTGTGGAGATCTTTAAGAACATGGGTCCGAAACAGTTTAATGCTTTGTAGACCAATGTCAACATTTAAGTTATACAGTACATACAGTAACTTAAAGGCAGTCTTGAAACTCTCAGTCAGAGTTATGTCACCCCAGTGATAGACCAGTTGTGGCCTTCAAAGCACCTTCAAAGGTAGCCCTTGCACAGTTTGTATACAAAGTTCTCCAGTCATAAAATTCTTAGGACATCAATCTTGGAAGGCATCCTGTCCAGGTTGGAGCTGAGTCATGTGCTGATTTTAGCACATGGTTAAAAAAAAAAGCACATGTCTAAGGAAACTAAGGTAGAGCTTGTAAATCTTCATTAGAAGTTCCTTGTTTAGAACACTGTATCTATGCTACCATTTGACCAACTCAAGTTAAGCAATACCTTGCACATTAAGGAGCACTTAATTAGAGTGTTAAGACCTTGTAAAATATTGCTTTGAGTCATTTCAGGTATTATGTGCCATGTTTTGGGAAGTGGTACAATGACCAACATCATTAAATGAAATCTGGCACACAGATTCTCTGCAAAGTAATTTAGTTAAGAGAGAATTTAGGTGTGTTGCTATCTAAAGGTTAATCGTTGTATGGAAAACACAATGGTACCATAAACTTTTAGAGGATTGCCTTGTTAATGCCAACTGAGTTTGGCCTGTACATGTGGATTTCTTTCCCATTATCATTTTTCATTGCTTCTGATGGAGCATCAAGTACCACGTGGAACTCCAAAGCTCATGAACCTCCCCATCAAAGATATTAGACCTGACTACATGAAAAGGATATGGGAAGGAAGTTACATAATGTCTTCTTGTTGAAAAAAAAAAATCACTGTCTGATTCCTGGAATTTAAATTAGGATCAAGTCTCTTTTGGCAACTTCAAAGAAGGGAGAGGTTAATTGACTTAGAGACAAAGACATATTTTAAACTAAAAGAAAACTTTCAATGGAAAAATGACATATTTTTAAATAAAGGAATACATGGTGAACATCTCTTGGCTGGTGTTAGAACTATAGTGTGGTCTCTTATCTTTGGTACAAGAGATGTAATGTAGTTCTTTCTGGAAAATTACACCCTTATCTTTAATGCTTTGAATCAGTGTTTCCCAGCCTTGGCCACTTGAAGAGGTATGGACTTCAACTCCCAGAATTCCCCAGCCAGCTAATTCTCCATGCTGGCTAGGGAATACTGAAAATTGAAATCCACACATTTTCAAGAGGTCAAGGCTGGGAAATACTGCTGTAGCTGATGAAGAGAATATAACATATTTCCTTAAATATACTTCAACTGCTGGGATTCAGAGACGAGCAAGGATACTTCTCCTCAGGTAAGATGTTATTCTTCTACTTCACTGTATCCCAATATATTCCCAAACATGAGGCATTCTGCAAAAAAAATTGCATACTGATTTTTTTTGACTTTCTCTCCTTGTCCACCAGTGCTGTGGCAAATGGAATCCATTAAAGGCAGCTAAAAAGTTGTATCTACAACTTTTCTAAGGGCATGGGCCATGGTGGCATAGTGGTTAGAGTGCAGTACTGCAGGCTACTTCTGCTACCTGCCTGCTGCCTGCAATTTGGCAGTTCAAATCTCACCAGGGTCAGTGCTGACTTAGCCTTTCATCCTTCTGAGGTGGGTAAAATGAGGATCCAGATTGTTGGGGACAATAGGCTGACTCTGTGAACTGCTTAGAGAGGGCTGCTAAGACTGTGAAGCAATATATACATCTGAGTGCTATAGCTATTGTAATCTATAGTCCTAACTAGGTTTGGAATGGCCTAATTTATTTTGAAATAAAGATGGTTGAACTATTAGTGATTTTAAAGATGATTAGAAATGTGACATAGTGTAGGGGCGATACAATGCTGAAAAATAATTTAAAACAATAAAGAAAAATCCCAATTCATCCTTGCTGTTCCATGGTTACTCCATTTGAAATACACTACAAATAAGATCTTATGTGAATGTCAATGTTTGCAAAAACAGATTTAATCCAATTTAGGGAGCAGAAGTTTGCCAATGATCTGTGATCATTCTGTGTCTGGTTGCTCTCTCTTCATATCACTTGTCCTTGTTTTTTTTTAATGAACTTTTGGAATAACAAACCTATTAGTGAAATACATTTGGGGCCAAAGAACTAAGAGCAAGACATTACAGGAGGTGCTCAGCTGAAGAATAGTCAGTGAAAGGACATTGGTTTGACTTCAGCTTGAAAATAGTTCAATTTGTGGGTCCTTACACACCGTGAATACATCATCAGAATATGTATCATGAAGTAGAGCTTGACACCTGATTGAAGCTGGTGAAAATTTAAACAATTATTAATGTTCAAAATCTATATACCAGAAAGGAATGCAAAAACAAAACAAAACAGTCTTTTGCAGACTCAAGAAACATATTTTTATCGGTCTTTGAAAGTGTCAGTTTCTGTTGAGCCTTTGGAATATAAAAGATCTAACTGCTATTGTTATTTTCAAGAAGTAGATAAATAGAACTTATTTAAATGTAGCAGACGTTCAGGTTGTTGCAAACAACAAAATCAATAAGTTGAACTCCAGTCCAAAAAACCATATTTAAGAAGCAAATTTTATTCCCATAATAACTATCAAGTTTGTAGAAGTTTGTACTCAGTGTAGATGGGATCATTCTTGTAGCTTGTTGGTAATTAAAGTAATTTGATCTAAATTCAGTCAAAGATTCACAGAAACAAAGTTAAATCTATTGGTGGTTAAGAAAAAAAAAGAAGCAAAGATTTTTCAGATTGCCTCAATATAAAAATGAATATATGAATGTATATCCACACATGTTTTGCATTGAATGGGATTAATTCAGTCTCCTGTCCATCTAACATACAAATTTGAATCACTTTTGATTGGAACCAGCAGGTGGTTAGTTTTCAACATGAAATTCGGTTACTTATGACCACAATTGATCCCAGAATTTATGTTGCTGAGTGAGACATTTGTTAAGTGAGTTTTGTCCCATTTTACAACTTTACTTGACACATTCATTAAGTGAATCCCTACAGTTGTTAATTTAGTAACATGGCTGTTTAGTGAATCTGGCTTTTCCATTAACTTTGCTTCTCAGGATGTTGCAAAAGAGGATCACATGACCCCAAGATACTGCAATTGCATAAATATGAACCGGTTGTCAAGCATCTGAATGTAAATAGCAACAGCAATAGCACTTAGACTTATATACAGCTTCATAGTGCTTTACAGCCCTCTCTAAGCAGGTTACAATCAGCCTATTGCCCTCAATAATCTGGATCCTCATTTTACCCACCTTGGAAGAATGGAAGGCTGAGTCAACCTTGAGCCTGGTGTGATTTGAACTACCAAATTGCAGGCAGCAGGCAGTCGGCAGAAGGAGCCTGCAGTACTGCACTCTAACCATTGCACCACTGTAGCTCTTATGAGGATGAGCTGATATTGCTAGAATTCTGCATGCCAACCACTAGTCTAAAATTTTTCTGCTACTGGGCACCAATATGGCTTGGAATATATCTATTCAGCAGTCTCCTCAAGCTTTGCGCCTTGGCAGCTCGACTGGGGAGGAGGGGAACTGAGCTATGTGAGTGGTGCCCCAGCACAGGTGTGAGTGTGTGCAACTCAATTTGCATGAGCGGCAGGCCAGCGTGCATGCAGCTTGATACAATGCAATGCATGTGTACACGCATGCAGCTCAACTCGTGTGAGCAGTGGGCTGGCACATGACGCCCCCAACTGGACTTGCATGAGTTGAACTGCACAGGTTGGGCTGCGTGCACCAGCCTATCTGGTGTTGTTCACATGGCCTGGTTCCAAATAGGAGTGGGCCATGGCCTGGGGATTGGGGACTCCTGATCTAGGTCAACCTTGAACCTGGTGGCATTTGAACTGCCAAATTGCAGGCAGCCAGCAGCCGGCAGAGATAGCCTTCAGTACTGTACTCTAACCAATGCATCACTGAGGCTAAATCACATGACCATGGAGATGCTACAATGTTCATCAGGGTGAAAAATGGTCATAAGTCCATAACTTGAAATGGTCACTAAATGAACTGTTATAAGTTGAGGATTGTAATGTTTTTCCCCCCTGCACATCATAGCCCCAGACATTATCACATTTGAATTCAGTAAGGTTTCAATTATTTACGGTGAATAAATGTAAATGAAAAGTACCAACATTTTCTTCCTTAAAGCATACATGGCTGGCAACAAGTGTCACTTTGGAAATGATTTGAGGTTAGGTGGTGCAACAAATGAATTGAGAACCAATTCATTCTACTCGGCATTTTGAAAGTATTATAAAGTAAATGTGTTGTAGAAATGTACTTATTTTTCATTATATCTATTTCTGCATCAAATGATAGATGGGGGGAATGCTGAAGATATTGATGACACAGGATTGCATTATCACATCACAATGTGAGACAACAGGATTAGGCAATTTTAGGCTGACTTAACAGAAGTATAACTTCCAAAGAAGTAATTATTCTGAAGGGCCCTTGGTGCTCTCTGAGCTTGGTCGTTTTCTTGCAGACATTTCATTACCCAAACTAGGTAACATCATCAATGTTACAAGGAATGGGGTTCACTCTCTGTTTATGTACAAATGGACTGTCCTATCATGAGAACACTGATGCTATTACCTAGTTGGGTAATGAAATGTCTGCAAGGAAACAAGCGAACTCAGAGAGCACCAAATACCCCTCATTTCAACCCTGAGCTACATATATTCTCCTTTATAAGCAATTATTCGACTTTATTCAGCTCCTCACCACACTCAAGGACATTTAGGTTCTCCTAAATCAATGGAAAAATGACACACAGAACCACACACAAGGCAGAATTTTATCCATATCTCAGCACAGTCATGTGTACAAAGAATATTTCAGTGGGTTACTACTGAGAAAGAGCATCTTTGTCATTAATGGATCACAAGCTTTTCCTTGTTTTTGAAGTGAGAATGAAGCTTATAAAACTTTACTCAACCACAAGACAGTCCATGTAAAGGAAAAGTTATGATAGGATTCTAGAAGTGAGGTAGTTCAGTAATTTTCTTGTGGATTATCTTCCATGCTGTCTTTGAGGACATAAGAGCCAATTGGGTCTAGTCCAGGGGTGTCAAACTGGATTTCACTGAGGGCCACATCAGGGTTATGCTTGACCTTGTGGGGGTTGGGGGGGCGTGTCCAGGTGGGCATAACCAGGGTGGGCATGGCCAGCTTGTTGCACTTGTGTCTGGGGCACCTCTGGTGGCCCAGGCGCCCCACTGAGGCTCAGTTTTTGCTGGCAAAGGCACCACAGGGCCGGTCTTTTGCTGTTTCCAAGGCAGCCTGTGGCCCAGATCTTAGTACCCCGTGGGCCAGATTCAGCCCACGGGCCTTGAGTTTGACACCCCTGGTTTAGTGGTTAAGGCACCAGGCTAGAAAGCAGGAGATTCCATCTTAGCCATGAAAGCAAGCTGATGGCTTTCAAATCCCATCTTAGCTGTGAAAGCCAGCTGATGGCTGTCAGTCTCTCTCAGTCCAACTCACTTCACAAGGTTGTTGTGGAGAACAGAGGAGGAGAACATTTGTTCTCCACCTTGAGTTATTTGTAAAAATAATAAAGGTTGGGGGTACAAATAAATACAATAAGCATTTATGAGACTGCCTTTAAAATCCATGTCATGGCTGTCATCTTTCAGTAGTCTTCTTATATGATGATGTGCCCCTGTTGAATAGTAAAAAAATTATCTATACTCCTTTAGAACTAATTGAACTTAGAACTACCAGTTGGCGACCACTGCTCTAAAGCATATGAGGACAGGACAAGAAGCATTGGATGGAAATAATCAAGGAGAGAAACAATCTAGAACTAATTTGCCTCTAGAAATTGTGAATGCTCCAACACTGGAAGCTTTTTAGAAGAGATTGGACAACCATTTGTCTGAAATGGTATAGAGTTTCCTGTCTGAGCAGGGGGTTGGACTAGAAGACCTCCAAGGTCCCTTCTAACTTTGTTATTTTATATTCTGTATTCTAATTATCGCAAAGTTTTATGCTTCCTTTGCAGTTCATTTTATTCCAGTGATGCAGGCTTTGGCTTGAAACTCATCATATTGATATAAGTGGAGATGTTACAATTTGCTTATCTTACCAAAAAACAAAAAAGGAGTTTTTTATGGAAAAACAGAAAAAGAAAAAAAATTTGATTGTCCCTGGTCTGTATTTTTAAACACTTGTTTGAAGATTGACATTTATTTCTGCACCATTTTGTGTTCTGCGATGTGTGGCCAGCATGTGAATCTGGTGTAATTTATCGTTATCAAATTATAAAACAGAACTTTCCATCTAAATTGTACAAGAAAGGAAGCATGTTCATGGGGGAAAAATATTGCCTCTACTTAAGCCCATTTCACACTGAACCAACGGATGCAAAGAGGATGTAAAACGGACAAAAAACCTTGCCATCCGTTCGAAAACGCGATGTACTCACTTGCCTCCGTTTGGCTTCCTCTCTATCCGTCCAGCATCCGTTTATGGACGTTTCATCCGCTCAGAAAGTTTTGGTCTGCCTAAAACTTTTGCGCGGAAAATGTATCCAGTTCGTCCATTCTGCATCCGCTATGCATCCGCTATGCATCCGTTACGCATCCGTTATGCATCCGCTATATCCGCTTGGCATCCGCTACGCATCCGCGCAACTCGCATCTGCCCGGACGCAGGGAGGAACCAGAACGGACATGGAACGGATGCAGAACGGATGCAGAACAGATGCAGCACAGAAACAAAGCATTGAAAGCGGAAAAAATGTTCACAGAGGGGATCTATCTCGGATATTAAGGATGTCTAGAGGATGCCTAGAGGATGCAGAGGGACACCTATACTGCCTATAAAAAGGGGGAGCAACTCATCTGCATCTCACTTTCAGACCAGCAGCCCACCTGTGCAGACCTCTGCAGACTTCATCTGACTCTTCCTCTTCCACAGCATCCAGTCATGTCCACCGTGGATCGTACCACAGTCCTTTTGGCAGCCACCATCCTTCTGCAATAGTACGAAGCCATCTACAGGCTCTGTGAACTCTACTATGGGAAGAAAAAGAGGCGGCCAAGAAGAAAATGGATCGGGAGAAGAGCAGAGTACGGACTGTACAACAAGCTGATGGTGGAGCTCAGGAATGAAGACACTCGGGCATTCCAGAACTTCATGAGGATGCCTCCAGCCATGTTTGATGAAGTTGTGCAGCGCCTGACACCCAGGTTGACCAAGGCAAACACCAACTTCCGGCCCAGCCTGGAACCTGGGCTCAAGGTGGCACTCACTCTGCGCCACCAGGCCTCAGGGACCACCTACAAAAGCATGCAGTACGGCTGGAACATCATCAGCATTGTGGTCAGAGAAGTGGTGCAGGCCATCATCAAATAATACCTGGATGAGCTCCTCCAGTGCCCCTCCACTGAAGAAGGATGGAAGAAAGTTGCAGAGCAGTGGTATCAGAGGTGGAACTTACCACACACCGTTGGAGCCATCGATGGCAAGCACGTGGCCTGCAAAGCTCCAGCCAAGTCGGGGTCCACTTATTTCAACTACAAGGGCTTCTTCAGCATCATCCTCTTCGCCATGGTCGATGCTGACTACAAGTTCATGTACATCGATGCTTCAGGCTACGGCTCATCTTCAGATGCCCAGGTATACAACGCCAGTCACCTCAAGGAGGGGCTGGAAGGCAACCTCATCGTGGGCTTCCCAGATCCAGAACCCCTGCCCAACGACATGCAAGATGTGCCCTACTTCATCGTGGGGGATGATGCCTTCTCCCTCAGAACCTACCTCATGAAGCCATACACTTCCAGACTCCTGACCCGTGAAGAGAGGATCTTCAACTACAGGCTGTCCAGGGCAAGGCAGATGGTGGAGAACGCCTTTGGCATCCTGGCCAACAGGTTCCAGGTACTTCTCACCACCATGCAGCATCGCCCAGAGACCATGAGGAGGATCGTGGAAGCTTGCTGCATCCTGCACAATCTCATGCGCACCCACTACCCAGTCTTGCAGAACAGGCTCGTGGACCGTCAACAAGGCAATGGGGACATGAAGCTTGGGGAATGGAGGCAAAGGCGAAACCTGATTGACACTCAGGATGTGCAAGGCCACAACAGAGCCTCACGGGAAGGGAAGAAGCAGCGCAACCTCCTGAAACACTGGTGAAACTCCCCAGCTGGAGCGGTGGAGTGGCAAGACAGGATGGTAGATGCTTAATGGATGCTTCCTTCAGCCTGTCTCATCACACGGATGAGATTGGGCCATGTATGTTGGGTGGGCCTACAATAAACAGGGCGTTTAATGAAGAGTTGTGTTTATGTTGACATGTGTGGATGATTGATTACATTATTATTGATAATAAAGGGCCATAGGTGTGGCACCTGGGAGGGTGGACCATACAGTCCCACTATGCTTGCACTGGAGGTTTATCTATCCCACAGCTATTAGCCATCCCAAAGGTATCCCTGCTCATTCCACAGGTATCCCTGCCCACCCCACTGCTACTTTAACCCATCCCACAAGCATGCAAAGGCTTAAGCCAATTCTAAAAGTTTCCACCAAGACTTTAAAAAAAAAACAAATGAAGCAAGTGTGTGAATCAAAGATAAACTTTATTGAACAACAAGCTGTAAAAAAAAAATTACCCAAGTCAAGTGTCCAAATAAAGTCCACAGGTAGCCAGCTACCCGGTCTCTGGCACTCTTCTTGGTCACTCGGAGGTGTGCCCAGTCTCAGGGGTGAAGGGTCCAGGTGCTGTGTTGGTGGGTGGTGCTGGAGTGCCTGGCCTCGAGAGGACAATAGGGGATGGTGTGTTGAGAAAGCTCTCGGACAGCTGGCTCAGCCCCGTGATGCTGAGAGGACCTTCCTCCATGCCATGGGGTGTCAGCCCCAGTACTGATGACAGATGTACTGAGGACGGGCTTGGCTGTGGGGTGGAGGAAGGAGTAGTGTAGTGGGGCTGTCTGCTCTGCAGCTGGGTGAGGACTGGCGTGGGCGGCATCGCTGTCATCGGTGGCATCATTGGCGTGGGTGGCATCGCTGTCGGTGGCATCATTGGCATGGGTGGCATCAGTGGCATCAGTGAAACAGGTGGCAACGGTGTCGCCCAATGACTCTGTGCCTGGACTGGGAAGGGCTGCTGCCTGTGCTGCTGAACCTCCTGGTAGCCGTAGCCCTGGTAGGTGAGGGGCTGTGGGAAGCCTGGGAATGAGAGGGACATCACCTGGGGTGGAGGAGCAGGCCTGGACTGGGTGGGAGCAAGACCAGGAGCACGAGCAGGACGAGCAAGTCCAGGAGCACGAGCAGGTCGAGAAGGATCAGCAGGACCAGGAGCAGCTTCAACAGAGTAAGCACCAGCAGAAGCACCACCGCCAGGAGCAGCTTCAGCAGAAGCCCCAGCAGAAGCAGAGGCAGGGGCAGGGGGCGGGAGGTTGGCCCTATCCCTCTTGCCAGGGATGGCGGCAGGTTGCTGAGGTTTTCGCTTCCTCCCCATGGTTGTGGGGTTGTTGGCTAGCAGGGAGGCTGGCAGGTACCAAGGCTGGCAGGAAGGCTGGTAGGAAGCCAGGCATGAAGGCTGGCAGGCAGGCACGAAGGCTGGCAGGTAGGCTGGCAGGAAGCCTGGCAGGAAGCCTGGCAAGAATGCTGGCAGAAAGCCTGGCAGGAAGGCTGGCAGCAAGCCTGGCAGGAAGGCAGGCAGGCAGGCAGGCACCAAGGCTGGCTGGAAGGCAGGCTGGCAGGGCAGGCAAGGAACTCGAATTGTCCAGCAGTAGGTCTTTTCTCGGAATGCTGGCCACGTGCGAGCTGCTTCCCTTTATATCCGGGGGGGCTTACGTAATACTTCCCCCCCACATGCGCAATTAACGGTCGGCATCCGTTCCGCTTCCGCTGTGCATCCGCTCGGCTTCCGCTGTGCATCTGCTTTATCCGCTAGGCTTCCGCTGTGCATCCGCTTCATCCGTTCCGCGTCCGCTGTGCATCTGCTGTATCCGTTCCGCGTCCGCTTTGCTGAGGCCCCCCAGAAACCCTGCGGTTGCGCCATCCGCTCCCATCCACTCCCATCTGCTGGGCTTCCGTTCTGCATCCGCTTTGCATTCGCCCTGCGTCCTCCCCGCGTCCGTGTTATCCGCTCTGGTTATGCAAATTTTTGCCCCTTTTGAGAGCGGATAACAACGGATGGAACATTTTTCTCGTCTGTTGTGTCCTTTTTGCATCCGTTGGCCAGTGTGACATGGGCTTTACAGAATATGTGCCCTCATACAGTATGTCTCACTAATTCTTTTCACCCAGATGGCATTCCTGGGAGAAAGCAAACTAGACAAAGGATCAGGTGTGGTTCTTGTAAAATTTGGATGGATGGTAGAAATATTAGAAAAGAACTCCTGCTAAGAATTGAATCCTTAGTCTCTGCTACCATATTGCAACACTGTTAGAAGTCCCACCATTTCTGATCTGACCTGCAAATCAACATATTTCTGATCTCTTTAGCAGCTCCAGTTATCATGCAAGTTGAAAGGTATATTTTCCCTACATAATATGGAATTCTAATTGTAGGAATATTGCTGACTGAACCTTTCATTTCGCTTGCCTCTTGCTTTTCAACTGAGTTCAAGAAAAGTGCCTAGTTTTTGAACACAGCCGGTGTTGAAGAAGGCAGTAACTTCTGAGGATTCCCATTAGCTACTTCCCCTTTTCTGAGGGACCTTGCTGATATTTCTGAAGCAAAAAATCCAGCAGCAGAAGCATCGTGCAACTCTAAAGTTGTACATCAAAATACAGGCTCGTCAACGCTGATTTGAGCAGATCAAGACAATGGAGCCAATTCTTTTGTCCCCGAGCGATTCCACTTCACTCTTCTCCCGCCTTCATTTTCTGTCTTTTGTTGGGCCTCAGACTAATGAGAGAGTTGGAGAATGGCCCTTTGCTGTCTAAACACCCAGCCCGTAAATGCTTTTCAATAGGACCAGGAGAGGGGGAGGAAATAAAATAAAAAAATAAAAGCCTGCAGGAGCAATGTGCAGGGAGATAATGTATAGCCACAGAAATATTTGTGTGCTGACAGCTATCCAACAGTGTTGTCACAGCAGGAAGACATCAGTTGAAGAAATAGATAGCGACCTCAGGAAAAAAAGGAAAGAAAAGATGGTTTGCTGTGTGGACAGGGCTTCACAAGATTATAAATCACCCAGGGGTCAGCCTGTTCCCACCATAAAGGGCCCATTTTATGATAATGGACTGAGAGATGGGAGCAAAGAGAACTCCAGTCTGTGCGCCAAAGAAGGGGAAAAAATAATATCCTTGATCACATTTTCCCTTGCCATTGAAGTGTAGATTATCAGGGTTAAGGCCATTTTAGGATCGGATTACCGCTTTATAGCTGGCTGTTATTCCCCTTGTTCATGAATCAGAAAGTACTTAAATTAAACTGAACATTGGGGAGTAATCCCAACATGGATGAGTTTGGTGGCAGAAAATTAATCACTATTTAGTGACAGATTGTTAGGCATCGATGTCTTTCAGTCCATGATGGCGCCTTAATCTTCCGTTTGGTGAGCTGTGAAGAAATGCACAATGCTTGTGGCGGGGAGACACAACACCGAAATCCACACTTTATGTTCACCCTCCCGGACATGGAGTGAGAGGATTGGATTTAGCTAATACGATAGAAAGCTCACTTGCTCATGAAATTGAGTTAAAAAAAAGAGAAAAGGGAAAAAAAGAAACAGCACTCAGAAATAATTCCTTAGCAAATGATTGCTGTTCATTTTCATCGCCCTTTTCATGTCCTAATTGTGCGGATGCTTTTAATTTTTTTTCTTATTCCGTGTTTTATTCATGCAAACCATATTGAATTGTCAGATGTCAAGAGTATGCAAATGAAGCAAGTAAATTAATAATAATCTGGACACTGAGGGTACAGATGTTAAATCTTTTTTTATTCTTTTCCATGCAGTTAAGCCTTTTTTTTTGGGGCTCCTTTTCAAACTCCGTTAACTTTCCTTAACTCAGTTAAAGAAGACAACAAGAAACTCCAAGCAAAGTACCTAGACTTCAAAAGACAAGAAGATCTTCTCCAGCTTAGCTCTATTAGTTTTGAGCCACGTTAAAGTCCCACATATAGTGAACTTAAATGCTGTGTGTTCTTCCATTCTTAGTGTGGCATGATAAAGGGAGACTTTGAGGTTTGGAATTATCAGTGTCCTGAATAAAATGTTGTATTCATTCACATTGTGGCTGTGAGTTACAGCATCAGAGCAAAAAGTTAAAAAATGAGATTCATGTGGACTCAGCAGGCATCAGAGTTGCTTTGAAGCATGTAGGGAACAAAATGTATATTTTGTGTTTTTTTATATGCCTTGGTTAAATGTGGCTTTGTGTTCTTGGTAACTCACAGCTCCGATAGATTTCATTAGTCTATGGATTTTAACTGTCTAGTTCAACTCAGAAGCAAGGTTGTTGGATTTCAGCTGTATTTACTTGAAGAAAATTAAACATAGGAGGGTTAATAGTTGATTTGGAACCAATTTCAGCCACAGTGATATAGCAACAACCTAAAGTTAAGCCTGGGTAAACCCGGCTGAGATTGGACAGAAGCATCTTGTGGGCCAAGAACAAAGATGTTTGTCCACCTTTAATGGCTCATATCTACCTGTGAAACGGGCTGGTTTAGATCAGGCCACACCTGCATGAATGAACATTTGCTTGAAAATGTTTTGATCAAATGAAGATACTTATGATAGAAAGCCAGTTCAAGTCATGACATAACTCTACATTGGCTTGAGCTTTGAACACTCTGCTAAACAAATATTTTCCTCAACCCTGTCCAACTATTTACAAAGTCTGCACTACTATTACTATTAATCTTCTCATCACTCCTTATCAGCCATCTCCTCCCACTTGTGACTGTATGACTGTAACTTGTCACTTGTATCCTTACGAATTATATTGACTGTTTCCTAGAATGATTTCATTGCTTATTGTACCCTGTGACAATTATTAAGTGTTGTACCTGATGATTCTTGACTCTTAACGAATGTATCTTTTCTTTTATGTACACTGAGAGCATATGCACCAAGACAACTTCCTTCTATGTCCAATCATACTTGGCCAATAAAGAATTCTCTTCTCTTCTCTTCTCTTCTCTTCTCTTCTCTTCTCTTCTCTT
>BLBF01000073.1:13975089-13993658 GCA_015471245.1 Laticauda colubrina | reverse complement strand
CTCTTCTCTTCTCTTCTCCTGCTGGTTATGTACATTAATGCAATGTTTTGGTGACTATAAGGGTCAGACAAAAAAGCTGAGAAGAAAAATATACACTGTATTTGGCAGCATTTTATCCATTGTCTACCTCTTGCAGATATTAAGAGCAGGGACATCTCTTGTGAAACTGACTGGCACTGGGATATTGTACATTGCAGAAGTAAAAGTCAATCCCCAGAATCTACTTGTTCACACCTGTGAAATGTAGAGCATGAGTGAACTTGAGACTGGGTTAAGAATGAATAAATCTAGTGCTGCAAAGGGTCATAGAAATACATTAATGTTGGCTTTGATCCTGACTTGCTTTCTGTAGAAGGAGCACAGTTCAGGACCATAGACAATGGATTTTGCTTTATCTCTTCCATTGCAGCCTCTGAAAGTTAAGTGCTAGGGGGTGGGGAAGGCTCTTTGAAAGATGTCAGCTGCTGTTGGAGGTGAGATCTACAGACTGAAGAATAAATTAGCTGAAAGCATCTGCATATGTATTTAAGGGCTTCTAAAACAATTGAGGTTATCTGTGGTTTCGATGAATTGTGTCTACAACTGCTAAAAGAAGCACATTTCATATTTGTTGATTTTTTTAAAAAGTCTTCCCAAGGTAAAGCCTAAAAATTGTTGGTAGAAGTTTCTTACTTCTGCCTTAAAATAGTTTCCTTTCTGTGGTCCTTGGTTCAGATTTTCAGAGCGTTAAAATTTGTGAAATAAAATTCTACCAGCAAGTCCCACAATGCGTAGCTATTACCCTGCTCATTTATAAGCCATATTTAATTCCACAACTTTTATCGGTTTGCTTCTTCGGATGCTGGTAGAATCAACCTGCTTCCCTGAGATAAATCCTGTCAGACTTGATTCACCAAATTTTGGTTCTTAAGGAGCAGATGGGGTATTGTGAACAGGGGCACATGGGGGAAAAAAAAAAGCCTTCCGGCTTGCTTTAGGCATAAATTATATTGCATTTCAGACTCGAAAAGGTAAACCAGTAAAATGGAAATCTTTGTTATACCAGCTTGTTTTTAATGACTTGATACCCTTGGAAGCTTATGTGCCTAGCTTTGTGTTTGCAGCCATTATATCCTACAGAACTTTGCATTCCCCCAACTGAGATTTTATTTTAAAAAGGGATACCAAGGATCACACCAACCATCTGCTACTGGCCACTGATGCTTCACAGTCCCCTTGTTGGATGACACACAACTTAAGTCATCCAGAGTCTAGAGTTTTAACGTTTTCAGAACTGGACTCTGAGACATTGAAATAGATAATGTTGAAAGGGTCTTGACAATTGCAATCTATCAGAAATAATGGGGCATAGAATAACAATCAAATATTTATTACCTTGCATAAATATTTATATATATATATATCCTTTTTCTGAGACTCAAATTATTTTACCATAAATTCCTTATAAATTTCCTGCTTAATTATTTGCAGGTTTTTTTTTTAAATACTATTCTGAATAGGGCGGGAAATATAAAGTTGCTTTTCTTGAGCAATGAATTGGCCTGAGTTTAATTCTGTTCGGGCTAGTCATTTTATTATTAAAAATAACTAGCTTGTTGTCAAATCTTTACAGACCTCTAGATTATTAGGCAGTTTTCTAAATTTTTAAAAAGAGAGCTCATGGGTTGTTGTTTTTTTAATTCGCCTCTAAAAAGTAGCGTCTGAAAATGACAGGTTAATTTCAGATTCAAATTTGATTGAGCTTATGTCATTTTCATACTTAAGAGAACTAAAATAGAGCTGTCTTTAAAAACTGGGAGTTAGGCAAATGAATTCTAATGAAGGAGAAAGAAAACATTATTCTGAACACGTATTTCTTGAATTAGTAGTTTGTCTCTAATGTATCCAGGGCTTCTCTTGCCAGAGCTAATAGTACATAATTTTAAATTTCTAAAGTAAATTAAATGCAGTGTGGAATAAATACCAATATTTATTCTAAGAGTAAATTGGGATACATTCATCTAGTTGCATAGCACCGAAATTAACAGTTCTAAAACAATGATAAAAAGGCCATACTCTGATTGAATTTGCATTGTAAATGGCACCCAAAATATTCCCATTCTGTTTATTAGATTTTAGAACCATCACAATCAAGATACTTTGGGCAGCACTCAAAGTTAATTAGAAGCTTATATAGACATAAAAGCCTTGAATAAAATAAAGCAGCACTGATAAAAATTAAAGAAAAAAATTAACATACATTTGGCCACAATAAATTAAGGTTAGGAAGGTTAGGGTTGGAGTTCACCACCCAGAAGAGCTGTTTTAATTTGCTGCTCTTTGCAGTTGTAAGACTTTGAGATGTCTACCTGAAGGCATGAGTAGTCTACTGAAGAGAAGGACCAGGGGAGACATGATAGCAGTGTTCCAATATTTGAGGAGCTGCCACAGAGAGGAGGAAGAGTTCAAGCTGTTTTCTAAGGCACCTTTGAAGGCCAGACAAGGAATAATGAATGGAAATAGAACAAGGAAAGATTCAACCTGGAAATAAGGAGAAATTTTCTGACATTGAGAACAATCAACCAATGGAACAACTTGCTCCCAAGTTGTGGGAGCTTCATCACTTGAGACTTTCAAGAAGAGATTTGACTCCCATCTGCCAGGAATAGTGTAAGGTCTCCTGTTTGGGCTGGAGGGTTGGACTAGATGACCTACAAGGTCCCTTCCAACTCTGATTATCTGTTATATCTGTTAAGGTTGTCCATGCTATGGTTGGTGATATCTGTTGTAAAATAGGACAATCTGGTGATGGAAGTAAGGAATTGAATGGAAAGGGTAGATTAAAAACTATTCAACTGTTCCCTCTGCCTTTCTAGCTTAATGCAGAGAGTTCAGCTGTTACTTTACTTTGTGGGCAAATATTACTTGCTAGAACATGATCTCAAGATCTTTAAAACTACTGAAGAACTTTACTTTCTAACAACTGTGGAACTTCAGGTCTCTTGTAAATGCAAAAAAAAAAGACTTTTTGTGAAAAAAAGTCTTTTTTTGTGTTGTCAAGAAAGTGGACTTCCAGATGCCCAATGTTTGAAGCTATAAAGTTCTTAAATTTTAGAAGACAAACAGCAGGGATTAAGACCTGGTGAGCTGGTCTCTGGTTCAGTTGCCTCTTATTTATTTAATTCTTGGGCTTGTAAAGCTGTACAATTAAAATAACAATAATCTCTTTGGATGGTGCATGTCATTAAAAGTAAATAAAAACAACAACTATTGGCACATGATTATAACATGTCCTCACATTCCCCAAAGCATACCATGGTTCTCTTACTGAAGGCTCTTTTGGTTGTTGGAAGGCAGGGAGCTATTTTGCTTTCCTTGGATTTATTTCTCATGGTTATAGACATTAAAGGCTAGGTCCCACTGGCCAACGGATGCAAAACGTATGCATAAAGGACACAGCGGACGAGCAAAATTTCGGGGGTGGCTCCATCCATTGTCATCCACTCCAAAAAGTGGCAAAAATTTGCATAAACAGAACGGAAAAGAACGGAAAAGAACAGATGTGGGTAGTATGTAGCGGGGATGATAAACGGATGTTCATAGGAAGCCTAGCAGATGGAAGCGGATGGAAGGGGATGACACCTCCGAAGGGGTTCCGGGGGAGAATTGTGAAGCGGACGCATAGCGGATGAAGCGGATGCATCACGTACACCTAAAGGAAAGAAAGGGGATGCCGCGCGGATGTATATCAGATGCAAACCGTTCACTGCGCATCCTTTCTATTTCCGTGCTACTAACGTTGTGTAGACATTCCATGTATCTTTTCTTTCCTCCCTCTTTCCGTTTTCAGCTGCAGCGGCTGTGAGTTGCGAGGATGCCCAGAGGATGTAGAGAGGATACACGGACTTTTGATGGATGATAAATGGACATAGAACATTTGTTGCTCGTATGTCGCGGATTTATATTGTACACAGCGGAAAGTTCATCCGTTCACAAAGTTTTGTGCAGCTCAAAACTTCTTGAGTGGATGAAATCGCAGTGGACGGATGCTTGATGGATAGAGCGTATGAAACACGTATGCAATGAGTACACAATGGATGCATAGTGTTTTCCAATGGATGGCAAGCTTTTTAAAAATGTTTTACATCCTCTTTGCATCCATAAGTGCAGTGGGACAGGGCCTAAAGCCATAAGATGTCATTGTTACAACTTACAGCAAAGAGAGGAAAAGGCAGAGATATAGCTGGGAGCCACCGACCAAATGTTAGAAAATTATTGGGATGAATGAATGAATGGAACTCATCCAAAGACTGAAAGAATCGTCTCAAATTCAAGCCAAATGCTACACGAACAGGTGACTTCTCCCTTTGGAGAACCTCACAGGTGAAAGCAGATCCCCATCCCCCAAAGCACGGCTGTGGTTCTTACAGAATATACTTATGGCCAACTCAAAGATTTTTTTCCGGAGGAAACTGGACTTTCTGTTTTTTTCTTTGAAGACATTTCACTTCTCACCCAAGAAGCTTCTTCAGCTCTGACTAGATGGTGGGGAATGGAAGGATTTATATTCCTTGCTATTCCTGAATCTTCTTGGATGAGAAATGAAACATCTTCAAATAAAGAAAGTCCTGTTGAAAAGCACCTTTGGGACAACTATGACCTGGATGATGGAGAATTTCCATAAACTGCTTATGGCCAAGTTCTAATCCGAAACTGATCTCTTCCTCTTTATTTATTTAAATTTAGGCATCACTCAACTCCAAAATGACTTTGGGCAACTTGTAATATCAGGCAAACAAAAAGATAAAGGGTTCAAATAATATCAATGAACTGTGTGAACCTACAAACCCAGCAATATCAATATTGTCCTTTTGGTGCACCACTATCAATACCTGTTGGGAACAGCACAAATAATATTTTTGTGGAGCATTAACTTAAAAAGGAAAAAGTCATTTGAGACTCAAGGACTGAATAGTATCACCATCCTTAGAGTTACCTGTGGAAATCTTTCTAGGTTTGAAAAGCTAATTTTGCCCCTTGCACAGCCTCACTTTAAGAAATGTTTGGACATTAGCATAAAGATTGTACGTGTTATACAAAGTGTAATTAATGAAGCTTTGATCCCCCAAATGTCAACTAGCTTGCTAAGTGTCATAACAAAGTGTCAAGCATCTGGTATACAGTTAATTTGTAGTCATTAACTGCATATTGTTGATGTGACAGTTTGTTAGCAACCTTGACAGTTTGCCTTTTCATTATTGATTGACACCTTCAGGCCTCCCTCCTCATGTAGTTTACATTCTTTGTGGATCTTGTCTCAGGTTGCACTTTCACTTTTAGGTAACTAGTTAGCCTTACTTGGGTCCTAGCCTTCTCCTTCTCAACTTTCTCTGAAAATCCCCCTGAGATTAGATGAACGGGGAAATGAATATATATATAATTTGCAAACGATAGCAAAAGGACATTGTTTTCCATGTTTTATTATGAATTCTGAGTATATATATATTTGCAAATGGTAGCAAAAGGACATCGCTCACATGTTTTATCATGAATTCTGAGTAAACAATTTATGAGTGTTTTGTTGCTTCCCTAAGGTCCAATTTCCTTAGATCACTTGGACTAGTACAGTACAAATACTACATGCTGATATCCTGTAAGTGTAAGATTTTTAGGTGAAACCAAATACTATGAGGTTCCTTGCAAGCAGGGAGATCAATCCCCCCTTGATTTCTCCTAGTTTCAGTTGCGATAGCTCTTCCTGCTACACATCCAGATTTCAGTTGTTGCTTCCACTTGTCTGTTGAGGGAGGAAACACATCATCTCATCATAAAGTCCATCCCATCTTCTTAGTCCATCCTAGCTCTTACTGAAGAATGCCGTTGAAAAATGACGAGCTACTAAGAACATTTGTGAGAACCTCATAGATATATTTGGCTGTGCTTCTTTGTGACCTCCATGCTATGTAACAGTCATTGAAAACTATTCAGTTTTAACATGTTTAACAAGCTGAATCAGAATAGAACTGGAAGGGACCTTGGAGGTCTTCTAGTCCAACCCCGTGCTCAATTCATTTCAATTCTATTTCAGACAGGTGGCTGTCCACTTTCTTCTTAAAAGCCTCCAGTGATAGAATACCCACAACTTCTGAAGGCAAGCCCCTCCCCTGGTTAATTGTTTTCACTGTTAGAAGTTTCTTCTTAATTCCAGGTTGCTCCTCTCATTAATTAGTTTCTTTGGAAAAGGTTCAGAAAAATAGGTTTAGTTTGGTTTGGATGTAGTGTTGGAAACTGACCAAAGCTATAAGATCTGATCCTTAGCCATGAAGGTGGCATATTGATAGTATAGTTTAATTATTTTAGGGATTTCCATTCAGTCAAAATATTTTATCGACACTTTTGTAATTCTATGGAATTGCATGCTTTGCTGGTATGGTGATTCTAAATTGACTATTGTTTATTAGATAGCAATGCTATTCTAATTTCATTTGTGTAAGGACTTGTAATTTTGTGTTGTATGTTCTGATATTTTTTTTTCCATTACGGTTTGCATTGATGGTTTATTACACGCCTTGTTGAGAAATGCACAACTGCTGTTACCGAAAAAAAGGCACTTCTTCAGGTCATTAAAAAATAGCTTGCTATCATTAGAAATATTAGAATAACAAAGAGGTTGAATGGGGTTCACTAGGATGCAACTTATTAATAACTAACTCCCCAGCTTATTTCTTGATCTGCTATTGTGATAATTTCACCAAAAAAACTGTCCTCAACTTAACAAACAAAAATTATCCATCCTAAAAGATTTTACATCCAGATAATGAATTCACACAGTCCCTTAGGATCTTCATTCTTCATCTCTGTCTTTTAAAAACAAATAAAAAACCTTCAGCTTGGTTTAAAAAAAAAAATTCAACAAATATGATAAGGAATTTTAAATTCAGTTTTGTATCTTATCTCCACTCACTACCTGTTGTGTCAACAGCAACAAAAGTGTGTATCTCTATTATAGAGTTTCCAGAAAGAAAAATTTCCATTTATGCTCAACTGGTAGATTAGTGCTCAGTAAGTCATCCTTTTCTGTGTTATTTAGATGTTCCTGGACATAGAAGGACAGTTTGGAGATAAAATACAGAATTATTATTATTATTATTTTTGTATTGTAATTTTTGCCAATTCAGCTGTTAGTGGAGAAGTGTATTTATATGGATATCCAAGTATTTATGCCTTCCTCCAATATATAGCTATATCTATATATCTATATCCATACTTATACCTTTACCTTTACCTATATCTAACCCCCCCCCCTCTCTCTCCCTCTCTCGAGTTAGCTCTCATTATTATTGCAAAATTAAATTCTGCTTTCATAATACAACCTGTAAAATTTCTGAAGTTGTAAGCATCAGTGCAACTGATAATGAATAGACTTCTCAGCATTCAACTATAAAACAGTAGGGAGGAAAAAAAATCAATTCAGAAGTCAGTTTCTCAAATCCTAGACTCGATGCATTTGTTGATTTATCAAAAAGAAGGGATCAGCACTGGCAGTGGAGAAATTGGACAAAAACAAGAAATCTCAGGAACCTATGGCTGAAGGCAGATATAACCTTTTTCTGGGTTCTCCTGAAAGTGCTTTTCCAAAAGGAAACTGGATTTTCTTGCAGTTTTTTTTTCTTGAAAAAAAGAAACTGAAGGAGCTTCTTGGATGAAAAGTGAAAACGTTTCAAGACAGAAAGAAAACACTAAAGAAGAAAATCCAGTTGCCTTTTCGAAAAGCATGTTTGCGACAACCATGGTCTGGATGATTGAAAAGCTTCATAGACTTCTGGGTCATTGTCGGTTCTGCTATTTTTTTCCAGCCCAAGATAAAGTTTTCATTTTCATGTTCAGTTTTCCGCTTCATTTCCTACTTAGCTACAGAAGTTCATATCCATCCTTAGAAGTAACCACCTTTGCAAGTCATGTTTGAAGAAAGGATGATGTTATGCCAGCTCTTTTTTGTTTTGGAAAAGGAAGAATAATGTTCAGGTTGACAGATGGAAGTACTAGTTGTACTTTCAAAGTTACAATTCCCTCTTAGTCCTGGAAATTCATTGGGAGAGAGTCACACTTTCTCTCAACCTAACCTACTCCCAGGATTGTGTTGTGAGGAAAAAAGAGAAAGAGATCTTTGAACTTGATACTTCCAGAGAATTTGCAAACCAGCTCTTTCTGAAACAAGACTTAGATGGAAACATAGTTGATTAAAAGGGATCTCTGTTTTCATTGATGTTGATTTATTTACATTGATAATGATGAAAGATACTTCTTTTTGATAAATAACCAATGCACATTTTCCATAGTCTTAGTGCAGCTGAGAAATTCTAATAAGAAGTAAATAAGCAAATGAATAAATAAAAGTATTTATCACCTTGTACTCTTGGAGAAAACATGAGATATAAAATACTTAAGAAATATGCTTGATTCCCTCCTTTCCTTGTTGATACTTTCATGAGTCTTTAAAATACACGACCCCATTTTTATAGGTTGAAATCTGGTTTTTCCCTCCCTAACAAATAAAATTAATCCTTTCTCCAAGACAAATTAAAACATGTACAATTTATTTTTAATCCCTTCGTTCTATCATCATACTTACTTTTCTATAATAAAATCATAGTAGCTTTACTTTTTAATCAAATGTGGATTATCACAATACCATTTACAAAGCCGAGAGGCTGCCAGCATTAATATATTGTATAACTGTTGGTTCGTTTTCTATTTCTTCTTTGCACTAAATAATTCTGGGAGGCCTAAATGTGTTCATTGAAAATGTTAATAAATACATATGTTTGCTTTTGTCTCCAATAGACACATTTTTTGTTCCCTGATTTTAAGATCCACAAAAGAAATGTACACTTTCATCTCATAAAATCTTATAATAGTTTTCCGTTTATTACAGACAGTGCCGACAAATTATTACCCAAAGAATCTGATGATTCATTTTTCTAAAGTTGAGTAAAAATGTAGAATTTTGGGCAATTTTAAATGGAGAATGGATTGAGAATCATTGAAATGTCTGCAGTATTAATTTTTATATCATCTTTTAATGGTTTGATTTATCTTGACTTAAACTTAATCAAGAGAAGATTAAAAAAAGTTAATCAGAAAACAAAAAATATTATCCATGCTCCCCAGATTCAGGAAAACTGAAGTTCCTGGCCTATCAGTGTTCTAAAACATGAGGTAGAATGAAAACATCTTGAGGGAACCAAGGATATTCATAAATGTAAATATCTTGCATTGTTGCATTAATTCTCCCAAAGAACACACATTGAAATCATTCTTTACTCTTTGCAAAGTTGTTATTTTGTTCAACTTTATTGAAAAACGACTCAAAGAAAACATGGAGCAGTAAAAAAAATGGTGCTCTGATTTGCGTAAATGATTTCTACTAATGCTAAACTACCAGTCTAGATGCTAGTTTAGCTAGATCAATCCTGTAAGTCTTGAAGGACAAATAAATGAAGCTATTCAGAAATTCATGAATAACCTCAGATTCTGAAGTGCCAAAGAGGTCAACTAGCTTGTCTTTCAAATTTATTTTGTAATGACTCTCAGGTAACTAACTAAAACTGGAGTTCTATTTGGGAGAAAACTCTTTAGTTGGAATGCAAGGGTGTTCAATTAGTTTGAAGATGGAGAGTTATGACATGACGCACCCTTGGCCTTAAAACTTAAATGGGTTCTCTAGGTTTTTTGCTGTCAGTGTTTTCAATATTACTTAAATTACGCACTCAAATTATAAAGCATAATGCTTTTCAATTTGGAACTCCATACAAACTGTCTCCAATTTTGATGTGTTTTCGACTTGCTGCATTTTATTTCTGGGTATGCTGTGCAAAACATGCTGGATGATAGCACTTTGTTTGGGGTAGTAATTAATCACAGTCTTTTCCTGAAAAATGATGCATTTGTAGTTTGGTGCAAATCCACAGTTAATGCTATTATGAGTTAAAATTCAGAAGAATCACCTTTCAAACTATAATTATATTTTTATTTGTAATGCAAACTCAGGTTTAGCCATCCCTCCAATTTTTACTTAATTCTCATCTTCATCAATAATGTTTGCTCTCCATTTTTTCTTTAGACAAGAGATTTGAGTGTCTAACAGTAAGAAATGGGGAAATTCCAACTCTTTTGTAAACTTTTTCAACAACCTGTGAAGAAGGTCAAGCCTTCCTTCAGTTAAAACAGCAGATCAAACAGGATTCTTTAAAAAAAAAAGTAATAGATTTGATTTTGGCCTTGACAACTTTCAGATAAACTTATCGTATAAAGTTGTAACAAAAGTTACGGTAAAATTTATTGCACTATCCTTGGCCTTCCTTTGCATTCTCTTATGACAATAGAATATAGTAAATCACTGTTTTCTTTCATATTACAATAGTACAATATACTATATACAGATTTATGGACCCAGATGTTGAGTTCCAGACTGAAGTTAGTTTTAAACCAGAGTTACATCTTTGAGGCTGAGCTTATATTATCCCAACTCTTGGGATATCTATTTGGGGTTTTCAACTGTAGAGTAGAATAGAATAGAGTAGAGTAGAGTAGAGTAGAGAAAAGAAAAAAGAAAAGAAAAGAAAAGAAAATAGAGAATAAAATGAATTAGAATTGGAATTGGACTTAGAATTAGAATTTTTTATTGGCCAAGTTTGATTGCAGGCACAAGGCATTTGTCTCTGGTGTATAAGCTTTCAGTATACATACTAACAACAAAGTAATATAATTATAAGATACCAATAGGAGATAAGTGAAGAAAAGATGAGAAATATAATCGCAAGGCAGCCCTGCTACATGGGTAAATCAATGGTTCCCTGAATCAGGATCTTATCTACTCTAGGGCCAATGAATTGATTTCACAGGTGTAATTTCTTTTCCGAAGGATATCACTCTTCACATTGGCTGGATTTGCATAAATGTAACCCATCGATGTATACAAGTAGTGATAGGTATGTTTGCCATAATATGTGATCATCTGTGGTTACACTTCTGAGCGATTCCAAGTAGGAAGGAGTTCCATTTAGCAAAGATTGTAAGGTGATAATGCAAGTACTATTGCTTTTAAACTGGTTGGATTAAGCCTCACAGCAACAATTGTAAGGATGCATCCCAATCCTTTCAATTCAGTATTTCTAAATGAATCATTTCACAATGACAGAATACTGGGAATCCTGATATTTATGGTATCTATCTTAGAAACCATTTCAATGGATGCGTATCAACTTATCTTTTCTTCTGTTTTTGGCAATATAATGTAGCTATTGTCTTCATCAAGACTAATCCTGCACATGTTAAATCCCATTGAATTCACTGGCAATTCCTTTCAGATATCCAAAATTGCTGTGGAAAACAGTTTGCTAAGACACTTATATTTACTTCCCTTACAATAAAACAGAGATGGTAATGTTTCCATTGGGTCGATAATCAGGGGTGGGATTCAGTTTTTTTAACAACCGGTTCTATGGATGTGGCTTAGTTGGTGGGCATGCCTTGGTGGTCACGTGACTGGCTGGGCGTGGCCAACTCAAGATCACTCACATCGAGGCACACATCTCCTCGCCTGGCCTCTCATGACTGTGGGGATGCTGCAACAGTCATAAGCATGAGAAATGGTCATAAATCAGTTTTTTTCAGTGCCATTGTAACTTTGAATGGTCCCTCCACACAAGCAAAGTACCACCAAAGGAGGGGAAAAAAACTCCAGAGAAGTTCCTGAGACAGGAAGTCTAGTCCTGCCAAGAGTGTAATAAGGGTTAACAGAGAGGCAGTTTCTGTAAGCAACACCAGAATGTTTCCTTCCTGCCTTCCCTACAGGATTAGGCCAGTAATTTCTTCTAACAACCGGTTCTCCGAACTGCTTAGACAATTAACAACTGGTTCTAGCGAATAGGTGCAAACTGGTAGAATCCCACCCTTGTCTATAACCCAAAGCTAAATGCATTTTAAATTAAAAGGCAGCCCCTCCTGCTAAAGAAGTAAAATAATTCATCCAAGTGGTTGTTCTTGTTGCAGATTGGTCGAAATAACAAGGAAAAGACAAGCAATTATTTCTCTGCGCTGAAAAACAGTTTTATTCCTGCTTATTAAAAATGAATGTTTGAGCCATGCTGAATATTTGTTTTAAAACAGGCAAGGGGAAAGGATTAAAATACCTTAATCAGGCAGGAGGAAAAAAAAAGAAAAAAAACACAACGCTTTAGCCACTTGATGAGGGCAGATTTTCACCATCTGCTTCGACGTTCCTCAGGATCTACCTCTCTGGCTGAACACTAATTTGTGCACTTCCTAGAAATTGAAATCTCTCAGCAAGCAAATTAACAAGAGCAGGGATTCAGTCATAATGGCGCGTCTCCGCTTTTGTTTCGCTCTGGCAGATGGACAGGGGTGCGCTGAAATTGAATTCAGCTTTAATTGCATTGTGCCATTTAAAATTTTATCTGCTCCAGAGATTCTGTTTACCACTTACAGGATTGCAAACCTTCGGCGTCACCGCTTCCCTCCTTATTTGAGCCCCAAGCCCCATAGATCGGTACGATGATGACTGGGTGATTATTCCCTCCTTTACACCTATGGGTGACTTGTTTTTAAACAACAAGAAGATCGAGTTGGGTTTTGCCTCCCTTTTGAGTTTGGCAGGGGCAGGCTGAAACGAAGAAATTTCCAGAGTCTCTAAAGATCTCCAGCAAGGGAGAACGTCAGGAAATTAAGCCCTTTGGAAGCACACCTTGGATTGTTTGGCTTTTCCATGGAGGCACTGTACATCATCAATCATTAAATCTGACCCCTTTAGCTGCCAGTGTCTGAATTTACCAGATAATGCTTGGAATGAGTGAATAATTAGCACAATAAAGATTTCTCCGAGATTCTGTTTGTCTTCAGGTTGCACAGAATGTCCCAGCTATTCTTTACTTAACCTGATACATTAAATATTACCAGATCTACTCATTAACTTTGTTATGGAAATTATCTCATTTGATTGATTTCTTTCTTTCTTTTTTTAAAAAGCTTCCCCATGAAACCAAAGCTTAATTTCTCTAAATCAGAAGAGCTAATTCTTCTCTTCCCAATGGCATGAAAACTAATTTTGAATGAATGTTTGTTATCCTTCTGTGCCTGATCTGAAGGCTGTTTGAAATGTGACTTTTTCATGCCTTGGTTCATATGATTGTTAACTGTGGATTTCATTTACTTGGTGATATTAATCCGTTTTGTATTTCTAAGCAATCCAGAGAAGTAAAGCTTTGCTCATAACTATAGCTTATAATTACAAAGATGTTGAGACTTTGGAAAAAGTGCAAAGAAGAGCAATTAAGATGATTAAAGGCCTGCATAAAACATATGCAGAAAGGTTGCAGGAATTGGATATGGTTAGTCTAGAGAAAAGAAGGATTAGACATGACACAATAGCAGTATTCCAATATTTGAGGGGCTGCCACAAAGAAGAAGGGATCAAAGCAACAGAGGGCAGGACAAGAAACAATGGATGGAAACTAATCAAAGAGTGAAGCAACCTGGAATTAAGGAGAAACTTCCAAACAGTGAGGACAGTTAACCAGTAGAACAGCTTGACTTCAGAAGTTTTGGATACTCCTTTCACTGGAGGTGTTTAAGAAAAGACTGCACAACCACTTGTCTGAAATGGCATGGGGTATCCTTCTCAAGCAGGGGGTTAGACTAGAAGAACTCCAAGATCCCTTCCAGCTCTGTTCTGAATTGAATTGGGTTAATTTCAAACTTGATCAAACATTGCAAATCCTGATCTGTGCCTCTTTATTTAATCTAGAAGTGGTTTATTTAGCCTCTTAAAATATTTTCATACTGCTGATCTACAAAATTCAGTAAAGCAATGTACAAAAAAGAACACCAAACCATGAGCATTTTCATCCTTCTAGAACCCATAAAAAGTTGCTTGCTAAGAAAAATGCAAACCAGTGGCATCTCCGTTTAGATGCCTTTCCTTCAACATGGCTTGGAATAATGTCAGAAGGTAAATATTAGCAATCAGAGAATATAACTATATTGATTTATTAAACTATATGCCACCCAACTCTCGACAACTCTGGATGGCTCACAGCAATTCTTCAAATTGCAATAAAAACATAGAAGATACAGATAAAAGTTGCAAGATCTCCTTTTACAGACTGAAGATTCAAAAATGAAACCCAACTCGAATGGATTCATATGTTTTGTAACAGATTCCTTGAAGGAGATTTTTTCACAGTACGTTTGGTGTTCCTTTCTTTCCCTTTAATTTAAATCTCTGATATGTCTGGGTTTTATTTTGAAGCCATGGCGTATGGCTCCAAAGAATTAAATTGAGAGTGGATTGACAATCAAGTGTTGACATTAAAATGACACATTTTAGAAAAAAATCAGCCTCTGGAAGCCTCTCTTTGTTGGCCAGTTTTAGTCAGTTACAGTTAATGGAGCTTTCAGACATGATGTTACTGGTCAAGAGAATCCATGGATGATTTTCTCCACATTCATAGCCTGGTTACCACATCTCAGCCTGTTGCCTTCTAGCCATGATGCGATCTCCTGCCTTTCAAACCTGGTGAAGTCATGACATTGCCTCATGTGGCAAATGGTGTAAGCTCTTGTAAAACTGTTTGTCTATGTGATTAAGACATTGCAGCACCCTCCAATTACTTTTTTAAATTTAATTACTCTAGGGGAAAAAAAGGAGAATAATATAACAGAAAGTCTTGTGGCAGGGAATATGTAAAATGTAAATTGAGGAGCCGTGAAAATTTCATGCATTGACAGTCTGATTTGTTCTTATTTCCAACTTGTTATGAAGAGTGGCTTTCTTAAATGCAGTAAAACAAGAGGTAGGGGCGTTTAGTAATTACTGTGTTCTGCATCGGAATAATTACATACAATGCGCATTTCGCATTTCGTAGCCACTGTGTGAAACCAGAATTCTTTGGGGCCCATATCAATTTTGTCTTTTAGACAGTGTAAATAAAGCTGAATCTTCAACTTTCAAATTAAAACTGATAACCTTGGGCAATCAGAGCTTTTATAAAAATAAAGAAGAAGGGGGGGGTGCTAGCTTGCCTTGGAACAGGTTGTGTCTCTGAAATGCTTTTGGGACTAAAGAGATCAATTAAGTGTGTATAAACAAACAGTTGGAAAAAAAGCTACTAAAACAACAGAGGAGAAAGCTTTCTATTGGGCTCCAGGGGAGGAAAGTTTCATTAACTAGATCTGAAGTCCAATGGCCCTCTATAAACAGGCATTAATTAAAGAATGTAAAAAATAAAAGTTTCAGACCTTGCAATATGTTAATGATCATATGATTCAGGGTTTGGGAAGAGAGGTGCAACAGAGGTCATAAAATAAGCATGAAGCATTTAATATGAGTGCTTGGCAGGGATTTCTGCAAATTAGTTGGTTATTTGCTGGTCCAAAGCAAATTAAGGTGATTTTGCTTCACTTGCTAATTTTTTATGTGCATGCTTGGCAAAATGTTTTTCACAAATGAATGAAGGTTATTGTTAATTGCATAATGAGAAATATTAACATATTTAAATAAGACAGGATAGGCTGTCAGGAGGTGCTAACTTAAGTTTCACTTGATGGGCCTCTACAAATCTCCTGTACCATGACAAAAACCATAAAATACATTTTGTAAATATCTGAATGTATTTGCCTTCAAATTGGTGGTTTAAAGCAATTTTGCTTAGCTTCCAATAAATGAGCTTCCTGTTGAACTATGGTTTTTTTATGTGGCCATGTAAAAATGACTTTTAGAAAGAACGTCATTCTTTGAAATAATAGAAAATACTTGCAGTTCGGGTTTTAGATTTTGGCAGTAATTTGCTCTTCGAGCATGTTTCAATTTAGTTTCTGAATGTTTTGTTACAGGACTAGGTCACATCATCAGCAATATTTTCTTGTCCTGTTCCTCTTTAGCTTATATATGTGTTGTGTGCCAGAGCAATTAACATGCATATTGATTTAGATCCAGCATATGAATACGTAAGAAACCAGACCATTCAAACGATCAATAAGCAAGAGAACCAATCCGCTGCTCACAAATTAACTATAGCTCCAAGCAAACAACCAACTGATCACACTGGCACACAAGACATAGGTAAAGAGGAATAGGACAAGAAAATTCTGCTGATGGTGTGCTCACCCAGGGCGTGGCACAAAGGCAACACAGTCAGAGAATAATAATGAGTTCCTTTATTTGCTCCAACTTTGCCCCCAGTGACCTGGTTACCTTCTGGTCTGGAGAAAAAAATTCTCCTATGAACCTGCAACAGCCTTTGGCTGCAGATATTCCAATCCAAAGGTTGTAAACAGAAAAGTTTAAATTATAAACCCAACAAGGCAAAATAAGATAATAACTCTGGCAGAGCAAGATAAGGAGTTCCAAAAGTGAAGTAACACAGCAGTAAATTAAACCAATTGGGAAGATGCCAGGAACTGTGATAACACCAGACCACTGGATAAACTCAGCAATTGTTCCCGACAACTGCCCCACCAATCTGCTATTCCTTTAAACTCCATCCCCAGGTGTGGCTTGTGAAGGGAATCAGGGCCCTTTCCTCCCTCATAAGCCATGCAACCCACACTGCTCTCTTCTCTCTTCTTTGCTGCTGCCCTAGGATGAAGAGGGGGTGGGTCTTGGTCTTCCTCTGAACCCATTGTCCCTTGTTCAACCTCTTCTCTGTTCTGCCCAGCCTGGCTTTGCCCTTCCCCAGTTTCCTCCACAGCCAACGGAGCCACTCCCCCGCTCCCTGTCAGCTGTTTGTCTTTCTCCTCAGATTCAGACTCCTACGGGGGCATGACAGATGATATTACCAAGCCTGGTAATGAAACGTTCAGGAACTAAATTGAAACAAGCTTGGAGAGCAAACCACTGCCAAGATCTTCATTCTTTTCACTTTCCTGAGTGGAATAACATTTAACTTGTTGCTTCGATTCAGGTTATTATGAATATATTCATGAATACATGTAGATGATTGCAGGTACAGCAACTTTTGAGCAAAAAAAGGTGATAGAACCTAATGGATTGAGAAGAAGATGGTGATTCAAATTTGGCCATTCCATAAGAGGATGAATCGAAGACAAAATTCTTCTCTTCTCTTCTGAGGAAGAGATTTTTTTTATTATTATTATTTGGGCAGACTGAGCTAGCTTTCGAGCTCTGTGTCCTGTAGTTGTCATTTCTTCCCAGCTTCAGAGTTGACTTCCTACTCATTAACAGAGTTGGAAGGGACCTTGGAGGTCTTCTAGCCCAACCCCCTGTTCAAACAGGAGATCCTATACCATTCCAGACAAATGGCTGTCCAGTCTCTTTTTGGGAAGTTTCCAGAGATGGAGCACCCACAACTTCTGAAGGCAAGCCATTCCATTGGTTGATTGCTCTCACCATGAGGAAATTTCTCCTTAGTTTTAGGTTGCTTCTCTCCTTGGTTAGTTTCCATCCCTTGTTTTCTGTCTTGCCTTCTGGTGCTTTGGAAAACAGTTTGACCTCACTCGTTTTCGTAGGAGCCCTATAAAGGAGGAGGAAGACAAACCTGATGCTCCCTGAGAAGGTAAGGGAAGAGCCATATTTGTAAGGCCTGGGGTACTTACCGAGACAGGTAGGCAGGAAAATAACACCATCTGCTAAGAAAATTTATAGGCTTCTGCATTTGCCACCATCTGTAGCATCCACGATCTTAGCCTCGTTAAAATTCAGCTAAAATACATTCACTCCTACAAATGGATTACACGACTTGCTTTTCTATTCTGCCTTTCCTCCTGTTGTCTTTCTTGCTGTGAAGGGGACTCTCGCAAATCATGCTGAGCTCTCCACTCTTATTTTTCATGCTGCTGTAAAAAGCACTGTGATAAAACAGTCTTCAAGAATGGAAGCCTGCTCAAGCTCTGATTCCTTCCTTCCTTCCTTCCTTCCTTCCTTCCTTCCTTCCTTCCTTTCTTCCTTCCTTCCTTCCTTCCTTCCTTTCTCTCTCTCTCTCCCTCCCTCCTTTTGTTCTTTCTTTCGTTCTTTCTTTCCCCATCCCTCCCTCCTTTCTTTCTTTCTTTCTTTCTTTCTTTCTTTCTTTCTTTCTTTCTTTCTTTCTTTCTTTCATTCTTTCTCCCTCCCTCCCTTCTTTCATTCGTTCTTTCTTTCATTCTTTTTTTCGTTCTTTTGTTCTTTCTTTCTCCCTTCCTTCTTTCTTTCTTTCTTTCTTTCTTTCTTTCTTTCTTTCTTTCTTTCTTTCTCCCTCCCTCCCTCCCTCCCTTCTTTCGTTCTTTCTTTCTTTCATTCTTTTTTTGTTCTTTTGTTCTTTCTTTCTCCCTCCCTCCCTCCTTTCTTTCTTTCTCCCTCCCTCCCTCCCTCCTTCCTTTCTTTCTCTCTCTCTCTTCCTCCCTCCTTTCATTCTTTCATTCTTTCTTTCTTTCTCCCTCCCTCCTTCCTTCCTTTCTTTCTTTCTCTCTCTCTCTCCCTCCCTCCCTCCCTCCTTTCTTTCTTTCTTTCTTTCTTTCATTCTTTCTTTCCTTTTTTCTTTCTCCCTCCCTCCCTCCCTCCCTCCCTCCCTCCCTCC
>BLBF01000073.1:13943156-13967945 GCA_015471245.1 Laticauda colubrina | reverse complement strand
AAAACCAGGAGCTGTAAGACCCATATCCATACAGAAGCCTGAAGATGGCAGATGAGATTCTGCTGAAACGTTGCTACAACTTTAACAGAACTACAATGACGTGGGATAATACCCGAAGGAAGCTAAACAGCACACACACACACACACACACACACACACACACACACACACACACATATATATATATATATATATATATATATATATATATATATATATATATATATCTTTTGCCTTCTTTGTGACTATAGAGATTCTGTGTCATCCAGGTCACGGTTATCCCAAAGATGATTTCTTTCAAAAGGCAACTGATGTTCTGGTTTTGTTTGAAGACGTTTCACTTCTCATCCAAGAAGCTTCTTCAGTTCTGATTGAATGGCAGGGAATGGAAGGATTTATGTCCAGGAAGTCCACATTCTAGACAGGGAAGACTTCTGGTTTGAAAGAGGGATCAAAGAGGCATTTACAGTCAGATTGAATAACTTTCTCTCAACAGAGGGGGATGGATATGATACCACCTATCTACAGGAGGTGGTGGCTCAGTGGCTAAGACACTGAGCTTGTCGATGAGAACGTTTGGCAGTTCCGCAGTTTGAATCTGTAGCACCATGTAACAGAGTGAGCTCCCGTTACTTGTCCCAGTTTCTGCCATCCTAGCAATTCAAAAGCATGTAAAGAATGCAACTAGAAAAATGGTGACCATATTGATGGGAAGGTAACAGCATTCTGTTCACCTTCAGCATTTAGTCATGCCGGCCACATGACCACGGAGATGTCTTCGGACAGCAGTGGCTCTTTGGCTTTGTAATGGAGATGAGCACCACCCCCTAGAACTGGAAATGACTAGCACATATGTGTGAGGGGAACCTTTATCTTTATCTCCTGTTTATAACAAAGTCCTTTCAGTAACTCCAAGAAACTTCCAAACCTTTTGCACCATTCAGGTGACCCTGAGAACAGAGACAAACTTCCCAGTTAACTCAATGATTCTCAGAAAGAGTGATAACAACCAGATGACTGTAAGGAATGTAAATCCTTCCATTCTCCACTATTTCACTCAGAACTGACTGAAGAAGCTTCTTGGATGAGAAACAAAGCTTCTTCAAGCAAACCAAGAAAGTCCACTTGCCTTTTGAAAGAAAGCACTTTTGGTTTTGGTTTTGCTTTCTTTCTTTCAAGATAGTGTAAGCTATGCAAAATATGAGTTTATACTTTCTACTCATCTGTTTTTTGAAGAAGCAAAAAATTCAGAATTGGAGTAATGGATATGTTAAATGTTTATTTATTTTTTAATATCTAGGAAAATGTGTCCAGATTATATGCAGTATTTCCATTCATGCAGAATTACACTTTTAATATGTTCAACCACCCTCTTATTTTCTACATCTTTGTAAATTTTTTTTATCCAATCAGTCTGGATTAGAACTATGTATCATAATTGTATGGTTTTCTACTCAACAGAGAAATAGATGGGAAATATTTCTCCTGTGCTAAACCAAAACTATAAAATGAAAACTAAACTTCAAATTGGACACGTTGATCGCAACACTTTTAAAAACTAGAAGATTCATCAGGAATGACATCCCCCTGAGGAGTTAATGGATTCTGCTGTCATTTCCTGCAACCATGCCAGGGAAGATGTCTACAAGGGAAAAATCAGGACAACATTCATCCAGAAATCAGATTTATGGTGACCCGCTTCATTTGCTGAGGATTTCTGAGCCTAGATTAATTAATTAAACCCAGGAGATGTGCTTTGAATCCAAAACAAAGATATAATGTTCTTGACATTCAGTTAAAGCATTCTTAAAACACAAGGTTGCTTTTTGGTTGTTCACATGAAATGAAACTCATAGAACCACCTCTCTTCTACCCTCTTGATACTGTTCCATCCTTTTTCCACATTCCACACATGTGTTGGTTTACAGGAGAAAAAAAAAAACCCCACCATTTCTTTCCTTACTTAGCTTCAGTCTGGACCTACCTGTTATGAATGCCTGTGTTAACTCTGCTGTGGAATTATGGGTGGAGGCTGTGGGCCATCTGACTGCCAGAATATATCTGAGACTCATCAGGAAATTAGGGAAACAACAATAATTGGAGTATCCGTTTGGACTGGTATTCATTCTCTTCCTTTAATCTTCACAGAGTTAGAGGCCTAATTTAAGGGTTTGCTTTTACTCTGTGAGGTGAAGATGCTATATTTGAAAGTCTGCTCTTGGCTATATTTAAGTGGCACAAAAAAGATACAGGATTATTTGCTGCAGTTTTTCCAGCTATTAAGAAGGGGAATCTATGCAGCTATGCATCTTCAATCCTAGATCTGCTGAAAATCCCAAAAGTTTTTCAAAAGGCAACTGGACTTTGTTTTTCCTTGAAGACATTTCCCTTCTCATCCACGAAGCTTCTTCAGTTCAGAATGGATGACTGAGCATCTGCATAGAGATCTGTTGAAAATGCACCTCTTTTGATGTTACTGAGTTCCAGGAAACCTGTTGGCTTCTGCCATCATTCAGAGACCACAAAGCATTCTTCAAGCAACATCAATAAGTCATATGTATTATTTATTTTCTTTGAGTCATAATTTGAAAGGAATGAAACTTACTAAAATATTGAGCGCTGAATTGATTCCTGAAAGCATGTTTTGCTGAGTGAAGTTTGAAGCTCACCAAAATGAAGTATTTAAGGCCAAAATATTTGAAATCGATATTAAGAAAGCCTCCGAAATGGTGGTTTTCTTTCTATATTGCAACAAAGGGACTCAATAACACAAATTAAAAAAATAAGAGCATGATTGTGGATTTTGTATTCCAATTATCAAGGGCAGTTTGTCATCCGAGATAGCTGATGTTTCACTGATAATAGTTTGTACTGCAATGACTTTGATTTTTTGGGTGTGCACATTTTCTCTTGGACCTACACATCCTGGGCTAATGGTCATTCATTTGTTAATGCTTAAGTGCACCATTTCCATAAATTTCAACTCTGCCCAGGGTTTTTCTGATAGTGAAGTCAGAAGGTACTAACATTCATCAAGGGAAGAGAAAGTATGTGAATGTTATTTGGAAGTAACCTCCTGGCTGATGATTTTAGCAATAACAATAGCACTTAAACTTATACAGGTAGTCCGTGACTTACAACAATTCATTTAGCGACTGGTCAAAGTTGTAACGGCACTGAAAGAAGTGACTTGTGACCATTTTTCACATGACCATTGCATCATCCTTGTGATCCCGTGATCAAAATTCAAACAATTGGCAACTTGAAGATCTTCTAGACCAACCCTGTTCAGGCAGGAGACCCTACACCACTTCAGTCAAATGGTTATCCAGTCTCTTCTTAAAAACTTCCAGTGTTGGAGCATTCACAACTTCCAGAGGCAAGTTGTTCCACCATTGAATTGTTCTCACTGTCAGGAAATTTCTCCTTAGTTCTGGGTTGTTTCTCTCCTTGAAAAGTTGCCATCCATTGCTTCTTGTCCTGCCTTCAAGTGTTTTGGAGAATAGCTTCTCTGTGACATTATTTCTTTGTGTAATTTAAACAACAGCAGTCATCATCAAAAGTTGCTTTTGACACTGAGGGCAGAACCAAAGAAAGAAAGAAAGCTGAAGCTAAGGACAATGAAGGCAAAATGGTTTCTTTAATTAGTAACCTAGAAGTAGTTATTCATAAACCTTTTCTGTATTGGCCTGCGATTTCTATCAGTGAAAGTCAAATTCGGCACTATTAAAAGATGTTTGTCAGAATGACTGGCTTCATTTAAAAACCAGGAATGTCGCTTTTGCAACCGGATATAAATGATGGCTATTTTTGGAAAGAACTGAAGGGTTGGGAGACCATAATTGGAGGAAAACAAAATGGGATTTCATGGTGATGTAAGAAAGGAAACATTTTCCTTTGTAGTACGCACTCATATCACTAAGAGTATTTTCATATGTAGAATTATCTGTGGCCTTCGGTCACATTTCAATGTCACTGGGTTAAGCAGAGAAACAATAGCTTGCTTCTTGAAATAACCACATTTTATCTTTTTTGAAATGCCAGCTTTTCTCCCTCCTCCCTTCTCCCTCTCTTCTTTCACATTCTTCCCTTCTTTGGCTTCCTTTCTCTTCTTGATGTTGTTCTTCTGTGAGAAAACTTGAAAGTATCTCCTGAATGCTAACATTTGACCAAAAGCAAGAGGGGTCGACCAGGGAGGGGAGATGGTGTGGGGGGGTGTTATTTTTTTGCCGAGAAGGCAAAAAAGAGGAGGAAAAAAGGCTCTAGTGTGAAGAACTACATTTTGTCGAGTTCTTTAATGCCAGTGGGAGTCTTAATTGCCTTTCGCTCTTTCATAGAGTGACTCACAAATTCCCTGGTTTTCCTGCTAATACTGTGTTACTGTACATCCTAGAAGACAAAATCCTCATTCCAAGTTAGGGACAGACCCTTTTTTAAAACAATGGATAACAGGGGACTGAAAACATTGTCAGTGCACCATTAGCAGTAATGACAAGTTAAATACATTGGAGCATTGATTTCTCTGTAATTTTTAAAGCACGTTTCCTTAATTGTGTCCTCTGAAGTTTAGAAAACAAACTTTCACAGCTCTTCCTTTCAAAGATAAACTGTGAGCACTCTTCTTTAACAGTTTGGGATGGATTAATCTCCTCAGGTCTTCATGTTACTGTACACTCTCTGTGGTCTTGACTGTAGAAGATTATTTTTAGGGCTGATACCTCACTTGCAGTGGCTGCATTGGAACCTCACAAATATCAATTATTAATGTATAAGAAGTTAGGTATTATGAAAAACCTAAATGTTTTCTTCACATCTCTTTAAATTTCCCTCCAGAATTTACCAGCTCAGTGTTAATGCCATACTAACACCTCCAGATGATCCTGTAGGAATATTAGTCACAATTTCCAGGTTCCTTGGTCCAACGCTTGTCTCATGAATTACAGGGTAAAAATTACTGATGATGATTATAATGATAAATCAATTAAACTTATATGACGGCTACTTTGAGGTCTATAACAGACCTCAGGGTGACTGATTTTAAGAGTACCATTGAATGAGAAATTGCTGAACTTACACACACCAAAAGGTTTCGGGCAATCTCAGAAGGTTTCAATAAATACATGTGTTTGTAACACATTATATCTGTGAATTGATGAGGTAATGTGTTTCACATGTAATCTGCATAATTAACCTATCCACTCTTTCCTTCCCCTCCAGCTTACCCCTCACCTCTTCCTAATTAAATCACATCAGTCTGGCTGCTTCATTCTGATGAAGTCAGCTACTTCTCACAAAAAAGTATGCCTTTTAATAAAATGTGTAAGTCTGAAAAGGTGCTAGCAGACTCTTTCTGATTTTTTAATTGACTTTAGTAACTGATAGTAGTTCCTTCTGAGATCTGTGTGAAGCCTACACTGAAGGCTCAAATATTGTTGAAATAAAACTCACCAATCCCATTTAGTCGCACACTATCATGAATACTCCTTTCTTCACTCACAGAAGAAAGCTTCAACTACTACAGTGTCGATAAAGATGACTGTTTTCATACTGCTTGGCTATTGATTGATCAGCTGTGTTATAGGCAAAAACCAAAGTAGGATTAGCAGACTGGTTCGTGGTGCAGAGTATTCTCCATCCATCCATCCATCCATCCATCCATCCATCCATCCATCCATCCATCCATCCATCCATCAGTCAATCAAATTTATACATATTACCGCTGCGGGTGGCTATTATATCCAGACCATTGGAGATATTCACCCAGACATATGTATGTGGATAAGCCATGTATTTCCATCACACATGCCTTGTCCACATACATTATGAATTCAGCACTTATACTAATGGTTTCCTTTATGGTAGAAATCTGCTTTGGAACAAACTCATCAACTGTTCCAAGTATCAGCAGAAATAATACATTTTTAAGGGTGACTTGCGTGGTTAGGATACTAGGTTAGAGATTAGCAAGCTTGTGTTCAAGACCCAAGTGCTGCCGTGGGTTGGGGTGAGCTCTCATCCTTCATTCCAGCTCCTGCTGGGGTCATGAAAGAATTCCCCAACTGGGTGTCCCCCAGGCAACAAAGATGTTACCGACTAGTCCTTTCAACCTGGAAGCGCCTTAGTGTTTTTGATATGAGTGTGATGTGATACATTTTTGTCACTTATAACAGGGGTCTCCAACTCCTGGTCCATGGACCAACAGTGGGCCATAGCATGTCAGAAACTGGGCCATGCAAACAAGCAAAGCTCCATCCACAGGATGCAGGCAGCACAGAAAACCATGCCCCCTCTGGTCCATAGAAAAACTCCTCTCCACGGAACTGGTGCCTGAAAGTTTGGGGGCCACTGACTTATAAGAATCATATTTTGTCTCTAAAACATTATCCCTTTTTTTTTGTTGGGTGGAATCCAGATATTTACATATTTAGTACAGATTCAGATTCCTGGTCATATATATTGTCCTGGCTGATATCCCAACTAATAAATCAAGATTCTGTTCAAAAAGTTAATAATTGGAAAGAGACACAACACTCAGGTTAATTTATCGACAAATATAGCATTCTTCAATTTCCTGGAAGTTGACAATTTGCAATGAGCTTGTTGGACCTGGATAACTTGATTCTTGAAAGATCAATATGGCATTTATATAAGACTAGAAGGAATCTGGATTCAGCTTCTATTATTATATTTGGTATTCACAGGTAATGGACACAAGGAGAGTTTAGGAAAATATTCTGCTCCTTTGTTTGCAAACATTAAATTCTTATTTGTTATATGATTTCTCAATAAATAATGATTTGTATTTGGTACAATTAACATTTTTCATGCCTTCTTATTCAATCTGATTGTAATTTACTCCTCCAGGACAAATACTTACTGATACTTGCTGATACTTACTGTCCTTTTATTTCTTTCTCTATATAACGTTTCTAACATGTCACACATCCATGCAACTCACAAGCAATTGTAATATCTTACTGGAACAGAAAGTGACTTCTTTACTAAAGAGATGCTTTCTGAAAAGACCCTACCTGATTCCATACCTGATGGAAATAACCTGGTGTTGTCTCGTCAATTTGATCACGATTGCAAAAAGAAAGCTTGATGGAAGTTATATTTCAAATTTTTGATGTTGCTAGTTCACTTATCTAATTTGGAATACAAATATGTGCAAATATATTTCAGGTCCATAAAAGCAGGGATGACATTCTACTGGTTTGGACTGGTTTTGGGCAAACCCCTTGCGAAGTGCATGATCACTGAACTGGTTGTTATACCAGTGAAATCTCACCCCTGCTTAGAAGTTAAATCTTTTTGGATCTAAAGATCAATTTTCAAATTTTAAAAGCATGAGATTGGAGCTTGCAGAGGTGACCCGACCCAGGGAATATAATATATCATCAAACATTTGATTTACAGGTGAGATGGCTTCCTAAATCCCCTTCTTTCCCAGAATTCTTGTTATCATTTTAGTTTATGTTTTGGGTTTTTTTATGGAAAGGGAGGCACCACTCCAGAAAATAATCGGCCATCATTTTGTTTTCGAAAGACCAGAGAAGGTCAGAGCCATTTCATGAGCTATCAATCATGTTTGCCAGAATTGTTTTCCTTTGCGGCAGGATAGTTTCCCATTTGTTTGTCTTTGACGATTAAACTAACTTTTAAAAACTTCAATCTATTGGTGGGGTTAGAAAATACCATGATGGCTGGTTCCTTGCAAATCCAGGACTAACAAGTTAATAATAGTAAACCAAAGCAAGACACTGACAAAAGTTAACTTCTTTTTATAAATCTTTTTTAAAAGTCTTCAAGTATGCATTTCTACTACTGAGATGAGACCATACTTAGATATTTTGTCATTATTTGTTACCCTGCTTCCAAATTTAAAAAAAGAATCTATTTGTATTCTGTTGATCATGCATAGATTTTTTTCCCACATAGTACCGGAAAGTGTAAAATGGAGAAATGGCTGAGATATTAAATTCAAAATAAGAGGAGTGTTGGACCCTCAGGCTACAAAAGTTTCTTTCCTTTGTTGTTTCCTATCTCAAGGTGTTAGCATTTGAAAAAAAAATCTTGGTTGATTGCATTGATGTTGCTTTTGCTGATTCAGTTCCTTCAGCCCTTTTGAAATATGGACATCCATATATTAAGACCAGGGCTTATTAGAATTTTAATTTAATACCAAGCTCTAAGGTTTGGAATTAGGTTGTGTCTAATGAGGTGCTGTTTTATTTTATTTGTTTCCAATTTTCAAAGTTTTAAAGTGTCAACACCTTTGTTTCAAGTAAGTTGACATCAAATGCAGTAGGGATTTGAATAGATCAAGTCAAATTCTTTTATTATTGGTCAGTGACCCAGATGAAATATACTAAACAAAACCTATGGAGGAGAGCTGCAAAATAGAACCGACACAATAAAACAAGGAAGGCCAGATTAAAACGATAAACAACCATGCGTTTTGCTACCAGCCATATAATATTCATTTTAATAGAATAGAAATTTAAAATGAAGGCAGCTTGCTAAATTTTGGAGAATGGGATTATGACTTTCACTTCTTGTGCCCTGTACATATATTTTGAAGTATTTCTGCTCTCTCCCTTTAAACATTTCAAAAGTGGTATTGTTAAAGACACATTTGACAAGAGAAGGGATGGTTGAATGGAAAGAGAAGTTGGAACAGACTTTTGACTTTGCCTAGCATGTTCTAAAATCCATGTTTGTTTGGCTTTTTTCAGAGATCCTCTGTCATTTTTGGAAAAAAAAAATCCCTCACTTCTGATCAAAGAAATTAAAACAAGAAGGAATTACTTTCTGTTCTCCTTTTCATCAAAGCTACTTTAGATTTGCCGGAGGATGGTTTCAAAAGTTATGTTTGGAAGGAAACCATATTTGGTTTGAGGGTTGAATCCAGATTCTCATCTGAGCTTGTGGGAGAGTGAGTGATGGGCTTGAGGGAGGTACTTCAGGTCGAATTGAAAGCTTCATCTTTTGCTTTGCTAAGTGCTCCGATGTTGGTAGGGATGTGGTGGTTTTGTATGGTTGGATTTGAATGGCCCACTTTTACATGCGTTGGAGTGGCATGCAAGTAATATAATAAATGCACTGATAATGTTACCTTGTTTGGAAATGAAACGCCTGCACAAAAAGCTCCAAGCTCCACCAAGCTGCAAGAAAGCCACCAAGCTCAGAGACCACAAAGGACCCCACAATATAATCAGTATTGTAGAAAGATTGGGGCCCGGCTACAGAATTTTCTGGGAATGGAGGAGTCAGAACAAGATTTGTGTTATTTAACATTCCCCTGACCTGACATATTTTTTTTCTCCTGGTAGGAGGGAAGCCAAAATATTCTATCATGGCAGAGATGAGAAAAAGTCTCGTATCCTCTTGTACAATTAGCAAATTCTATTAAAAAGCATGCATTTTTGTGATGTCAAATGCTGGGGAAATCAGGGGACTCAGACAGTTCAAATGAGTGCAACAATTTATTGCAAGTTTAAGCTCTCTACAAGAATCTGACCTACTAAATCAAAGCATATTGGTGGTAGATAGGAGTCAAAGGAATTCAAATTGTCCTGGACTTATATTTCTCCTAGAATGATGATGTGTTTGACCCTTTCCTTGGGCTCAGCCTGGTCATCTCCTACCTCTGAGTGGCAATATTAATAAATTTGTCCGTCAGAAGAAACATTATCAGATTCCTCCTGATTTTGTGTCATATTTTGCATCAAAGTTACACTCTTCTTTATTCCTCCAACTTGATTCTTGTTTCCATATTTACTACAGGTGGCCTAAAACTGATAGCTGAATGAAATTTCATTCAGTTTCAGTGGACTCGGGAATTTCTGACGTTTCCCGACAAAGGTTAATTGAATTGAAAGATGTTCAGGCAATTTCCTCTTTGCATCCTGGGTAGATAAGAATACTGATTATACCAAATGGGCATTCAACTGTAATTTAGAAAATAACAGCATTTTGGGGCAAAAAAAGAAAAAAAGAAAGAAAAGAAAGAACGAAAGAATAGGTCGGCCTAAACTGCTCGAGATTAAAAACAAATTTTAAATTAGCGTTAGGTTCTTAAAGCAAAGCGTTGGTTTGATTGAAAGTAATCTGTGCCAGAGACTGTGAGGAATAGATTGAAGAAATGTAATTGATTGCAAAAAGCTGGAGTGGCCAGCATTTATTTCTTCTGGTGCTTAGAACTTCTTGTCATGGTGAAATGAAAAATGATCAGGGAATTAACTTAAGCTTGTTCAAATATGGAGATCCGAATTCCGTTCAGCTCTTTATTTCATGCTTACTTTTATTACGTCAATTGAGATCAATGGTGGGATTCAGCCGGTATGCACCGGTTTGGGTGAACTGGCATTTCCAGCGATCAGTTGGCCCCACCCACCTGTCCCTGCCCTAGTCTATCCTTTATTTCCTTCTTTTGAAGCCTAGCTGATTAGTGTGGCACAGCGCATTGCCACGCCTCAGTTGTTTCACTCACCAGGGCTGCAGCAGAAGGTAAGTTTTAGCTGAAAATGGTTGTTTTTAAATGCTTGTGCATGCTCACTGAACTGGTTGTTACATCAGTTGAATCCCACCACTGTTTGAGATCCTGTTGGGATATGAGGACAACAGCAACAGAGTTCAGTGCCACCAAAGATTAGGGTAGAAACATGGAAGAGGCTATGGATGTCATCAAGAGTACCAAAAGATAGCTTTCACACAATTATGGAAAGGAGCTAATATCCCTTCAGAGGATCTAGTCAATACAAAAAATACTGGAGTGCGCTGAAATGGATATACTCACATTGGAAATGAAAGACAAAGAGGATTCTGATGACTACACAATATGGGATAAATGGTATGAATGGTTAAAAAATAGATATAAAGGAGGAAGAAGAGATGATTGTAAATAAAACAAGAAACCTTAAGAGATTATCAATGTAGATGTGTACATAATAAGGTATATAAGATATATATATTTGTCGATGCCAAAATGCTGGAATGAATATAAACAAAATTTGTATTTTTTGAAAACTGCAATAAAAACATTTTTTTTAAAAGTACCAAAAGAGTACCACCCAGCTCAATCAATCAATAGCAAATTTTTGATAGATGGCTGCTAGCTTTCACTTGAGGCTCCTGAAGGAGAATTTCCCGCTTCTTCAGATAATGGGTTCCATTGTTTTCTTTCAATGTAGTTTTTAATTGCAGAAACTTTTAACAAGATGAAACAACATAAAGAGTATAAATAAAGAAAATAAGAACAGTGAACAATTGAGAAAGGAAATAGAAAAAGAAAGAAAAGATTACGAAGAAACATTTTCCTTTTTGACAACTGTTATATAATAGCAATAGCATTTCGATTTATATACTGCTTTACAGGGCTTTATAGCTCTCTCTAAGCGGTTTACAGAGTCAGCATATTGCCCCCAACTATTTGGGTCCTCATTTTACCCACCTTGGAAGGATGGAAGGCTGACTCAACCTTGAGCCTGGTGAGATTTGAACTGCCAAATTGCAGTCAGCTGGCTGTCAGCAGAAGTAGCCTGCAGTACTACACTCTAAACACTGTGCCACTGTGGCTCATTTTTACATGCATTGGAATGGCATGCAAATTATACAGTGAAGGCACTGAAAATGTTAGCTAGTCTGGTAGTGAAACGTCTGCAAGAAAACCACCAAGCTCTACCAAGCTTCAAGAAAACCATCAGGTGACATAATCATTTCCTTCTTTCTATAGGCTACCCTTTTCTAATCTTCAAATGCATAAATCTCACGTTCATTGTTCTCTTCCTCCCCCACCAAAAGTCCATAAGGGGTTTCCAGTCACTGATGAATATCTTTCTCTGTTTATCTTTCTCTGATCAAACAAATTAATTTTGCTGCCTCTGCTAGTTCTGTCACCTTTACTAACCATTGCCCCCAATTTTCTACAATGCTTCTGGGAATTTCAGAATCTTTTCCATTTTTTGTGCATATAATAGTTGCATAGCAGTAATCGTGTGTAAGAATAATCTTCCATAACTCTTTTCTAATTGCCTGTCTGTTAATCCCAGCAAAAAAAAATAATAATAATGTTCCTGTTTCAGTTGAATTCTGATCCTCAACTTTCTGACTTTTTTATAACTCTATCAAGCATGATAAAATGATCCTTCCCACATTCCTAACATAACTTTGTTGTCCCTTTATACATTCTGGGCAAGTTTTCTGGAGTCATGTATCACGATACTTCATTCTATTAAAAAAATATATTTTAAGTCATAACACAATGTAAATTTCAACCCTTTTAACCACATTGTCAGCTTTGGAAGTCATGCTGAGATTTGATGCTTCCACACTGCCACAAACTTGAGAAAGGGGTGGATTCAACTGAGTAGCTAAGTAGACAAAATAATTTTTTTGTTAGTTCGAGGTCATTGAGTATGGCGCAGGATGAATTAAAGATCTTACTTTTGGACGGATCATGATTGAGCCATGTGATGTGATAACAGCCAAGGGGGGAGGGATTTGTAGTTTGGGAAATTGTGGGAAGCCCAGAAACTTTCAGATTCGGGATTCCACAGATGTGCCAGTTACTATCCTCATAAAGGTACTTTTGAGATATGTTTGTCTCGGGGTTACTGATTGGAATGGAGGCTTGCTGGAACGCTGACAGACATATTTTCCCACCCTTCCATCAATATAATATGTCCACAATTTATCCTGTAGTTTTTCACTTGTTGTTCTTCCATTTCAAATTTTGGTCAAAGTTTATACATTTCAACAATTACACGTTCATCTTCAAATTCTGTCTTCTGTTTTTTTAATTTCAAATGTCTTATTATCCACCTTACATGTTCTCTTAACTGTACATGCAAAACCCATTGAAAACTAAATCCTTCTGCAATCAATTGTTTTCTTGATATCATCTTATATTCTCCATGTTCCTGTTCTAAAAACTCTCCATAAACTAAACACTCTCAACTGCTTCCCTCCCCAACTTTATTTTAGAACATGATGCAAGAGCGATGTGGTGGCTTAGTGGTGAAGCCACTAATCACCTACTTGGAAGGTTGAGAGGTCAATACTAGGTAATGGCAGATGTTTCTCTTCTAGGGCACAAGCAGAAAATATCTGCTGTGAACTCCACATAGGTGTCAGGAAGGGCATCTGGCAAGTAAACATTCATCTCTATCCAATTGCCCTGATTCTATCCCAAATTAAGGATTTACAGAGTTGTAAAAAGGAATTTTTTTATTTTATAACACAATGTTTTCTTTGCCCACTTCTATAGCTTATCAGGATAATTTTGAGTTTTGCCTATTACTCTAAGGAATTACATTAGCTTTTCCACCCAGTTTTGGGACCTCTGCAGGCAACCTTCTTACTTTTTCCTACAGATTATTCATAAAAATATTGAAGGACAGAGGCCCCAGGACTAAACTTTATGGTACATTACTTAATACTTTAACAAGTTTAATGAATATTTGTTGAAGAGAAGTTCTTGAATAATTTTTTTGGATCCAATCTTGCATCAAGTAATTCCATCTGTTCAATATTTAATGAGTTTGCTAATCAAAATACCATAGGGTGTTTTCTCAAATGCTTTGTGAAAATCAAGATAGGTTACATAGACAGCATTATCATTAGTTCTTCTGTCAAAAAATGAGTTAGAATGGAATAGCAAAGCTTGTTAGTTTGGACTAATCTCCACATGTTTTCAAGGTTTTTGGGTCAATCTCTGGAGCATCTATCCTAGGATTTACCAGGTGCCAACTTCAGACAGATGGGTAAGATGATCCCTGATTGTCTTGTTCTATCTTTTTGAAGATAGGGACAACTTTGCACTTCTTCAGTCATCCTTCATTTCTCCAGGATTTGTAAAAGGTTCTGTCAGACAAGTCCATCAGAAAGTTCTTTCATGATCCTTGGATATTTGAATTTATTCAGACTAAATATATACTCATTGACTATTTTGCTGCCAACTTGCATCCTCAGTTGCCCCCGGTAAGAACATATGTTCTCTTTTCAGAGAAGATTAAGCCAAAATACAAGTTGCTTAGTTCTGCCTTTCCTTTGTTACCTGTTATAGCACCAGGTGGGCTTCATTAAGCAAGTTGTATACAGATTCTTTTCTTTTGATTTTGAATCTCTCTGACAAAGCAGCTTTTGTTCTTATCATCTATAGCCAACTTAGTTTCATTATGAACTTTATTTTTCCTCATAATGACCGATCTAGCAAAAGGGATAGACAGCCCAGTTCATACCAATTACTTATTTACTAACACTTTTCAACTTGCTAACTGGTTGGGGTAGCTGATGCAGTCCAGCAGTACAGGTAATCCTCAATTTATGACTACAACTAAGCCCATAATGTATGTTGCTAAGTGAAAAGTTTCTTAAGTGAATTTTGCCCCATTTTACAACTTTGCTTGCCATGTTTGTTAAGTGAATCACTGCAGCTGTTAAATTAATAACACCGTTGTTAAGTGAAATTTTGCTTCCCCGTTGATTTTGCTTGTCAGAAGGTTGCAAAAGGGGATTACGTGACCCTGGGACACTGCAACCATCATAAATGTGAGACATAATAGCAATAACACTTAGACTTATATACCACTTTACAGTGCTTTAGTTTAGTTTACTTTATTGTCATTGCACCTCATACAATGAAATCAAACATCATCCTCAGTACATATCATGACCATGAAAATAAACGCAAACACACACCCTTCACCTTCCACACATTGAACCCAAACTCCCCAACACTGCACTAATGCTGCACTATACAGAAGAATTCAAAAGAGCTACTGCCCTGGGATAGAAACTGTTTTTCAGCCTATTTGTCCTTGTTTTTGTTATCCTGTACCGTCTGCCAGATGGTAATAATTCAAAAAAAGGGTTCCCAGGATGAGATGGATGTTTGAGGACATTTTGAACTTTCTTAAGGCAACGGGAGCTATAAAGTTCTTCCAAAGAGGGGACAGGGCAACCAATGATCTTATGGGCAATGACATTAACCCTCTGGAGTGCTGTCTTATTTACCCTTGTGTAATTGGCAAACCATACACAGGTGCAGTAAGTTAAGATACTCTCTATGGTGCAGTGGTAGAAGGTCACCAGCAGTTTTTCCGTTCAGTTGTTGTTTTCTGAGAAACAACAGGTAATATAATCTCTGCTGGGCCCTTTTGATCAATGCTGCAATGTGAGGACCCTATATCATAAACAAATTTACATCCCTCTCTAAGCAGTTTACAGAGTCGGCCTGTGGTGACCCGGGCATGGCACAAAAGCAACAAAGTCACAAAAGTAGGTAAAGTCCCTTTAATATTTCCAACTTGGCCCCCAATGTCCAGTTGGCTGGAAAAAAAAACCTCTCCGGAGAACGGTTTTTAAAGGGAAGAAATTCAGTCCGAATCCATTTCCCAAAAGACATTAAGAGTTGTAAATCTAATCTTATGAAGCTTCTCCTCTGGAAATATTAAATTGCTAACTAGAGCATACAAAACTTTTGTTGGACCAATACTCTATTACAGCTCATCAATCTGGAATCTGCACTGTATATCGGACATTAATACAATTGAGTAAGTCCAGAAGTATTTCACGAGAAGGGTACTATGCTCCTCTGCTCGCAACGGAATACCCTATATCACCAGGCTTGAAATTTTGGGCTTGGACAATCTTGAACTACGTTGCCTATGGTTGGACTTAAGCGTAGTACACAAAATTATCTGCTACAATGTCCTCCCAGTCAATGACTACTTCAGCTTCAACCACAACAATACAAGAGCACACAACAGATGTAAACTCAATGTAAACCTCTCCAAACTTGATTGCAGAAAGTACGACTTCAGCAACAGAATGGTCAATGCCTGGAATGCACTACCTGACTCTGTAGTTACATCCTGAAACCCCCCACTCCTTTAACCTCAAACTATCCACGATTGACCTCACCCCATTCCTAAAAGGCCTGTAAGGGGCATGCATAAGTGCACCATCATGCCTCCCATCCCTGTCCTATTGTCCCTATTTAATCTTATCTATTTTCTGTATTCTTACTCATGTTTATACTTACACCTATTATTTTGTAAGCGATTGACAAATCAAATAAATAAATAAAAATTAATAACATGATTTTGGAAAATTCAGACAAATGGTTGTCCAATTCTCTTCTCTTCTCTTCTCTTCTCTTCTCTTCTCTTCTCTTCTCTTCTCTTCTCTTCTCTTCTCTTCTCTTCTCTTCTCTTCCCTTCCCTTCCCTTCCCTTCCCTTCCCTTCCCTTCCCTTCCCTTCCCTTCCCTTCCCTTCCCTTTCCTTTCCTTCCCTTCTCTTCTTTCCGCTCCTCTCAGGAAAAATTAAAGTCATATTACATTATTATTTTAAAGAAATAAGTTACCTTTGATGTTTTGCTATGCTCACTTCTACCTAACAAGACCAAAACTTATTTCAAGAATTGTGCTGGTTTGAAAAGAAAACATTTTCTGTAACCTTTTAATGCAATTCCAACTCTTCTTTTTTGAGGGTAGGTCACTTACATGCTACAGTACTCAGAAAGCAGAAAGAATGTGTTTGAGTTATTTTTGAAAAGAGATTGGGCATTTGCATAAAGCAATATGCGTTAACATTCAGGTGCCACAATTCTAGAAATCTGTCAGAAAAAAGCAGAAATGAATGTCTGTGAGAGCTAAGTTAAGAGGGCATCTACTTGGCTTGAGACTTCAGAGAAAGATTGCTGAATCTATTTATAGTCATAACTATTTAGAGGGAAAAGTACATGTTATTTGTGTAGCATTTTCATTGGTTTCCCCCAAAGATATATATTAGATGATAATAAAGTAGTAAAAGATTGTTTTCACAGCTGTTTGTCTTTGATTACAGAGTTCTTTGAAGTATGGCAGCAAGACAGACTTTGAACCTGGAGAGAGATCAAATAATGAATTGTTCTGCTTTGTGGAGCTTAAGAAGGGGTTTTATTGTTAAAACATACAGTGAAACATATTTTTTTTTCCTAAGAGTTAAATAATGGTTGAAAGTACTATGAGATCATTACAGATGGACTAGATTAAAAGGCTGGAGGCCAAACTTTACCAACATCCGAAAAAAAAAAAAAAAGAACATAAAGTTTTGAGTTGCTAAATATTTTTGTTTACTCTGGAGTCAAGGAGCTGGTACTTTACATGCTTTGCAAGAATTTTTATTTTATTCTGATTCCCTTGAAGTTTTTAAAGGGCCTCTAATTCCATTGTAGCTTTGCCCTGTTAGAAAGTACGTGTAGTTGTAAATGTTAAAGCAGAAGTTGACACTCTGTTGTCTTCCAGATGTTTTGAAAGCAACCCTCAACAACCCAAGCATCAGGTTCAAAGTGGTGAGGAATGTCCTGCATTGCAAAAATCCATGTTTTCATCAAAGCAGGAAAACAAATACAGTATTTCAGTTCATCTTCTATCGGGTACCATTGTTTCAGCGTGGCTAAGATTCTACAAAGCCAAGGAATTAATCTCAAGGCGATGAAATTAGTGGTATGCAACCACAGGGAAGTTTTTCTTGAGGTCCTTGTTTTGTTAATTCACCTCCAGTATGATCATTCATAATCTTAACATAGAAAATACGCAGAGCATATTATGTTTTTGTTGGTTTTTTGGGGAGGGTCACGGTTAGATTTTTGTAACCTTAATAATACAGAGTAAAGCATTATATTTGCTAGGCCAAAATGAAAGGTAGTTTATGGGTTGTTGTTCTGATGCCTAGTATTAAGTCGCTTTTCAAATTTGCATTTCATGATAGTTTCTTTAGTGTTCTTTTAGGCTGAAAAGGAAGATTTTTTTTTTTAAAGGGAATACTTTCAAGTTTATGACTATACAGCTTAAGGAGATGTAAAAACCCCACCCTGCTTGTATGTGTTGGCATCCCTACCTCCCCTATTCTAGACATAATAGGTAGCCTATAACTATTGTATTATTTAAAACAAACTTTTTCAGATAAATGTTTCAAGCAACGGTTTCGAGAACAGCGTTCAGAAAGACAAAGGAATATTGTAACTTTGGAGGGATTTTTTTTTTTATGATGAAGGTGTGTTTCAAGAGATGTCACTTTGATATTTTTACATTATGTCCTACATTTGTCAGCTAAAACCAGGATATTGCCTCAATGAGAAAAAAGCATGTTCTGCAGTTGTCAAAAGGCAGTAAGTAATGATTAAAATAGCAGTGTGAAATGCTAGGAGATTAAAGTGATGCTAATGATAAGTGAGAGAAGAAAAGGGCAAGCTATATTTTAATCCTCGAGAGAATGGTTAATGACTTCTATTGCCTGAGATTAAACTAAACCTGTCTCATCAGCTTTTTCTGCCTGGTGGAAAAAAAAAAGCTCTCTGCACTTTAATTTATTAAAGTCTTTTAAGGAAGCACATTGATCCACAGAGGTTAAACTTTAAAAAACTGTGCAAAACAGACACACAAAAATGCTTGAACAAAAAAATAATAATAAAAAAAAATGTTTCTTTGTGGCTTTTCACCAGAAGCAGAGATTTTGTAAAGACTTCATTCTCCATGGCTTGGAGCATTTAATTAAGGGACATTAATTACTTAAAGAGTCTGGCTCTCTTTAAAGAGGACTTGAGTATTACATTTTTTTTTCCTTTTCCTGTCGAGTAACTAGCAAGTGCACCAATGTGAAGAAAAAATCAGGAGACAATCATGTCAAGGTTTTGTTGCTAATGGCCGTTGGTTCTCTTCCACATTTGTTGTCTTTCAAATCTGTCGTTCTTTTCAAAGGCATAATGAATTCAATATGCTTTAATAAATTACAAATTTAGCAGATCCAACTCTTCTGTGTTGTCTTTTTTTAAGGGTGTATGTGTGTATGTATGCTTGCATTTACTTTCCATTAAAAGTAATCCCAAAACAGGATATACTGGTACGAAGGCATTGCATATAACCTAGGTTCTAAGCTGCAGAAATGAATTGTAGCAGACATGGATCTGTGGATGGAGGCCCCATTGAGAAAGTAGGGAAAGTTTCCATTAGCTGAATATCAATGGAGATTCTCGCTCATCCACGCCATGGTTGTTCCCAAAACTGCTTTTTCAAGAGGCAGCTGGACTTTGTTTTTCCTTGAAGACATTTCGCTTCTCCTTCAAGATGCATCTTCAGTTCTGACTGAATGGTGGAAGAATCCTTCCATCTCTCCATCCTCTACCGTCCACTCAGAACTGAAGAAGCTTCTTGGATGAGAAGCGAAACCTCTTCAAGGAAAAACAAAACAAGTCCATTTGCCTTTTGCAAAAGCACCTGGTCAGGATGTGGATCCCCCAATTCTTCACAGAAGTGCAGAGAAGTCCTCAACTTACAACAATTCATCGAGTGACCATTCATAGTTACAACAATACTGAAAAAAGTGACTTGTGACCATTTTTTACACTTAGCGACTGTTTCAGCATCCTCATGATCATGTGATAAAAATTGAAACGCTTGGCCACTGGCATGTACTTATGACGGTTGCAGTATTTCATGATTAATTTTTAGTGACCTTCTGATGAGCAAAGTCAATGGAGGAGCCAGATTCACTTAACAATCGTATTACTAGCTGAACAGCTGCAGTGATTCACTTAACAACTGTGGCAAAGAAAGGTCATAAAATGGGACAAAACTCAACCTACCAAGTGTCTTGCTTTGCAATGGAGATTTGGGGGCTGAATTCTGGTTGTAAATCGAGCATTACCTGCAGTGATAGAAGAAGGGATGACATTTCTGTTGCTCATCCTAACGTGTTTTTATTCCTCCCTGAGGTGAAAACAACATCCGGACAAGAGGGCAGAAATAATCCATAGATTTGGGATGTGGCATCATCATCTTAAATTGTTCAAAGGTTTTACACCTTGGAGGTGCAACCAACTGCAAACCAATTCTCCCTTTTCCTTTATATTTTTTCCTTAATTTCATGGGCCTTTAGGAAAATTCTTTTTGAAGCTTCTCTACTGTTTGTTTGCAAGTCTAAATAACACCTATGCCATATCTGGTTCTTGCAGTTGTTGTTTTAATCCAGGTTATTCTGTTTAAAGTTGCTGTTTTTTTTAAAGAATAATTTGTGTGAGTTTAAACTTGATTCATTCTTTGATGTTAATGAAACACCAATTTATTGGAAGGCCCTGAAGCCCTAATGAGCAGTTTCTTCAAAAAGCACATTTAATCAAGGTTTATTTTTAACTTGTTTAAACAGATCTAATAGTTTGTGCTGATTTCATTTCACTATAATAATTACTAGCAATCCTATTAGTAAGTTGGGGAACAGAGAAGTTTACACAAATTTTCTTCTAATGAGCAAAGTGGAAGAACAAAGTCGCTCACACAAAAAGGGGTAAACTTAAGTGGAGTTTCAAAACCCCAGGGCTTTGACTGTTAAGGGATTATTGTTATTATTATATTTATTACTATTATCAGGATGCCGGCACAAACATATATAGTATTTGTGCTATTTTGCTCTTTGCTGGAGGTGAAGAAATCATATTACTTTTCATAAAACAAAACTAATCCAGGTTAAATGTGTTGGTTAAAAAAAAAAAAGTACAGGTAATTCTCAACTTATGATCATTCATTTAAGGCCTGAAGTTACTACGGTGCTGAAAAAAAAAAGATTTATGGCCGGTCCTCCCACTTATTTGAATTTGGATCACATAGCCGGTCCCCATGGCTATGTGATCCAAATTCAAATATTTGGCGACTGGCATGTATTTATGACAATTGCAGCAGCCTGATTGTAGTTTGCAACCTTGTCATTTGCTTCTGGCAAGCAAAGTCAAAAGGGTGGGGGATTTGATTCACTTAATGACCCTGGCAAAAAAAATACCATAAAATTGGGTGTATCTCGCTTAATGACTGCATCACTTAGCAATGGATATTCTGGTCCCTATTCTCATAATTCAAGGATTGCCTCTATCTCTTAGGTCCAAATCAGATTCTTGCAATGATTTTTGAAACATTTCTATTAAATGCTTGTGATTCAATATGTATTGACATACAGGGCATAGATTATACTATATTATTGTATATAATTATTTGTGTTAATTCAGGATTAGAAATTCAAAGAGCTTATCATGTCTTAAAAGCAACCAACTTGAGAGAAAGGAATATAGAATGAAAAGAACAGGGAAGAAATAAAATATGGTTAAATGGGAGACAGGTCCCATCTGAAGATTTACAGTCAAATCAGGTAGAAGAGATTATGGCACGGGCTGATAAGGGATTTTTCTCAATTCAGTACAATGCCTAGTCACAGCTTCCAGATCTTTAGCTGTCAGTGGCCTTCATATGAATCAAGCTAGTCTAGTGAAGAGAAGGACCAGGGGAGACAAGATAGCAGTCTTCCAATATTTGAGGGGCTGCCACAGAGAGGAGGAAGGGGTCAAGCTATTTTCTAAAACACCCAAAGGCCAGACAAGGAATAATGGATGGAAATTGAACAAGGAGAGATTCAACCTGGAAATAAGGAGAAACTTTCTGACAGTGACAACAATCAACCCATGGAACAGCTTGCCCGCGGAAGTTGTGGGAGCACCATCATTTGAGACTTTCAAGAAGAGATTGGACTATTCTATTCTATTCTATTCTATTCTATTCTATTCTATTCTATTCTATTCTATTCTATTCTATTCTTCCAAGATCCTGGAATGTCATCATGTAGTATATGTGCAGATTCAAGCAATGTGAATTTTTACAGGAATATTTTGCAGAAATACTTCAAATCTCTTTGCAATCTTAGGTTTCCACCCAAGGTGAGATTTTGTGGCTTTCTGTGATAATTAACAGGTGTTTTCTATTTTTTTAAAGAGACTTTCAAGTGCTTTAGTCGGTGTTACAATGGCTTATGAGACATTGACTTATGAGTAGGCTTCAGGGCCCCTGAATGGCTAAATCTGCTGTCTTCCCAGCTCTCTTGAAAACCGGTTTGCCAATTACCTGTTCTGAGATTTGAGTAGGAAGTTTGCAAAGGTATTGAGATGAAAGAAGAAGAATGCACTCAATTCCACCACAGATACAGCAGAATGCCAAATGGAAGAGAAAATAGCAAATGGAAAGAATTTGCAAGGCAGCTTGATGCCATGCATCAAAATCATATTAGTTTTGATTTCAAACAGAGGAGATCTATGTGGGCCAAGGGCAAAATGTCTCCATTCCTCAACATTGGTCTCATTCCATGTAGCTCCCCTCTCTGTCCTCATTGATTTGACACCATACAACCAATTTCCAGTATAGACTGCTGAACAAGAGCAAGGATATGACGGTGTGCATGTATGTGTGTAAGCATCTCCCCTTTATCAGTGCAGTACTGGTAGCCCTCAACTTGCAACAGTTCATTTAGCAACTGTTGGAAGTTACAACAGCATGGGAAAAAGTGACTTATGACCAGTGGTGAAATGCTACTGGTTTGACTTGCTTCAGCTGAACCAGTAGCAATTGCTATTGCTTCGGCTGAACTGGTATGTTGCAGTTCACCGGCAGCCTGCAGAGACGGCAGCAGAGTTGGACAGGGGGGAGGAACATGGGCCAGTCTGGGAGTTTGGGGAGGACTCAGAAGAGGGTCCTGTATCCAATAGATGGGGCCAGGGCTATCTGGGAGTTATGTGCTGATTCCAGAGCCTCCAGAATCTGACAGCAGTGAGGCAGAGGAACAAGGGGAGCCTATTCCCAGTGTGCACATGTACAGAGCTGCCAGAAGGCAAGAACAGTTAAGACAAAAGGGGCAACTCGGGAGTAAGGCTTGGAGGTAATTGGCCCTTCCATAAGGCATAACGGAGAAGCAAAGGGACAGAAACCTTTGCAGGAAGCAACTTTGTTCACTCTGTTCGGATTAAACCTTGAAGCTCTGTGTGGACTTTGTACTCCGTTTGGCTTTTTAGAGTTAATTCGTTATTTAGTTATTGGCAGCAATTCAAAGGAGCGAAAGGTGGGTGCTTATCTCGAGAGACAGTTTGGGACTCATTATGGGCTGGGAATGCACATAATTCTCAGCATTGAAATAAAAAGAGAGTTGTTTGGACTAAGCGTGTGATTAAGTATGGTCTCAGGAAGCCTTGGTCAGAACACAGTAGTAAAAAATAGCTCCAAAGATCAGCTGAGAGGAGAAAGAAAAGTGCAGGATTGACCCTCCCACCTGCCCCTGCGCTTTTCTGTTCTTTAACCTTTCACCTGATTGATGCGTCAGAGCCTCAGCTGGTGTTTGGGAAGCTGTGCGCATGCATGTTAGGTACACATGCATGTGCGAAGTGAGCAATCACCGAACCGGTAGGGAATCCGGGAGAATCCCACCACAGCTTATGACCATTTTTCACACTTACGACCATTGCAGCCTCTCTGTGCTGACGTGATCAAAATTCACCCACTTTGAAACTGGTTCATATTTATGATGTTTTAAGTTCATGTTCCCGAGGTCACGTGGTCAACATTTGTGACCTTCTGACAAGCCAAGTCAACAGGGGGGAGGAGCCAGATTCACTTAACAACCACATTACTAACTTAACCACTGCAGCATTTTGCTCAACAATGTTGCTATGAAAGGATGAAAAATGGGCCCAAGTTCACAAATGTCTCACTTAGCAACAGAAAGTTCGGGCTCAACTGAAGTTGTAAGTCGAGGACTACCTAGGCACCTGCGTGGATGCTCTCACCTGTATCTATGGCACTGTATGGCTTTTGCCTTTGAAAAGAGATGTCTTCAAACTTAGATGAGGACATCTCTTTTCAAAGGCAAAAGCCATACAATGTCATAGATACAGGTGAGAGCATCCACACAGGTGCCTAGGTTTTCTAATTGTTTTCTATTTTTCTTTTTCTATTTTCTTCTTTCTTTCTTCTTTTTCTCTCTTTCATTTATGTATGTGTTGTTGGTTTGTTTTAATTGTAAAATCAATAAAATTTATTTAAAAAAGAAAAGAAAAGAGATGTCTTCCTGCAATATACCTGGCTTTGTAAATCTAAGTTTGAAAACTATGCTTGTTAGGATCTGAACATGGTTACCTAGCCGTGTTTTGAAAATTACCTCTTGCCAAGAAAAACATCAAAGTAAGTTGGAACTCATCTGTCCGCTGACAAACACTTGCTCTAATGAATAATGTCACCTGGCTAAAGTCTCTTTCTGTCATAGCAGAACAAATTCATATTATTTGTATTTAATGCTGATCTGCTCCGCTCTCTGAATACCAAAATGCTCTGTATTTACTTATGTGAAGCAACCTGTGGTCCTTTTATGCACCAGGTCATCACAGAAACTAATTAACTTTCATTTCTGTGTCAGGGTAAAGTACTGCAATCCAGATGTAAATTGTAATTTGAGAATTATTTGGATGGAAGAGAGGGAGCATCAAAATCTTAAAATCCAGTGGAAATGAAAAAAAAAAAAAGCAAAATAATTCGCCATATGATGTGCCTTCCGAGCTAATAAAATGGTAATAAGGCAACAGTGACAACAAGAGAAATATTGTAAATATGTACATAAATAAGAGATTTGACTGTTAGGATTGTTTGTACCAAAGGAGCAAATATGTTTATGCTTGCAATCTGCAACAAAATTGAAACTTTTTAGAAGTATCAAGCTGGTGTATTGGTTTAAATTAAAGTAGCTTTACTTTATACATGTTATGGGTTACTAAATAGAATTGAGATATGGTGAATGGCATATTGGTTATGATCCAAAGAAAAGGGGGTAGGTATCTTTTCTTCCTTTCTTTCTTTCTTTCTTCCTTTCTTCCTTCCTTCCTTCCTTTCTTTCTCTTTCTTTCCTTCCTTCCTTCCTTCCTTCCTTCCTTCCTTCCTTCCTTCCTTC
>BLBF01000073.1:13908888-13927700 GCA_015471245.1 Laticauda colubrina | reverse complement strand
TTTTTTTTTATTAAATGTATATGCTGCCCACCTTCCTGATAAGGTGACTCTAGGCAGTTTACAGATCATAAAAAGTTAAATAGCCATGAAAATATTTAATGCTATATAAATTAACATACAGATGCAAAACAGCAACAACAACCCAAACCAAGAGATGGATAGCAGGGTCTTCTTACTCCATCAATCATTTCCATCAATCAACCTTAAAATATTTCAAGATGAGTCTTCCCTATCAATAAATGTTAAGTGGATGTTTGGTTTATTTTTTTCCTGAAAATGAAAACACTTTTGATTTCAGGTGATATGGAGGAAGAACAGGGAACAGAGCCAAATTGTCCACCCTGATATCTTCGGTTTTTGGCTTGATTAATTCTTCAACCCAAGAGTAAAACTGGTAGAAAGAAGAGACACACAACAGATTTGGTATTGTCCAGAAGTTCCAGGCCAGTGATTAATGTGTAAGATAATGGACTTGGGAAATGAATAAACACTCCCTAACTCCCTTCTTTGCTCTTGATGACAAGGGCAGAACAAGGTGAAAACTGAAGCAAAAACAAAAAAACAAAAACCAGAAAAAGATAAAAGATATTTCAAGCAGGGAGGACTAACTGCTTTTAGTTTTAACAGCACCTCATGATAAATTCACCTTTTGGAAATAGAGTCATTTTAAAGTCTTTTTCTTTTTTGACATTGGCCTGTTCCCTTTTTATCTTAAAACCAGGAATAAGGATTTAGCTTGGATTAAAAAGTGAGCTTTCATTGGCCTGTTTGCTTATTTACATTTTATGCCCTGTTTCTGCCCTTTTGCTCAGTGAGAAATGCCATCAGGCAAATAATTTATGGGGAAAAGGATGAATAATTTCTTAGTTAATCAGAATGTAAGCCACTTTGAATATTGTGGATATAAAAGTAGACTATAAATTTTAGTAACAAACAACTGGTTTCCTATTAATTTTTTTTTTTTTTGAATTAAAATATCTTGAGATGGGAGCTTGTTTAACATGAAGAAGGAAAGGAAAGTAATGTAGGCCTTAATAAATAAGGATTAACTTTTTTTAAAAAAAGGGATTTTTTTTACTTATTTCGTATTGTAATTAAAAATGCTTGGAGGTGTATATTGCATCTCTGTTGATGAATGTCAGATGTGATCAGTCTGCTCAAACAATAATTTTAAAAATCTGGAAATGATGATCTAGCAAAAACAAAACTTTAACAGTCCAATCTCTTCTTTTCAGAATTGCCATCCTACTAAATCACACCATACAATATATGTCTTTACACAAATATTTCCAGAATGAAATACTTCTTGTGTTCTCTCAAACCATCTTTGCACAGGAAGAATATTAAATGAAGAAAACATTTAAAATAAACTTTATTTCTAATTAAAAATTAAAAATACTTTAAAAGACTTTTTTGTTATAGAAGCATGTGCTCTTGCACAACATTTGTATACATTGTGTTCACATTTATATCACTGGTATATTGTAGCCCTATATAGCATGCTACTTATTGTTGTAAACTACCCACAGTCACCTAGCTGAAATTAAGTAGAAACTTAATAATAAATAAAATAAATACTTGTGTCTCCAAACCAGAAGTTAAAATGTAGGGATTTTTTGAAAAGATGTAAAAACTCTGCTCTTTTACCTTGGAAATGCAGACTACACATTAACTGAACACATACATCTATACCTTTCTTCATTCTGTAATTTTCTAACATAGGAAATCCTTCTTCAGAGTATGGCTTAAATTCTCAGTTTGTATCATTTTTGGTCTCAAAGATCTAAACCATACAGGTTTGGAAGAATGTTTTCTATTTGAGTCTTGCTGAGAGATTAATTAATAACAGGGAGCCTTGCTCATATTTCCAACTTATTCAGACAGAATCAGGAAAGTTATATAGTGTTTTCCACCTCAACTGCCGAGCAACTGTCAATTCTCTGTGGTGTTCAGGTGTTCAGAAGGGCTGTATCTCTGCTCCTTAAATCATGACCCCTCAGCATGATTGGAAACCAATTCAGGATTTACGCATCACCGCTCTGAGTAATGATTTGTCTACATTCATTATGCTTACGCCCTGCAAAAGTATCAGAAGAACTTTTTTCCAACTTAGTGGCCTCTGTAACTACAGTTCCCACAATTCTCAGTCAGCTGCCTAGCACATGTGGGTAATACCAATTGGAGAAAAGATGGATAAAACAAGAGATATAAAATATTGTCTTCTCAAAGAAGATTGGGAAACATGTTCTTTGATTCATGGTGATGTTATCCATTCAGTTGTATCCAACCCTTGTTGATTCTATGGGCCAGGTACATCTTCTGATCTTGCACTGCTTCTTTGAGTTGTTCTGTGCTCTGGCTGGTTGCCCATTTTGATGGTATCCAGCAACCATGTTCTTTGATAGCCTGGTTTCCTTCTACCACTAACTCTTCCAAACATAATTGCTTTCTCCAGTGACTTCTTTCGCATGAAATGGTGAGTAAGTGAGATGCAGCTTTGTGATTTTTGCCTTCCAATGACATGACTGGTGTTATGTGCTCCATTACTTGCTTGTTAGTCACCCTGGCTGTCCAAGAAATATGCAGGAACTTCTCCAACACCACAGTTTAAACAAGTCAATTTTCTTCCTCTCTTGTGTTTTTAACATCCAAGTTTCACAACCATCGATTGTGAAACAACCATAACTCAATTTAGCGGACTAACCTATTTTTTGGCTGTCAGGCTGATGTCCTTGCTTTTCCATATTCACCTTGCATTCAGCTAGGTGGCAACTCCTAGGAAATGGTCTCCTTTCAGATGGATACTGTGTTCACATTGTAGACCTTCAATTCCAGGTCAGAAGCTTTACTATCCAAAGTTTAGGATGGTGTAAATCCAATTGTGCATTTAATAGAGAACCAAACTTAATCCATATTTCATATAGAAATACACTTCCATCCAAGTGTCTGCCATTAATAAACCAGCAGTCACCATTTTCCTTTTATGACCTCAAATCTCCCAAAGAGAGTTCATGTTTAAGTAATCTTCTAAATAAAGTAAGCAACCAATGCTAAATTTAGTCTTCTTGGACTTATTCTCATTGAGATAATTTACATTGGCCACAGCCAAATTTGTAAGCCTTCCCCTTCCACCCCCAGTTTTCTTGAAGACACAATTAAATTTGGATACAACCCAGTTTGGTCCTTTGTAGGCCAATTGGTGCTATGGCCTATGATATTAATTCTGCTTCAATATTTATCCTCGATTTAATTGCTTAAGTTGGCCCTTGTGAAGGAAACCAGGGTATACAGTAAATCCCTCTGAATGAATGAATAAATGAATGCAAATCCATCTTTTGCTCTTCCTTTAACTTGCACAGTTTCAAATGCTGAGTTGTCCCAGAATCATTACATTTGTGACATTCTCTGGCAGAGTAAAAGAAATATATATATATAAAGATATGTACACAAAAGCTTACATGGAGAGGGACTGGAAAGGGGGGCAGCTTTAAATTACGATGCATACAAGCCAAGATTGGAGCAAAGATTAGGCTTCTCTTTGCTTTGCATGTGATGGTGTGTAAGTCTTTTAGAGGCACCTATGAATTATTGCTTTGGTTTTGGCATGAGCTCAGTAAGAAGAAATGTACCTCATCTGTAAAACACTGTGTAGACTAATATCAGCTCCTTTTTTCTTATATTGTACTGAGATATTGATCGGGTAAAATGGTACCATATTGGAGCTGTCTGTTGTGGAATTCATCATACTGTCACCTCCCTTGTGCCTTGGAGTTATTGAGAAGTGCAACTGAGGGAGTTGTGTCATTTTGTTTTGCAACCTATTCATAAGGAAGTTGGCTAAAATGTTATATATGAGGCTCTGGCGTGTGTGTGTGTGTGTGTGTGTGTGTGGTTTTTTTTGGGGGGGTGGGGGGTGGGTGGGAAATCTGGCTGATCAGTGAAACATTTTGTGGCCTTTAATAAGCCTGGCTTAACTGGCTGCAGTCTTGCATCTTTTGTGTCGCATTGTTCTGTTGTCAAAGCTTACACCTGCTGCCTTTACTGATGATGATGCATTGGGGGGGGGGGGTTGTTTCTCCTTGGGGAGTCATAAATCTGAAAGCTGTGACTTCCTGCCCTCTTGCCTTTATCTCATGGCTGGGTGGGGGCTGGGGAAGGTAGATGATAAACTTTTACATGGAGAAAGCTTTTAGCTTCTTCTCATACCAGAGGATCACTTAATGTTGAAATAGCTTTCAAACATGAAGAGAAATACTGTCAATCTGTCCTTGGCAGATTAAATCATCTGAATGATTATTTTTTTTTAACTTTGTGGCAGGCAGGTCCAGAAACCTGACAATGAATTAAAAGGGTATAATAATTTGACTTGATGAAAGGAAGCTTGTAGATGCCACTGAGAACAAAGATTTTAAGGCATTGAATGACCACTTTGTGCTCAGAGTCAAATATAACATCTCAATTATAAGGATGGAAGCATTAAATTAAACTTTAATGTTAAGTTTAGGAGAACGCTAGCTGTGGAAACAAACATCACCACCCAAACATCACCACCCAAGCTTCATTCTCAAAGTGGGGAGAATCTTTGGAGATGTTAAGTCATCATGAAGACTGTGGTAGCTTCTGGACTGGCCTTTGGTAGACTGGCAGCCCAATCAGTGCTTAGAGGCAGAAGAAGTTGGAGTAGTAGAACCGTGCAATTCTTGGAAAATATTTGCTAATGATCCTTTCTCCAGGTACTGGAGAAAGGATCATTAGTAAATATTTGCTAAGAACTGCATGGTTCTACTACTTCTCAGCAGTACCTGGAGAAAATGCCTAGAGAAAGAGGTGGCTGCTTTCAAGCACTCCAGGCAAGTGAGACATCTGCACTTCACCATGCCCTCAAGTCTCTTTATTAAATTGAAACCAAACCAAAGACAGAAGCACAAAACCTAATCTCTACTCTTATTTCTTTTTTACTGATTTATGTGTATTTATTCAGAAATGAACCTCATTGTTTTCAATGGATTTCAGTGGCCCAAATAAGACAACCTTGGAATAAGAGTTAGAACAATTCTTTGCATCCTAAAGATTTCAGGGCTCACTTGATGTCCTCCAAATCAGAGAAGAAAGATGAAATTCCTGCAAAGTTTGTGGCTAGTTAATAGACCGAGAAGTTGCTGTACATTATAGCTTCAAAGGCCAGATTTTTTTAGGCATAGTCATTTCCTGATTATAGTGACGTCTTTTCTTCAAAGAGAAGTTCATCCAATTCTGCTCAAAAAAAAGTGGCACAAATTTAAAAAAGTCTTAACTCTTACAAGAACAGGCTTTGGTGTCAAAATCTTTCAGGAAAATGTGCAAATGTTGTGTAGTTTATCACAAAAGAGGTTGTAAGCTTTTGGCAGTCTCTTGAATGCTTGTGATATTTGGGTGTCTATTGTACAATTCTTTGGCTGGGGTAGTCATGGAACATGAAAGATTGGCAGGCTTTGGTCCCATCCTCAGCTGACTTTGGAGAAAAAAGAAAATAGTTATAAATAATAGTTATTTTTTTAAGATGTTGCTAGAAGTCCCATGATCAAAAAAGTTGCCCTGAGTTTACACAGATGGAACTATCTTCCTGTCTACCTTGGTCTGTATGACTCATTGCAACAGCAGTCTTTACAAATGGGAATAAATTTTATTCTGCCTTAAGACCTAAAGATTCTGCCCTAAGAATTTGGCTGCACTAGAATCACTGCTTCTATTACTTCAACAAGCACATTCTCTTTCTTTCTCTATATTTCTTGGAGGCTGCTGTGATTAATTCCTAAAATGAAAAGCAATGGAGCAAACCTTCTGTGGAATATATTCAACCTTGTATGACCTGCTAAGGGATTGTGTTTAAAGAGCAGATAGAGTCACCGACCAATTGCAAAATTTGGCGCCACAGCAAAAGTTTGCACCTGGCCGAATCAATACAGGGAAAGCTCGCAATGTGAATTTAATTCAGCAGTTGGGGGAAGCAAGAGCTACAAATTGCTTTGAATGACAACAAACACAGTTTCAAGTAGCAAAAGCAAAACAAACACACTTAATATTTTCAGTTTGAAATGCTGCAGATATAATGTTGACATTTGCTGAAAATAATGTAATGTTATCCTAATTAACCCAGGGCTGAAATCCACATAGGACCTTTTACTACAGATCTTTGGAATGACCCAAAGGTGTTTTCTCAAGAAATGAATATGCAACTGGACTTCCTTGAAGATGTTTCATTTCTTATCCAAGAAGCTTCTTCAATTTGGAAGAGAACTGAAGAAACTTCTTGGATGAGAAGAGAAATGTCTTCAGGGGAAAGAAAAAGAAAGTCCAGTTACCTCTTGAAAAAGAGAACTCTTCAGTTCTCTTCCAAATGGTTGTGGGACAGCCATGACCTGGATGACTAAGAATTTCTATAGACATCTTTGGAATTATATTATATGACTTAATTTGGTCACTAAACTGGATTTTTATTAGCAAATGTAAAGTGAGCTTATTTAGATTTTAAAACATACAGTCTTGTAAGTAATTCTTTCTTCACTTTGTCTTTCTTCATCAGTGAGCTGTTTAGTAATTGTTATCCTTGGCCAATTTGACATACATACATTATGAAACTATTTGTTTACCTTGTCTAGTGATACAAGTGGGAAACACACCAAGTGATGTCCCGAGTTTGCATATTCATGTAAAGATTTATTTGTTTCATTTGCATGCTACCAACTCTAATTTAAGGGAGGTACATGAAAAAAACAAAATGTGAAAAAAGTTATGATATTTATGTAGTTACTTACCAAGCACATTTAAATTATATTAAAGTAACCAAAATATCTTTACAATCCCCAAGGCATGTCACAACTTTTGAGCACCCCTAATGTTTGGACATTGAAAGTTGAAAAAATTGGCTTGTCCTACTGTGGCATGCTAGAAAAATCATCCGTGGTGAAGGACAAATGACAAAATGCTGATGCTGTAACCAAAATTTTAAAAAAAGATATATTATAAACTGTAAAAGCTAAAAAGAAAAAAACCACAGCAAGAAAATAGAATAAAAACCCCTTGCCAGTCTACATCCACAAAATCAATAACATTCCATAAATAATTTCATGCAATTGCTAAATTAATCAACTTTATAGATCCACACCAATCAATTTCTTAATTACATACAATATGACATTCCATCAAAGGGCCTGCAGAAAACTTAAGTCTGTTAAATGATGTGGCTGAGGGTTGGGGACATTAGGAGTGAGAAGGCAGCTCTTCTTGGGGAAAGCTGCCAAAACAGCCAACACAGTCCTAGGCTGCATTAACAAAGGGATAGAATCAAGACCATGTGAAGTGTTAATACCACTTTATAAGCCTTGGTAAGGCCACACTTGGAATACTGCATCTAATTTGGTCATTGCACTATAAAAAAGATGTTGAGACTCTGAAAAGAGTGCAGAGAAGAGCAACAAAAATGATTAGGAAACTGGAGGCTGAAACATATGAAGAATGGTTGTTGGAATAGCGTATATCTAGTTTAATGAAAAGAAGGACTCGGGGTGGCATGATAGCAGCCTTCCAATCTCTCAGGGGTTGCCACAAAGAAGAGGAAGTCAGTCTATTCTCCAAAGCACCTGAAGGCAGGACAAGAAGCAATGGGTGGAAACTAATCAAGGAGAGAAGCAACTTAGAATGAAGGAGAAATTTCCTGACAGTGAAACAATTAATCAGTGGAACAACTTGACTCCAGAAGTTGTAAATGCTCAAACATATAAAGAGTGGTTGCTGGAACTGGGCATGTCTAGTCTGATGAAAAGAAAGGACTAGAGGTGACATGATAGCTGTGTTCCAATATCTGAGAGGCTGCCCCAAAGAAGAGGGAGTCAAGCTATTCTCCAAAGCACCTGAGGGCAGGACAAGAAGCAATGGGTGGAAACTCATCAAGGAGAGGAACAACTTAGAACTAAGGAGAAATTTCCTGACAGTTAGACCAATTAATCAGTGAAACAACTTGACTCCAGAACTCGTAAATGCTCCAACACTGGAAGTTTATAAGAAGAGATTGGACAACCATTTGTCTGAAATGGTGTAGGTTTCCTGCCTTTTCAGGGGGTTGGACTAGAAGACCTCCAAGGTCCCTTCCAACTTTGTTATTTCAGTTACTTTCACCATTTCAAGATGGTAAGGCAGGAACCAGCAATTCCAGACAAAAGAGAGCTACACATCAACATAAATCAGATGCTTTCCTAATAGATGAAAAAAAAAAGATGATATCTACAATAAACAGAGGAAGGATAGACCTTTACAGGTAGTCCTCAACTTACAGCAGTTCATTTAGTGATCGTTCAAAGTTACAATATCACTGAAGAAAAGTGACTTCCAACCATTTTTCACTCATACAACCATGTTAACATCCCCATAATCACATGATAAAAATTCACATGCTTGGCAACTGGTTATTTCCTAAAGCGCCTGTAAGCCAGACAAGGAATAATGGATGGAAACTGAACAAGGAGAGATTCAACCTGGAAATAAGGAGAAACTTTCTGACAGTGAGAACAAGCAACCAGAGGAACCAGAAGTTGCCCCTGGAAGTTGGGGGAGCTTCATCACTGGAGACTTTCAAGAAGAGATTGGACTGCCATTGGTCAGAAATGGTGTAGGGTCTCCTGCTTGGGCAGGGGGTTGGACTAGATGACCCTATAAGGTCCCTTCTAACTCTGATTATCTGTTATCTGGTTCATGTTTATGACAGTTGTAGTGTTTCGGGGGGGTGTTTATGTGACTTTTTGACAAGTCAATGGGGAAGCCAGATTCACTTAAGAACCATGTTACTGATGGAACAATTGCAGTGATTCACTTAACAGTGGTGGCAAGAAAAGACATAATGGGGCAAAATTCACTTAACAACTTACTTAGCAACAGACTGATTAAGCAACATAAATTTTGGGCTCAATTGTTGCCATTAGTTGAAGACTACCTGCACAACTAAAGTTTTGACTTCTGTGGATTTCAGCTTTCTCTCTTGTAAATAGCTTCATTCTTATCTTCCCTAATGAGACTTTTTTCATTTACCCATTTACCCATTCATTCATTCATTCATTCATGTTGTGTAGCTTGCCGCCTCACGATAACAATTCAGGGGGACTTGCAACTTTTAAAATAAGCACAATTTTAAAACATAAACAGCAGCTGAGGAATCAGAGCAATCCAAACATATAATAACCACACGAAGGGCTCTAACATTCTAGCACTCATATCCTATATCTTGCTGAATGGTGTCTGCAAACTTTTTGCTGAGTAAACCAACTTCTCCATGAAATGTACAGTTGAGGTTTGTGCAAAGCCCAACTGAAAAACTATTGCATTGACATTGCTTAGGTGTCTCTTGAGACCATCAAAAGAATAGCCAAGTATCTTGTTGACTTAAAACAGTGGAAGAACAAGCCTAGATTTTAAATCCTGGGGCTTACATTTAAATGAAAGAAGATAGGGGAAGAATGGTTAGACCAGGGCTGTCAAACTCGCAGCCTATGGGCTAGATGTGTCACATGCTAGTTATGCCCATGCCCAGTTTAGTGAAGGAGAAGAAAGTCACGATACGTCACATGATGCTGCTGTGATGATGTGAGTTTGACACCTCTGGCTTAGACCATGGTAACAAAGAAGGCGTACAATCTGATTCAACTTTCAAAAATAACCAGGTTCAACAGGACACAAGCTGTCCTGAGAAGTTGCATTTAAAATTGTGAGATGTTCTGTCTTATCTTGTAAAAGGTAAAGGTTCCCCTCACACATATGTGTTAGTTGTTTCTGGCTCTGGGGTGGTGGTGGTGCTCATCTCCATTACAAAGCTGAAGAGCCAGCGCTGTCCAAAGACATCTCCATGTTCACGTGGCCAGCATGACTAAATGCCGAAGGCACACGGAATGCTGCTACCTTCCCACAAAGTGGTCCCTATTTTTCTATTTGTGTTTTTTACATGCTTTCAAGCTGCTAGGTTGGCAGAAGCTAGGACAAGTAATGGGAGCTCACTCCATTACATGGGGCTAGGGATTCGAACTGCTGAACTGCCAATCTTTCTGATTGACAAGCTTAGCATCTTAGCCACTGAGTCTATCTTGAGATGTATGTAAAAGCTGTGTGTTTTTCGGTGGAGATACCTGTATCAATAGAAGTGATTATTTGTAGGATTGAGTTCTTAATGCTTCATGAGCTTGGTTGCTTTTGTAATTGTTTGTTTTGCAGAAGTTTCATTATTCAACTCGGTACTGTAGCATCATAATCAATGCTAGGCTTGTTTGTTTTCTTGCAGATGTTTTACATGTTTTGCAAACACTACTTAGTTCGGTAATAAAACATCTGCAAGAAAACAGCCAAGCTCAGAGAGCCCAAGGACCCCACAGAAATCTGTATGCAAATAGTTTCCTTCTTGCCAAGTTGTGGCTTCAAGACTTCTCTAGAGCAGGCCTATACCTGAAAAAATGTTTGGAGAAGTAAGATTTATAGTTGAGAATGGAGCACATTATGCATTATCCATTTGCATCATTTCCCAGGAATATTCAGATGTTCTTCACAGCTTCAGCACCATTGCAGGGAAAGCCAGACAAGAGTAGCAAATAGACCCTCTCACATTCCATTTTTCTCTCCATCTTCTAAAATGATGCTCCTGAACTTTGCTAAAATGACCTTTGTATCAATGCATTGTATATCAAGATGTTCTCAGAGACAGTTCAGTGATTACAAAACCTAGGGTTGTGTAGCACTTGAAGCCCTGAGAAGTGTTTCATCCTTCTTCCAAATAGAATAATGGAATATCAGAAGTTGGAAGTCTTCTAGTCCAACCCTCTACTCAAGTAGGAGACCTTATACTATTTCAGACAAATGGCTGTCCAATCTCTTCTTTAAAAACCTTCATTGATGGAGCATCCACAGCTTCTGGAGACAAGCCGTTCTCACTGTCAGGAAATTTCTCCTTAATTCTGGGTTAAGATACAAAAGATCTTAGAGGAGAAGCTAAGTTTTAGGAACAATTTCATCATCCTGATTTTGAGCTGAAAATGTGTGTGGTAGATAATTGCTCACAGTGTTTATCCAACAAAGAGTTTCTTATCTCTGTGTCTTAACAATTCATCAAACCAAACTAGAAAGGGCTGTTCTGGTCCCTGTTTGGTTAATATTTGCACAGAAGATGTCATTCATAGAGTATGGAATTTTATTTTTCCACACCTTCTGCAATATATAAGAATAAATGACTTCCAAGCCAGGAAAAAAAAAATCAGTTTCGGACTTGATTTTGAAAGCTACTAAGTTTGCTGGCTATAATGAGGATTTTTGTTTCTTTTTCCCCTTTCTTTTCTCTTTTAATTCAGTAATGCAGGTATGCTAAATGTATAGCTTTGAACATGGTTTTATGTTGACTGAGGCTGATGATGCAATTTTGGGCTTATACTCAACATGCTTCTTAAGCCTGAATTAAGGTCTTCACATCCGCCTGTCTTTGAGTATTTCCTGTAGATGCATTTTCACTGTTAAATTTGAAATCGGGAAATGTTAGCTTCAATATTACAATTTTCTTCAGCTGTACTTTAGAAGGAAAACATAAATAATCAGTGGGATGTCTCTGGAAATTGTGGGTACTTCAACATTGGAAATTTTAAATAGAGATTAGACAACTTCCAACTCTTGTTATTTCCCTTCCAACTCTTGTTATTTTGTTATTCTATTGTGAATGGGAACCCTCTAGTAAAAAAAGAGTGGTTTGGTATCATCTTCCTTTATTTAATCCACCTATCCTCACTAAGATTCCCCTCTTATCCAGAGATGCTACAACTGGCTGTGGAAACGAAATCAGTTCCATGTCCTGTATAGAGTATTTAAATCAACAAGACCTTCATTTATGAAAAAGGGCAGAAGCGAAATGCTTTCTGCAAAGCTTTGATCGTGCTGTTGCTATTCACTTGAAAGGACAAAAATAAACCTTATTAGCCTTTGTAAACATTTGCAAGTAGATCTGTGTGCTGGATATATCAATATATCTTTTTTTTTTTTTTAAATAGTAGCACAAACCCCAGTTTCCTCCTGCATTGGGGTCTTGGCTTAGCTGTGTGGTTAAGTTAGAATACGGCATGATGTTATTATAGTAAACAGCACTTAAGCACAGCTGGCAAGATTGATCAGGTGACATTAAGGTGAACTTCAGCAAATGACCGAAGCAGGAGAAACAAGGTCTGAATATGGAAATGGCTCTTGCAGGGACTCCTTGGGGAGTAGGCACCATTAGTTTTGACTTTGAACAGGCAAAAGGAACTGATATGCCGCCTTCCTCCCATCTCTTCCTGCAACAGCAGCTCCTGTTTATTCTGTAAATATCTGCTTGCTCTTTTTCATAGCCCTTGGCTCAGTTAGGTACAGTCCAAACCTCACTGAAATTTTGGTTCTCATCCTTATCAGGTAGAAGAGGGGAAAAAACACCTAACTGATAAAGGAGATCAGTGTGCATTTCATGCTGGAACATCACTGAAGGTTCTGGTTTTTCACTGATTAATATCTTATTGCTATGGTGTACTTTAGAAGATGTTGATGGAGCCCATGGCCTGACTTCTCTAGAGATTCAAATGCTAGACATTGCCACACTAGGCATGGGTTGAGTATGGACCATCCATTTCTAGGTCTGGCTTGTTCTGCCACAAGCCTAATCTCCTGGGACATTCTATCCATGGTGCTTCTATCCATTCTATTCTTTAGATGTTTGGCATAATAGCAATAGCAGTAGCACTTAAACTTATATACTGCTTCACAGTGCTTTACAGTACCCTCTAAATGGTTTACAGAGTCAGCCTCGTGCCCCCAACAATCTGGGTCCTCATTTTATCCACCTCGGAAGGATGGAAGGCTGAGTCAACCTTGAACCTGGTGAGATTCGATCTGCCAAATTGCAGACAGCAGAATTAGCCTGTTTTACTGCACTCTAACCACTGCACCACCATGGGTCTCCTTAATGATCCTTGGGTGTTGATAAATGGCCAAGTGAGCTTTGATGCCCTACTTGAAAACTGAGTGGACATGGCCTGGAGCTGTAAAAAAGCATGGCTTCTATAAATAAATAAGGTTGCCAGAATTGAAGGCTGCCCACATAGTTTAACTGTATACCTTCAGTTGGGATTTGTGTTCCCATGGTTATGGTCCTACTCCTTAGTAGGAGGTTAAATGTTTCAGAAAATCATTGTTGTCCACCCACTAAGTCATGTCAGACTCTTTGTGATCCCATGGACCATAGCACACCAGATCCACCTGTCCCCCACTGTCTCCTGGAGTTTACCCAAACTCATGTCCATTGTGTTGATGACATTACTAATCATTTCATCCTCTGCTGTCCCCTTCTCCTTTTGGCTTCCATCTTGACCAACCTCAGGGTCTATTCCAAAGAGCCCACTGTTCTCATTTGATGGACAAAGTATTTGAGTTTCAGCTTCAGGATCTGTCCTTCCAAAGAACAGTCAGAGTTGATTTTGTTTAGGATTGATTGATTTGATCTCTTTGGAATCCAAGGACTCTCAAGAGTTTTCTCTAGCACCACAATTCAAAAGCATCCTTTCTTTGGCACTCAGCCTTACTTATGTCCACCTCTCACAATCTTACCTTCCTATTGGAAAAAAAAAAACCACCATAGCTTTCACTAGATGGACCTTTGTTGACAAGGTGATATCTCTACCAACCAGTTTTGTCCTGAGACAAAACTGCTCAGATTTCAGTTGCATTAATAGAAACTCAAAATCCTCCTGAGACATCTCTTTGGGTTGGGATGTGTCATTAAACTCCAGAGTTCAGGAAAAAAAACAAACTTTTTTTTGTTTCCAGAGTCACTTTATGCCAACTTTTCATGTGAAATTTTGCCTTTTCTTTTTCAGAAAAGACACTGTTCTTTTGCTTGAACATATCATAATTCCATGAGTGATATCCTGTGTTCCACTGGTATATCCCATGGCAGTGGTGGGATTCAAATAATTTATCCAGTTCACCCAGGGTCAGGTTGACTGTCATGGGAGGCATGACAGCCAACTTGACGTTGGGTGAACCAGTTGTTACCACCCCACCCCACCCCATGTACCACCCCACCGCTATCAAAGTGGGCATTGTGGTGCGCTGCAATGGAGAAATGGGCAATGGAGCATCTGGCATGAGGGGAGGCAGAGGAGCAGGGATAAGATAGAGGGAAAGTGGCCTTCTTCTTCTTTGGTGCTGGGCATTCTGTTGCCTGTTTCTCAACTGCAGTGCAGCACCCAGGATCCACTTTGATAGCCGGGAGCAGGGTGTCTGGTAATTTAACAACCGTCTCACCTTAACCAATGCAAACCGGATGAATCCCACCACTGTCCCATGGACTTAATTTAGCCTTTGCATTTTGGCATTCACAAACAAATTAATGCTCAATGCAGATCTGATACATATCCATTATTAATTTATCTCTGGTATGAAAGTTTGGTTAGTAGAGATCATCTCACTTTTCCCATTTCAAATTGTGCAGCTTTAGGGGGATATAAATATTGCTTTAAAACTCCCTCAGGCTCTCTAGTCCAGGTATGTCCAGCCCTGGTAGCTTTAAAGCCAGTCAAGCTGTCTGAGGAATTCTGGGAATTGAAGCCCACAAGTCTTAATGTTCCAAGGCTGGACAATCCTGCTCAAGTCTAGATAGATCATCTCCCTGAGGTAATATTTCCATCTAGGTCTGCAACAAATGGGAGATGGTCATTGGACAGCAATTCATTGATACATCCAATTTGTAGAAAAGTCCTAATGGTTATTTTTGAATATTACAGTGACAAGATAGATAAACATGGACAGATAGAGACTGGAAAAATATAAGATAAAAGTATAAATTGCAAATACTTTCTCTTTGTTTTCTTACTTATTTGATCATATAGGTTTTAGAGGTTTTGACCACTAAATATAACACTAAATAATAACATTTGGCCAACTTGTTTAAATGATTTTTTTTTTGAAAAAAAATGCAAAACCTATTTTTGGATGAAACAATATCTTCCCAAAATAAGGCAACCTGTTGGCTAGTTCCCCCAAACTATTTTTTTTTAAAATCTTCTGTTAAATATAAATTTAAAATATTTAGTATTCCAGGTACTGCATAGAAAGTCTTGTACATTGCATTGTTTTACTGCGCTAGAGTTTATTTTTCAGTCCAGATTCATTGAATAGCCTCTGCTCACTTTTAAAATAAATAAATCAGCAGTTTATGTATCCTGAAAACTGAGCTGCCCCTTTTGGTCAGAGAGAACTTATATTTGCTGTAATTGGAACAGAGCCCTGATTTATTTGAAATGTAAAACATGGAGGGAATGCTTTTATGTACGAGTTGATTTTTCATTCAAGAACTCCTATAATGTATCCCATGCCTATGTTGCTTATTTTGGCAAGACCAAGAATTGGCAGTTGACGTTGGAAATGTTTATCGGTTGAGGTTGATATCGATGCAGAGATAATTTTATTTCTTATTGGAATACTGGTGTACTGGGTCATTGTCACCGGGTTAACCCAGGAATGGATTCATATGAAGACCAATTGATTACTGGTTCATTTTCATTGTCAACTGTAGACCAACAGAATAAAATTCTGAAAGTTATTTAAAAGAAAAGAAAAAACCCTTATGGGTATGTTAAGGATATATGACTAGAATTCTATTTAATTAGGCTTTCAACTTAATTTAGCATCTGGGTACCTTCTTATCTTTTCCCATAGAAAAAAAAAACTAGTTTTGGTCAGTGATGTGTGAAATTTCTAGCTTCATTTCTTCATGAATGCATAAGAGCTCCTGGTTGCAGGTGTTTAAATCCTGAATTAAAAATGCAAAAGGACATTTGTGTGTGTGTGTGTGTGTGTGTGTGTGTGTGTGTGCCTTCTTACCCACAAACCCAAACTATGGTTAAGATACATCAATGACACATTTGTGATTTGGCTCTATGGAAAAGAAAACCTAAACAATTTCCTAAAACACCTAAACAACACACACCCCAAAATCAAGTTCACCATGGAAATGGAAACAAACAAACTACCATTCCTAGATGTACTAATCTAAAAAAAAAACCAGATGGTGCACTAGGACACACTATATACCAGAAGAAAACACACACTAAATGCGACCTCAATGCCCAATCCCACCACCACCCAGCACAGATAAACTCCGTGGCCAAAACACTAATCACCAGAACCAAATGCCTGGCAGACAAGACACACATAAAAACTGAACTATGCACCCGGACTAAAATACTGACAGCCAACGGCTTCCACAAAAGCAAAATCACAGGCCTGATCCAACAAAAACACACGGAGACATAATGGAGACCGAGAAGATCAACAGACCTATGGAACAGCTGTCCTGCCCTACATAAGAGGTACTACAGACAAAATCAGTAAGATACTACACAAGCATCACATCAAGACTGCCTTCAAAACAGACAAAAAAATAGCAGCCATCCTAAGAAACCCCAAAGATAAAATTGACCTGGAAAACCAAGACATATATGAAGTCCCCTGTGCAACATGCCTTGCCACATACATTGGACAGACCAATAGAAGAATAAGTGCCTGCCTGGATGAACACAAAAATGCAGTAAAAAAGCTGGAACACACTTCCTCACGAGTCCAACTCATAAAAGCCACAGGTCACAACATCAACTTCAATGGCACCAAAACCCTAGCCAGTATAGAAAACCCCAGCCACAGAATTATCAGAAAAGCCATATAGATTGAAAAAAGACCTGAAAACATGAATAAAAGAGATGATTCCACCAGGCTGTCAATTATTTGGAAGTCTGCATTCTCAAACAAAAAAATCTCCACACCACAAGCCAGGGAAACACCTGGGAACAAACAGATCCCCCTGATACCTACAGCTCAAGCACACCCCAGTCAGGCACCCTGTGCTTTTAAAAGCAAAACTGTGATGTTGTGGGAAAATGCACGAACAAAGCTGAATGCCATCAATGGAAATCAAACTTAGCAACCCATGGAGGTCTGGATTTGGAGTTACACTCAAAATTAAAGTGGAAAAACACGCTACAGGCTGATCCAACTTTGATGTAATGTCCTTAAAACAAGTCAAAATGAGGCTAAGTAGTCTGTGGCCTCCACATGCCTGTATGACCTGTATGATGCCTGGCCATGCTCCTGATAAGGTGGCGGATGGTCTCCTGAGGGATCTTCTCCTACACCCGGACTAAAGCATCCCCCAACTCCTGGGCAGTCTGTGGTGCAACGTGACAGATGGAGATGGAGATGGAGCGAGACATGATGTCCCAGATGTGCTCAATTGGATTCAGGTCTGTGGAATGGGCAGGTCAGTCCATAGCATCAATGCCTTCATCTTGTAGGAATTGCTGACACACTCCAGCCACATGAGGTCTAGCATTGTCTTGCATTAGGAGGAACCCAGGGCCAACTGCACCAGCATATGGTCTCACAAGGGGTCTGAGGATCTCATCTTGGTACCTGGCACTCAGGCTAACCCTGGAGAGCACATGGAGGGCTGTGTGGCCCCCTAAAGAAATGCCATCCCACACCATTACTGATCCACTGCCAAACTGGTCATGCTGGAGAATGTTGCAGTCAGCAGAACGTTCTCCATGGCATCTCCAGATCCTGTCACGTCTGTCACATGTGCTCAGTGTGAACCTGCTTTCATCTGTGAAGAGCACAGGGTGCCAGTGGAGAATTTGCCAATCTTGGTGTTCTCTGGCAAATGCCAAACATTCTGCACGGTTCTGGGCTGTAAGCACAACCCCTACCTATGGACGTCAGGCCCTCATCCCACCCTCATGGAGTCTGTTTCTGACTGTTTGAGCAGCCACATGCACATTTGTGACCCATTGGAGGTCATTTTGCAGGGCTCTGGCAGTTCTCCTCCTGTCCCCCCTTGCACAAAGGCAGAGGTAGCGGTCCTGATGCTGGGTTGTGCCCTCTTATGGCCTCTTCCACATCTCCTGATGTACTGGCCTGTCTCCCAGTAGCACCTCCATACTCTGGACACTACGCTGACAGACACAGCAAACCTTCTTGCCACAGCTCGCATTGATGTGCCATCCTGGATGAGCTGCACTACCTGAGTCACTTTTGTGGATTGTAGACTCATGCAATCCACTTTTGTGGATTGTAGACGAAAAGCACCACCAGCAAAGGTGACCAAACCATCAGCCAGAAAGCATAGGAACTGAGAAGTAGTCTGTGGTCACCACCTGCAGAACCACTCCTTTATTGGGAATGTCTTGCTAACTGCCTATGCTTTCCACCTCTTGTCGATTCCATTTGCACAACAGCATGTGAAACTGATTGTCAATCAGTATTGTTACCTAAGTGGACAGTTTGATTTCACAGAAGTGTGATTGACTTGGAGTTGCATTGTGTTGTTTAAGTGTTCCCTTTATTTTTTTGAGCAGTGTGTGTATATATGTGTGTGTGTGTGTGTGTGTGTGTGTATAAATATATAAAGTTTTTATGGGTACTTACATGTGTGCTGTTCATCTTCCTTCGGGTATTATCCCACATCATTGTAGTTGTGCTTTTAAAGTTGCAGCAATGTTTTGGCAGAATCTCATCTGCCATCATCAGTGGTGATGTAAGTACCCGCGAAAACTTAAGTATATATATATATATATGTGTGTGTGTGTGTGTGTGTGTGTGTGCTGTGTGTGTGCTGTTTAGCTTCCTTTGGGTATTATCCCACGTCATTGTAGTTCTGTTAAAGTTGTGGCATGCCACAAGCCAGGCAAACACCTGGGCAAAAACAGACTCCCTCTGATAGCTCCAACCCAACCCCC
>BLBF01000073.1:13884162-13896750 GCA_015471245.1 Laticauda colubrina | reverse complement strand
TTCTTTCTTTCTTTCTTTCTTTCTTTCTTTCTTTCTTTCTTTCTTTCCTCCCTCCCTCCCTCCCTCCCTCCCTCCCTCCCTCCCTTCCTTTCTTTTAAACTCTGCTCCTGGTTGACTTATAACTTTTAGGAGACTTATAATAAATGTGTCTTTCATGAAAGAAGGAAATATTTTTTTTATTTGAAAATCATTTCAATCCATTATGTCTGCTTTTGTGTCTAGAATTATCATTCCATGTTTTCCAGCCTTTTGCTCCCTTCCCTTGTCTTGCAAATTAAAATTAGCCATAAGCAAATAATCAGGAGCTTGTTAATAATGTGCAGCATAAATGAATAAGAAATAGATATAATACACACACGCACATGCACAGAGTCCTTCCAACTTCTATTTTTTGGTTATAAAATAAACAATCATGTCCTATCATTAGCAAACAAATAATAATCAGCGAGACACTGAATGCTATTAAAAGGCAGGGAGATTCTACGACAAAGACAGGAGAAATAATAGAAAAATGCAAAAGGTCTGTTGTTTGCATCTCGTAAGGAATGGCTAGAAAATGAGATTAATCAAGGAGCAGACATTTGGAAGAAAGTTTGTGGAAATGCCTGACAGTCGTGCTCTTTCGCCTCATTTCAAATGTTGGCAGGGTAGCAGGCAGCTCCCAGGGAAATGTGCTCCTTTCATACTTGAGTAATTGATGAATTGTATGCAATATGCAAATGAGAATCCATAAATCTTATGAATGACAGCTTAATTTATGTGAGCCTTAATGAATGCAGGATTAGATTTTAATTAAATATCCTCAAAGGCACCCTGAGTCGTCAGGGTTTTTAGACCTTTTTTATTATTATTTGAAGACTTTCTACTCCACCTCCCATTGCTTTGCAATTGCTTATTATGAAAATGGAAAAATCGGGCAAAAGAACTTAGAAGAGTTTCTCTTTTGAGAAGAAAACATTGCACAATGTGTGTGTGTATGTATGTATTCACAAAACTCTCCTTTGGTTAATAATAAACATTTAACCAGAATATCTATGGATCTTTTTAAACTTCCTACACATTTTGATTAGCTTTAATTGCTGTTGGCATCTTGTATCGGTGAGCTATTTTTAATTAAATGAAAAGTTAATAAAATGCTCAAGAAATATTCCCCGTGCCACAGAGTTCCTCACCAGCCGACTGGGCTATTCATTCCAGCATTTTGATTGTTAAATTGCATTTCTCTGTATAAAGGTTGTGCCTATTTTATTCCACCTTGCCAAATTGTGGTCTAAAGTTAAGTTTAAGTGCCAAAAACCCAGTAATAATTTTTCTTGGTTTACACAGCAGTAAACCAACTGCATGCAGCCGTCTCAGATTCAAACCATTTAAATGTAAATATAATTCTTGTAAATTCACAAGAAGTTGGAACCTCTCTCCCCCTGTTTGGATAAGAAACACTGTCCCGGATGAACAAACATTTTAATAGAAACCATTTCCTGTATTTCTCCATCCAATCTGGAATGTAATTTCGGTAATTGATCTGGTCGACCAATACCCATATTGATTAATTGGCTAATCTGATTAGTTAAGATGTATTTCTAAAGCACAAAAAATACCCCCCTTTTAGCCAGAGTTCTTAAATTGCATGGATTTTAGAGGGAGAAATTAAATAGGCAGCTAACTTTATCATGCAAATCGGCGAGGTTTAAAACTTCTGGCTGCATCGGAACTTCTGGGACTTTTAGCTATTATTATCCTGGGTTTCCCAAAGCAGAAGCTGAATGAGGCTGTTTTTCCTGAACAAATTAGCATCCAACAGAGCCTGATATAATTCTTGGGCTTTGAGCATGCATCAAACTTGGTTTTCACCTTGCAGATCTTTTCATTATCAGTCTAATTAAACAATATCAGTATTTATTTATTTATTCAGTCAAATGTACATAGTTGCCCATCCCACCAAAAGCAGTTCTGGATGGCACCCAAAAGTCAGATAAAGCAACAGATATAAGAATGGATATATAGAATATAAAAATCTGTATTAATACATTTCATAAAAAAATTAAAGATACAAACTGTAAGCTAAAGGATCTTGAAGAGTGAAGCCATTTAAGCAAGTTTCTGGTTCATTGGAAGCACCAGAACTGATAACATAACTAGGTCTCGAGGGCCTTTATCAAAAGGGACAGGTAATATACAAAATTTTACAGAGGAAGGGGGAGAGAATAAAGTGGCCATCACAGCAGAGAAATCATAAGTCCTGGTAACCCACAAAATGCAGGTTCCCTAATTCATTGTACTCATAGCATCACATTCTCTAATGGTGAATAACATGAAAAGTGGTGTCTCAGATCGCCCCATTCTTATTCCATGAAGAGCTTGAAAGGTTAAAAACAATACCTTAAATTGGACCTGAAAGCTAATTGGCAACCAATATAGTTCACAGAGCTCAAGACTTGTTTTTGAAAAGTCCTTAGATGTGAAGGTGGGTTTTATGGCTACAAATCAACCTTGAAGAACAGAATAACAGGGTTGGAAAGGACCTTGGAAATTGTCTAATCCAGTTCTCTGTTCAAGCAGGATACCCTATACCCATGATGGCGAACCTACGGCTCTCTCTCTGGGCACATGAGCCATTGCCCCAGCTCAGCTCTACTTGGGAGAGTGGGGCACACACATGGGGTCACACATGCATGAGTGTGGGGGGTTGTGCACACATGCAAGGGGTGAGGCACATGTTCAGGGGTCATGCATGCATGTGCAAAGCTGTGGGGGTGCATATTATATGCATGGAGGTGGATGCATGCATTGGACATGCACACACATTGTATTTTGAGGATGTGCACATGCACGCTTTGGGTACTTGGTGCCAAAAAGATTAGCCATCAATGCCCTACACCATTCTAGGCAAGTGGCTTTCCAGTCTCTTCTTAAAAGCCTCAGGTGATGGAGCACCCCAACTTCTGAAGGCAAAAGCTGTTCCGCTGGTTAATTGTTCTCACTGTCAGGAAGTTTCTCCTTAGTTTTGGGTTGAAATAAAGTATTAATTTGGTAGAATGAGCAAGGAGAGAAATTGGAAATAGCCTGAGGTTCTTTTGAGCAATGTGTCTGCCCCACTGTTGAATTAGTTGGATGTAGTTGGATGTAAATATTTTGCCTTTGGGCATGCCATGTTCCCTTTCACAACATTTGTTATATGAATTGGTTGGTCTTTATCAGTCAGGCTGATTGAAATGTATATAATGTTATTTTTCTGATGATACTTGTTATATTGGAAATTTTCAGAAGAGCTACCTCAGCGATTGTGTCATTATTTGCAAATGTACTGTAGATTTTTGTGACAATTTCTGCCCCTTAACCAAGCACTGTTAATCTGGGCAGTCATTTCCCCCTCCTGGTTTTTAGAGTTATTTTGTGATTATTCATGACCATCAACTTCAGCACAGCATATTTACTTTGGAAAAAGAGTCTCCCAAGAGAAATATATAAAAATGCAATTGAGCTGATTGGCTACAAAGCTTATATTTTTTTTTAAGTGGGAATTTATTATTGGTTTGTGTGTGTGTGTTTTTTTTAGAATTCAGTTCTTGAAAACTTGTTCAAGGTTATAACACAGTCTTTTTATACTGAATTAATCTAACAGTTTATTAATTATTTTTGTTGGAGGTATCAAATGATTCCATGTTAGCAGGGCAATTTGTATGTGCAGTTTTGCACTTAAACAGCCCTTTGCTTAACTGCTGTAGACTGCAACAAATTCATGCCAACTAGGGAAGAATAGCAACATGCAAATTTAAAGCAAGATGCTAACATATTTCAGAGTTCTTAATTATCCTGAGCGTATTTTGTAAGAATCTCATTTATATCCAAATATGTTTTATTTTTTCTCTAGGAATGTTGGACATGGTATATAACGCTGAATGAATGAATATATAAACACGATGAATGTGTTAAAATAAATATAATTAAAAATTGATCTTGTCGCTTAGCAGTGATTTAGCATGTGGTGCATTGAAGAACTCGTGCTCTGGTGCTTTTGATAATATAGAAAAGTTACATTTTGGAACGATGAGATTTAGTGAGCATGTCTCTTTTGTACTAATTGCACAACATTAATATTAGAAATATCTAGAACAGCAACTAAGTTTGCAATGCTCACTGAAATTCTTCTCCAAGAAACCCCAAATGTCATGCTGTTATACATTATGCATGAAAATAAACAATCTGCTTTGTTTTAGTTGTTTGTTTTACTGAATTATTCTGGTTTGGCTAGACCCTGTGCTGATTACTGAAACATGAAATTTTCAAGATGCTCTTTCTTTTCTTCCTTCTCCTTTTGCCATAAAGATGATAATGATCATATATGGTGGTTGAGAATGAGGTAGCTGGATGGAGTCACTGAAGCAGCCGACGTGAGCTTAAATGGACTCTGGGGAATGGTAGAGGACAGGAAGGCTTGGAAGAACATTGTCCATGGGGTCACGATGGGTTGGACACGACTTCATGACTAGCAACAAATATATACACAGTGCATTCAGAAAATATTCAGATCCCCTTCAATATTGTCAATTTTGTTATATGGCAGCCTGGTTCTACAGTTGTTGAAATTCATTTTTTTCCCATTAATTTACACTCAGTACCACATAATTACAAAGTGAAAACAGAAGTTTAGAAATGCCTGTAAATTTATGAAAAAAGATTGTGGCCTTCATAATTCTCAAATGGAAGAAGTTTGACACAACTAGGACTCTTCCAAAAACTGGTCGCCTTGTCAAACTGAGCAATCGGGGGAGAAGGGCCGAGTAAAAATGGTGACCAACTAATGGTCCAGGCTAACTCTGCCCACAGCTTGGAGTTTGATTCTGACCATCTAAAGGTTGACTTAGCCTTCCATATTTCCAAGGTTGGTAAAATGAGCGCCCAAATTGTTGGGGACAAGATGCTGACATTGTAAATCCATCAGAGCACTATGGGGCATGATATAAGTCTAAGTGCTATTGCTTTTGCTATTATGGTAGCAAAGAATTCAGAGATACACAGAAGGGCATAGGCCTGAGGTATTTGAAAGAGAAACATGTTTATAAGTTTTCTTCCATTTTATTTTAGCATTTCAAAGGCTTGGGAAATATATTCACATCAACAACACTAAGAATTTAACGTCTACAGTGGAGACCTTGTAAGCGATGTTTGAAAACAATCTGATACCACTAGTCTACCTAGCTCTTCCTCTTAATATTATTTTTTAAAGAAAATATAATCTTAATAGAGTAAGAGATTTTGAACTAGAGACAGTTGAAAAAGTACAGAAGAATAGTTTTCATAAGTGGTTCCCCCCCATATTATCTCATTCCAGTCTATGATAGGTCACAATTATCTAGGTGTAAGAACATTCTGACAGGTGTAAAAGTAACTGATTGATATAAGCCCTGTGTGAAAATGAACCTTTTGATAAAACCATGGTAGTTAAACTGATAAGTAAAGTACAGAGAACATAAGTGTCTGCTATTATGTATCATTTTATTCTCTTTATGTTGATCTTGATCTTTTAAATGGATAGTAAAATGTAGACAAAAGATGTGGGAAAGTAGGCATTTGACTGAGAACAGTGCATTATTTTTGTATCATGACAATTTAGTAAGGGTAAAAAAAACCCCACACATTCTATTAAACTAGACTCAGTATCCCATGGAAAATGCAATTTAATTAGGTCGTAGGCCCTGGGACATAAGATTATTTTTTCTTAAAGGAGATTTATCAAAGAATTGTGAGCATTTAATAGTGAGTATTAATTTTCTTTTCTTTTGTTTAACAGACTTATTTTAATAAAGTCATAAAAAGAATAAGAATGAGAAAAAGAAATTAAAGTCATAATGAGGGAAAGGAAGTATAGCCAAATCTAGTTTACCCAAATCCTGTCAACTCTAATCCTACATGGATTTCTGTCCCTATAGATCAGGGCTGTTACCACCACATCCATCCACAGATTCATGTATTACTTTTTGTTTTTGAAGAACAAACTTTCCTACATCCTACCTTCCCCTTTTTGCAGAGGGTCAGTAAGAGTATTTATTATGCTCTTAAGATGATGCAGTGGTTAGAATGCAGTATTGCAGGCTAATTCTGCCAACCGCCAGCAGTTTGAATCTTACCGGTTTAAGGTTGACTCAGCCTTCCATTCCTTCCGAGGTCGTAGAATGAGGACCCAGATTGTTGAGGACAATATGCTGGCTCTGTAAACTGTTTAGAGCATGGGTGTTAAACTCACAGCGTCGTGTTGCTGTTATGTGACATTTCGTAATGTTTTTCATCCTTCATGGAGCTAAGGTGATTGTGGCCTGTGTGTGACGCATCTGGTCCATGGGCCGCCAGTTTGACACCTCTGGTTTAGAGAGTGCTGTGAAGCAGTATATAAGCCTAAGTGCTGTTGCTAGTGCTAATGCTATTGATTAAGCAGAATTCTAGTTACCCAGTTATTTGAAGCATATTTTATCAATCCTCTGGTTTGTGTAAATCTACATCTGAAGTCTTACCTTTCTTCTCCTTGCCACATTTATGGCTTCCTTTAAAAAAAAAAAATCAATCTTTTCTGTGACATGTTTAGTTATCTCACTCTCTTTTCTGAACAGATCTCTAAAACCTTCCCTTCCAGGATTCCCTAAATTTAGTTTCATCTGGAAAGAGTTCAGACTTATTTTTTTTTGGTTACTTTCAATGGCATTTCTTGTTTCTTCGTTTCACTCCTTCACAGAGGAGGAGGGCTACCACACCATCTATCTCCTGTCTTCAACCCAGGAGTCCCAAAAGCGTTTCACACTCATTTGCACTCTGGTTCAGGTGAGGGTACAAATGACACCTCCAAGTGTCCTCAATGATTCTCAGAGAGGTAACAAGACTTTCAGAATGCTAATGACCAGATGGCTGCAAAGAATACAGTATAAATCCTTTCATTCCCCATTCTTCAGAACTGAAGAAGCTTCTCTGATGAGAAGTTAAATGTTTTCAAGGTAAACTCAAGAAAATCCAGTTGCCTTCTAAAAAGCACCTTTGGGACAATTATAAACTGCATGATTGAGAATCTTCAGAGACAGAAATATTCATGTTATCTAGAACATGGAAATGTAAATCCACCTTACCGCTCTTTCCGTAATGCTGTCAGTGAAGCAGATAAATGCAAAGTGACTTTCAGGTAATCTTGATAGCAGATGAATAACATTTTATGTTAATTCTCCATACATCTTAATGAGCTTCGCTTGTTTGTTTTCTTCCCATTTCTAATATACCAATTTCACTTACATCTGATTTTTTTTTAAAGAATAGGTTTATTTACATATAACATACAGAAGAGAACATTCATAAAATATTCTGAACAATAACCGACAAAGCACTTGATATTTTAAAATAGATAATGGGCTGTGTATCCCAGCATAATTTAAACAAACACTTATTATCATCCTTGCTATTATTTGCAGTATCTTATAGAATTAATTTTGAAATGAGTATCATAATATATAATGTATATTATGGCTTGGGCAATAGCTGAGAATTCTTGTTTTCCTTTCTGGTCACCACCTCAGCAAACTGATCAATGAGGCATGAACTGCTGTCTGCAGTGAAAGAAATGAAAAATAAACTAGAGACAATCCTTCAGTTAAAAGGTTATTCTCTGCTATAAAAGCTGTTTTGTTAATTTATTTACTTACTGGTATAGTGAGATAAAGTGAGGGAACAATTAGGGAATTCAAGTTGAAGGGATTTAAAAGGGCAATGACAACTTAATTTTTTAAGGTTGCTTTACATCAACCAGGAATATATTTCTAAAATTAAGAAAAAATATATATCTGAAAGGAGGGTTAATTCAAGGCTTTCGTTATTTTTCTTATCAAATACTTGTCCTGAAAAATGCTTGTCCTGAAAAATCTTGTTTTTCTTCTGCCTAAAGAGTAATTCAAAGGTGTCTTTTGTTTAATGTGCGGTTTTGCTGTTCAGTCTATTGTGCTATAAAGCTCGCTTTACACATTTAAGTTTTTGATTACAAAAAGAAATGGCTTAAGAACTTTTTAACAGCTTAAAAGAGGGCAGACCCTTATCCATATTTAAATTGATACCTGAAAGGGAATTTTCTTTGCAAAGTCGGATAAATTCAGATAAATTAAATGAAAACAGACTTAAAGCAGATCCCATAATTAATTCCTCTGTTTTCCTTCATGACATATGCTTAGAAATATATTTCTCATTCCTTCTTGATTTTTTTTTTTAACAGCAAATATGTTACCCTATCTTTTCTCTAGATAGTGTGAAGAGAAAAAGCTGTTCTGTGTAACTTTCCCAACAAGAATTGTGTAACTCCCTTCCAGAGAGAGATGTGTGAGGTATATCTGCACATCTGGAATATATTCATCTCACTTTGGACATTGAATAATGCTCCCCAACTTGTACTTCTGTCACGGACCACCCTCAAGCTTGCTGTCTGTATGCTTCTGTGCAGTATCTTAAAATATCCTTAAATAGTTAAAACATAACTCTTTCAAAGGAGAACCAGCATTTTCAAATGTTAGAGGGGTTATGCCCCAGTTTAACCACACAGTGTGTACTCAGAGACACCAGTGAAAGTGGAGGGTTCATTTGCGCGTTTGTGTAGGGATTGGGAACAACACACATCCAGAAACACAACTTCGCAATGTGTTTCCCTGAAGCGTCTCTGAGATGAAGAGAAGTTTCTGCCTTAGCTGCAAAGTAATATAAATCTCAGCGTTCACAAACAAAAGCTGCTTAGTGATACAGAAAAATTTCTCAGTTGGTTAATCTACTCCAAAGAAGAATCAACAATGGTGAAGTTGTTCAGAATCAGCATACTTTTTTGGATGGGTTCACTGTTCTTTGTCTTCTGTCTATTTCTTTAGCACTTGACTTTTTCCAATGTTTGCTTAGAAGATGGAGCTTCCCCTGGTCTATTTCCTCCACCCCACCATCTTCCTTCATCTCCTGCCATCTATTGCCCAGTGGACTGGCAAAGTGAGGACCTCAGGGAGCTGCTTTTAATGATGGATTCCCAGTTTCTGTTAGCAGCATTGGCCTGTTAAAGATATTCATGAATATGGAAGGAACTCCGAACTACTTTTCGTTCAGACATGACCCAAAATGAACAGGTGATCTTTTCAAGTTTCTGGAGGTACATTCTGGTGCCCACCTTTTGATCCTCAGTCCAGAGGTGGTATTCAGCAAGTTCTGACCAGTTCTGGAGAACCGGTAGTAGAAATTTTGAGTAGTTCAGAGAACCAGCAAATACTACCTCTGACTGGGAAATTTACAGTAACCATCCCCTGCCATGCCCACCAAGCCATGCCCACAGAACTGGTAGTAAAAAAAAAAAAGAATCCCACCACTGTCTCAATCTTGCCACATCCTGTACCGAAGGGGTTGCTGATGTGACTTTTCCAAGGCCATATCCAAGATGGAGTCATCCTCTAGACCAGTGGTGGCTAACCTTTTTGGGCTCCTGTGCCAACAATTATGCTTGTGCTCGTGTGCCAGCACCCAGAAGGCAATGCATGACCCTCATGCCCTATACAAATGCATGCTCAATCCCCACCCATCCACCCCACCCCCTGCTGCCCCCTTATCTCCACTGTGCCTCGCAGCTGATTTTCGGCCAGTTTGAGGTCTTTTCAGCCTCCCAAATGCTTTAGGAAGGCTTCTGCAGGCTTTGCAGGCTGAAAACTAGCCCAGTTTCATCACTTCTAGTCTTGTTGGAAACAGGAAATGATGAAATGGGTCTAGTTTTTGGCCTGCAAAGTCTGCAGAAGCCTGCAGAAGCCTTCCTCAAGCCTTTGGGAGGCCAAAAAAGGCCTCAAACCCTCCGAAAATCATCTATGAGGTGCGCACATGTACAGTGAGGTAAGTTTGCCTGAAGCTTGCATGCTGGCACAAATGGCTCTGCATGCTACCTGTGGCACGTATGCCATCGGTTCGCCATCGTGGCTCTAGACCATGTCTTGCTTAGCACAACCCAGTTCCTGTCATTGTCTGGACTTAGGTATAGCCTATCTCCCTCAACAAATGACAGAAGTCCTTCTTCTTTGTCTTTAATAGACTGCACAATGGATTGATCATCAACCCTTAATGAAAAGAAAGTCTCTCTTTTAACGAAGATCTCTCAGAAAAGAAAGCAACTAGGCCAATTTGGACAGATGCAGCATTTACTACCTCCAATTTCTCTTCCTTCTCTCAGGCAGAGTAACAAGAGCAAAAGCAAAAGTAGGAACATTCCACAAATTTCTGCAGTGGTGGGATTTAAGAGTTTTTTGAGCCAATGTCCAAAAAGTCAGTTGAAAGAATGCTAGACTTCTAAGCCATATTGCCAAACGACCATTTAACACAATAATTGCAATTTATGAAGAACACACAGTTGCAAATAATGTCTCCAGAAGCTTAGAGGTGATAGCTGCTTGAACCATGAGGTAAATAAATTTGATAAATAAACTTCAGGATTTTGCTTTGATTTATCTTATTATCAGTTACTTTGTAAGGCAGATGAAGCAAGCAAATTCCAAGAATGAATCTTATACTCTTCATGACCACAATATGCCCCTTTGTTCTATTCATCCATTTAATTTGGGTTATTGTTTAACAGGTATCATGAAAACATTAATTTGGTATACAGATCTGAGCAAAATTATGAATTCTTTCTTTGTTTTTCTTTATATCCCATTGTTATGATACTTTCAGCTACCTTATAGTTAGAACTAACTTGACATCTAAGTTTCTCTGATAGTTTACATTGTGTTTAGGGAAGAATGATGGAGTCTCAGCTGACAAACATTGTTTTTGTTGGCTTACTCATTTACATTATGGTCCTACTCTTTTAAAATCTATTTTAAGGGGCTAATTTGTAATAAATTTCCTCTTCTAGATTTCAGCTGACTTTAATGGTGAAAAATGATATTCACAAAACCACACCATCACTTCTGGTCCTGTTTATTTCCTTCCTAGGTTGTGGGGACAACCCAACCCAGCCTCCCAGTATCAATGTACATCGGCTCTGGTGTGACTGGGTCATTCTAAACCAAACCAAATTCTATCAATCCCTTACCCAGAGATAGTACCAGATGTATTGTAATGGGTTATGCAGGATTAATTCCACTTTTACTTTCTAGCTTTCTCTCTCTTGTGTTGAAAGGGTTCCATTTTTTTGTTTGCTGGTTTTATTTGGATGATTTGCATAGCTGTTTGTGAGACATGCACTGGATATATTTTTTATCTTGGCAAGTCATTTGTCAGACTACTGCCTGATAACTGTGATGATTAAATGTGGGCTGGATGGCATAACATTTAAATGAATGCTTAGATGGCTCAAAATGTTGTATTCCAAAAGTTCTTATCAAAAGTTCTTCATCAACTGAAGGGAGGTAATGGAAAGGGGTGCTACTGCCCTGAGCACTCTATTCTCCAATGTCTCATTAAATCATTTATTCATTAATTGTGTACCCTTTCAAACAACTCTAGGTGATGTACACTAAAGATATGGATGATGATGTGAAGGGAACTCTTAGGAAATTTGGTGGAACAGTTAATTCTGTAGGAAAGAGGAGCAATATTTGTAATAACAGATTAGAGCAAAGGGTTGAGAATTATTGAATAAAATTTAACAAAGAAAGAGATCTATCTATCTACCTACCTACCTACCCATCCATCCATCCATCCATCCATCCATCTATCTATCTATCTATCTATCTATCTATCTATCTATCTATCTATCTATCTATCTACCTCACCTTTATTGTTTGCACGAACACCTTCCTCCTCCTATTTTTCCCACAAGAATAACCCTATGTGTTGAGTTGGGCTGAGAGAGAGAGAGAGCCACTGGCCCAAAATCACTCAGCTGGTTTTCATGGCTAAGGCAAGACTTGAACTCATGTTCTCCCAGCTTGATTTCACCCAGCATAGTCTAGTTACTAAATTACAGAAATGCATAAATTTTTCATGGTACAAAATCCAGTTGAAATATTGAGCTCCAGTTCTGGGCACCATACATTTGAGAAAGTTCAGATAAACTGATAAACATGCTGGGGAAGAAAAAAGTAAATATGATTAGGGAACTGGAAATGTTTAAAGAATAGAAACCAAGGGAATTTGCATTGGGGGGCTTAAAAAATCAGCAATGAGGGGGTGGTGGTTTTAAAAAAGCACTTAAATGCTAGGTGGCTAGGTAGATAAATGAATGGATGGATGGTTGGGTGGGTAGGTAGATAAGTGGGTGGATAGTAGATAGATAGGTAGGTAAGTTAATAGGTAGGTAGATGATAGGTAGATAGATGATAGATAGATGTTAAGTAGATGATAGATAGATTTAAAGATGAGAGTTAGATAGATGGATAGATGATAGATACATAGATTGATAGGTAGATGATAGGTGGATAGATAGATGATAGATAGGTGGATAGATAGATTTAAAGATGATAGATAGATGATAGATAAATAGATAGATAATGATGATGATAGATAGATAGATAGATAGATAGATATGAATTGATAGACAGATAGATAGATAGTAGATAAATAGATAGATAGATAGATAGATAGATAGATAGATAGATAGATAGATAGATA
>BLBF01000073.1:13869478-13884152 GCA_015471245.1 Laticauda colubrina | reverse complement strand
ATAGATAGATAGATAGATAGATAGATAGATAGATAGATAGATAGATATTTTCGAGTAGTCCTTAAGATGAATAAGCAACTGTTGGAAGATCAATGTAGGGGTCAATATTGACTTTTTAAACATGACCACCCTTGCCTGTTCTTTTCAAGTATTCAGAAGAAAGTCTGGATAATTCAATTACGTGCCTCGTCTTGGAAGCTTAGGGAGGCTAGACAGGCTGGAGCCACTGGGTTATTCATGATTCATCCAATAGTCTTTGGGATTTTGGGGTGGGGAGGAAACCTGACTTGCAATTATATGTTTGTTGCAGCGTTCCAATTAGCAGAACACATTCATTTGTATTGTCCAAGAAGGCTTCTTGGCCATGTCCTCCTTTCAAACAATAGGAGTTGGATAGCCCACAGGCTTTTCCTTTGCACCCATTTTATGAGATCCTGAAATTTGTGCTGCTACCACTGTATGCACAATTGTACTAATTTGATTGCTTTAGCAGCAGAAAGTTGATGCTATCACTGTTCCTTTCCTAGCAGAGGGTCAGTGTGGACCAAAGTCATTAAAGGAGAGAAGTTCAGGAAAAGTTCATTTCTATTATTTAAGCATGGTTATACGAAGAAAGAAAAAAGCGAGGGGGGAAATATTCCCTTCACTCAAAACATGTTGCTATTTTGGACCATAAGGTAATCTGGTCTTTTTTTTTTTCTTTTTCTTTTTAGCCATGCTCTTAAACTGAACAGAGAAATATAAACTTTATAATTATCTTTCGTGTAAACAAAAGGATATATTCTGAGCACGGTTAAACGCACAGATGTTCCCTGTTGACTGCTGATGTCATTACACAAACTGTTTATATTTGTTTAATTTGATTGGCTAAACAGTTAGCATTTAAATTATTACTAGGTGAACGAGGGAAAAAGCTTTCATAGTAATGGAGACTTTATTTAGAGAGGCTTATTTTACCAAACGAGAACAAATCTGTTCAGTGAAATGCATTTCTTTTTCTTTCCATTTAACATATTCCAGAGAACCTACAAATCCACACTACTTTTTACCAAAGTAAAACTTTATTAAAACTATATATCTTAAATTGATGGTCTCAGATTTCAGCTAGTTAATAACTCTTGCCTGTCACCTAAAGATTAAAGTGGAATCCATATAGTTGGTTGCAAACTCTAAGTGCACACCATCACCCATACTGTGCTACAAAGGGCAGTAATTGTAAACCAGGCAGAGTTCCCTACTTTAACAAAAATCTGTAGTAGGAAGTTGGGAATAAGAGAAACAACAGCAGCAGCAACAACTAACAAAAACAACAAATCCTTGGTCTTCTTTTGCTAGTTGGTTACACGATTAGAACATTGCTTTATTTTTAGTTTACTTTATTGTCATTGCACCTCATACAATGAAATTAAACACTATCTTCGGTGTACATTATGACTATGAAAATGAACACAAACACACATCCTTCACATTCTATATATTGAATTGAAAACCCCAGATATTGCATTAATATTGCACTATACAGTAGAATTCAACAGAGTTACTGCTCTGGGTAGAAGCTGTTTTTCAGCCTATTTGTCCTTGTTTATATTATCCTGTACCATCTGCCAGATGGTAATAATTAAAAAAAAAAGGGTGCCCAGGATGAGATGCATCCTTGAGAATGTTTTGAACTTTCTTAAGGCAGTGGAAGTTATAAAGCTCTTCCAAAGAGGGGAAAGGGCAACCAGTGATCTTCTGGGCAATGACATTAACTCTCTGGAGTGCTGTCCTATCTGCAACTGTGAAACTGGCAAACCATACAGAGGTTCAGTATGTTAAGATACTCTCTATGGTGCAACAGTAGAAGGTCACCAGCAGTTTTTCATTCCGTTGTTGTTTTCTGAGAAGTCTCAGGTAGGTTCTTGTTTTGTTTTGTTTTTCTTTTTGAAATCCTCTCAGAGCAGAAAGTCCAGGACAACTTGTGATGGGCATGGCTTCAGAGTCCCATCATTTAACAATTATGCTCTCATATTTTTGGATTTAGAGAATAACAAAGGAAAGGTTTTGAAACCATTTTATTCCCAAACAATGAACAATTTAATGATTAAGAGCTTGTCTGGAAGAGGCATTGAACATTTGCTGTTAATGTTGTTGCTTTTAAACAGGTCACATTCTCTGTATCAATAGAACAACAGGTGGAAAACTGTTGTTTGTGCTGAAGAGTCAGTGTCCAGTCATTCTGGCATGCTTATTTTGGAACAGGTGGACTTCTGTTTCCATTTTATCAAGAGGCACACTGGGAATATAACCAAATGGTTGGTTGATATCTCAGCCTGTGAATTTTTCACACAATATAACTGAAACCACTCTGTTAGTTGGAGCCTTACCTTTGGAAGATGTGATTGACCATAGCTTTGCTTTTTTTAAATTTAGGATTTAGGTTATCCAGTAGGAATTCCCCCAGAAGGTTGGATTTCATTATGGCTACCAAAGCTGGATTTCATAAATCCAGACAATCCCTAGATGTAACCAGAGACTACTGTCACATTCTGTAGTGCCTCCAGTGTTTTTTGAGATTTCTGCTCCAAACTTATGCACACATCGAAGCTACAAAAAAAAAAAAAAAAAAAGATAGAAACCTATTTGTTCTTGAGAAAGGTTCCTATTTTTAATGGGTAATTGGCAACATGCCTTACTAGGCATGTTGCTACTTAAGTTAGCAAATTCAGAAACAAGATATTTTTCAGTAGCAGCAGGATATGTTTAATGTGCTCATTGGGGAGACAACCAGCAACATATCTCTCTCATAATTTAAACTGACCAGCAGAAAGACAGAAATGCTTTTATAAAAAAGGTCCTGGTCACATGTTTAATAAAAGATCTTCTAAAAAACTAGCATGGAAGTTTAAATCCAGTTCATCCCAGCTTGGGCAAACTGGTGGCTAATTTTATGGTTGGTTCGTTGAATTGGCAAGTTCCACCCTGACTGTCTATGCCCACCCTTCTCCTCTCCTCCAAAGAGTCCCCATGTGGCCCATTTTGGATGCCAGTTAAGTGCAGGGCCTGCACGGAAGTTCAGGGAAGGCAAAAATGGGCCTCTTGGAGGCTCAGGGAGGTCTCCAGAGCCCAGGGAAGCTGTTTTCGCCCTCCTGGAAGCTCGAGGAAAGCCTCCAGAGGCAAGGGAGAGCAAAAACAGCCCTCCTGCCATGGTGCATGAGGCCGATTAGGCCACCCCTACTTATGGCCACGGCCACCCAGCAACCAGGCAGAGAACTGGTTGCTAATTTTTTTGAAACCCACCCCTGCTTTATAGCCCAAGGTAAAATGGCCTGTGTTGTCACCATGCTGTGAGAAAGTCTTGGTAGATGGCTTGTACACTGCAGCCTGTGGTTTGAGAAGATGGAAAAAGCTATTTTAAAAGTAGAACACTTGAGGGTAAGCTTTGGCTGCCTCTACAGTAGGTCAAAACTGAGTCAAAGATTGTGTCATGGGGATATGTCCTCTAAATGATCAGTTTTATGAAAAGAAGAACTAGGGGTAACATGACAGTAGCCTTCCAAAATCCACAAAAAAATCTATTCTCCAAAGCTCCAGAAGGCAGGACAAGAGGCAATGGATGGAAAAGAATCAAGGAGAGAACTAAGGAGAAATTTCCTGAAGTTAGAACAATTAATCAGTGAAATAACTTGCCTACAGAAGTTATGGATACCCCAATACTGGACGTTTTTAAGAAGAGGTTGTCTGAAATGGTGTAGGGTCCCCTATACATTTCAGAGGGTTGAGCAGAGGGTTGGAGTAGAAAACCTTCAAGGTCACTTCCAACTCTTATCATTTTTTTATCAGGGTATCTCCAAGTGATGGTTAGCAAGTTGTCCAGAAAAACCCTTCCTGCATTTTTATTTTGGTTTTGTAAAGCAACAGGAAAGGGGACATGTGAATGGTAAAGGCTTTTTTAACATGATGTTTAAGGCTTTGTGAAAAAAAGTTTGTAATATGTAAACTAAATTAATTTAAATCACAGACAGGGAGTACATGCAAGACTTCTTTGATAGAGTTGCTTGGGCATCATGCCATGGTTGTCAACCAATCACAATATTATTATCACATGAAATAATTGAAGATGTAAATCAGTACGAAGTGAGTGTATGTTTTATTCATTTATGAAATATTTTCACGTTGCTTATCATGAAAAAAAAGTCATATTGGGCATGAATGTATGTGAAACACAATTTAGATGTTTAGATCTTAAATCAACTTGGCTAATTTATACTGTAAAAAATATTAAAAAACAATATAATGATAGCTTTAAAACAAAATAACCATCAAAATAACCATAATTAAAAGCTATTAAAAAGTAACATATGAAATAAAATTTAAAATCAGCAAAAATAACTAAAGGAGGTTGATTCTGAGTAAATAAGCACTATTTGGTCCTGATGTTGTGGACATAATAAAAATAAGAAATGTATAGGAAAAGAGCACAAAAATTCTGTACAAGATCAAATATGTTTTGTAAACTTTTGAAAAAGTGAGAAAAACTAGGTCTGGAAACATCAGTAGTTAAAGTATGATCAAGATTATTATTAGTTGTAAAAACCGATGCATGACTGATGCAGTGGCTAAAATGGTGATAAAATTAAGTTTATTTCAGGGTCAAAGGATTTGTAGCTTGAGAAGTCTGACAGCTCTAACTTATGTGTTCTGCATTGAAAGCCCATCCAAGGAGCAACATCCAGAGAGCTTCATAAAACAATAACCCAGATGTATTTATTTATTCAAGGCATGATTAGGTAAATTTAAAATATTTTTTTATTATTTGTTCAACTAATGCAAAAATAGGTTTTAAACTTGGCAAGGTTCAAGCGAAATAACTATTAAACATTCCAAGTTACTCATTAAACACAACTGACTTTTGTTTAGCAATATTATATGGAAACTATTTGAAGGGCTTAGATTATATCCATGTCATGTTTTGTTTAAAATAGAATATCCTATTTATAAACCGAATTATCAAAAACTATGATACTTGTGTCTCTCTTGACATAAATAACTAGTTATCTTCTCAGTTGTAGTCTGAGAAAGTATTCTGGTTACAGATATTTTTTCTTATGTTAGGAACAGAAAGAATTAAAATGTGCACAGCAAGCTTGTTGTTTTTTTTTTAGCAAAAATGTACTAGATTTTTTTGAAAAGAAGATGTGTACTGTGCTAGATTTTTCTGAATATGGCACCACATGGTAGAAGTCATATACAGTTCCAGAACAATGTCAAAATCTTTTTGCCCTTTGGGGTTACTATAAAAATCTTACACATTTGCTGGAAGAAAAATGGAGGTTGGAGATTAGGGAGGAGCAGGAAAAATAACAAAGACTCAGATAAAAGGAACAAGAATGAACCTTCTGGAGAAGGTGAGAAAAATAGCCACTTTCTGTTCAGAACACTTCTCCTTCTACAACACTTCATTGCCAGAGGTGTGTGATGAGTGAGTGAATGAAGCATCCTAGGTTGGTGATTTCTGCCCGATATTGAATGTAGTTTAGCTCTTGGATTTCACTCACTTGAAACCTTGTATTTATTGGAAGTGTTGTGCTTCCTTCTTTCCAGCTTCAACCACAGAAGAAAAATAATGTGACTACTCAGAGTAGAATATGTCCATTAATATGTGTGTGTGTGAGTGTGTGTGTATGTGTGTACATAAAATACTACATAACATTGTGTATAATATGGAATATTCTCAAGGATTTATTGACTATAGATTAAAATACAATAGAATTACTTCATTCTCTCATATTTTTACTTCTTAAACTTTGGAAAAGAAATTATTTTCCTTTGTGAGAAGAGGAAGAAAAAAAATCCAGCTTCATCCAAACAAAAATCTTCTGGCTTTATATTAATAATGACCTCAATTCTGGTCATTAACTTGGAATTAATGACCAGTTAAGGTTAATGGCCCAAGGTCTTGAGTCATTAAACTGCAAAGAAATGCCTTCTTCTTTGATCATTATTCCTTTATAAAAGATGGGTGGCAGTTTTTAGTTTTTTTTTAAAGTGGTTGTCTCAAAACACAAAGTTGATCCGATGCTAACAGTGAATGCAAGTATTTTGTATTTTAACATCTAAAATGGATTCTCGAAGAAAATAACTCAAATGTTTCTAATAAAAGGTAAAGGTTCCCTCGCACATATGTGCTAGTCGTTTCCGGCTCTAGTACAAATATATCAATGTCCTACATAGCTACACTATTTGAAATTCACCTCCAGAGGATGCAACAAAAAGAATGAATACAATTTAAGCTGAAAATACTATTGAGAACTTCTAAATTATTCTGTGCCTCTCTCATTAATATAGAGTTCATCATGTGAGAGATGCAAAAATCAGAACTGGCACTAGATTGTTTACCTTCCCAAATTGATAGTCCGATTCTCAAGATTGCCTTGCTATCTCTCTCCCTCTCCCCCTCCCTCCCTCTCTCTCTCCCTCTCTCTCTCTCTCTTTCTCTCCAGACCCATCTAAGTATTGATTTATTTATTCATCCATCCATCCATCCTGTCTGTTATGATGCAGCCATTAAAAACAGTCCAAAAAAATATACGTAAATATTTCATTTAGTCCTACTAATCTTGAACATGGAAACAATGATTCTCACATCCCCTTGATATGTGAGATACTTTCATGAGTTTATTTCATGAAACCATCCATGGCAGTAAAAAGTACTCAACAACTCCTCTTAGAAATCACATGTTCCAGGAGGCCATCTCTTGTACCCTGCATGTACCCTTAATTCATTCCATAAATAAAGGAGGAGGTATAGAAGAATCACCTTCAGAAGACCTCTTTCTCCCAATTACTGTGCTGGTGCTGTTCTGAAGGATGACACAACACATTCCAAAGCCTTTGACATATCCATAACAGAGTTGGAAGGGACCTTGTAGGTCATCAAGTCCAACCCCCCCACCACACCCAAGCAGGAGACTCTACACCATTTCTGACAAATGGCAGTCCAATCTCTTCTTGAAAGTCTCAAGTGATGATGCTCCCACAACTTCCGAGGGCAACTTCTGTTCCATTGATTGATGGTTCTCACTGTCAGAAAAGTTCTCCTTATTTCCTTATTTGAATCTCTCCTTGATCAGTTTCCACCCATTATTCCTTGTCTGGCCTTCATGTGCCTTAGAAAATAGCTTGACCCCCTTCTCTCTGGCAGCCCCTCAAATATTGGAACAGTGGTATCATGTTCCCCTGGTCCTTCTCTTCACTAGACTCGCCAAGCCCAGTTCCTGCAACTGTTCACCTCATGTTTTAGTCTCCAATCCTCTAATCATCTTGGTTGCTGTTCTCTGCATTGTTTCTCGAGTTATACACTTTTTAGAGTATTAAAAAACATCTTTTTTATAGCATGGTGACCAAAAGATGTAAAGTCCTAGCACTGTGATTTCTCAAGAATGGTTTATAAACAATAAACCGTCTTCTGACTAATGTACCATATTTAAATCAAGATTTTTCACTGCATAGAATAAGGGTTAAATGATAACTTGACTTATCTTTTACATGACAAAAAATAAAGAAACTGCAAGACCTTTTCACATATTAGATATGTATTGTCATTTATCATCTAGATATCGGAGTAGTACTGCAAGGTAATAAAACATATCATCGAAAAATGTGCTATAGGTCGGAATCACTCTCTCATTCCACCTCCCAGCTAACTGTAGTATTAAATCAAACAAGCAGAACATTTCCTTGGGCAGGCATTGCCTTTTAATTTCCTGAAGAACCTTAAAATATCATTCATTACAAGTACTACACATATTTGGTTTTTAAAAGTCTCATAAATCAATAGCAGGCTGACTGTAATAATTATTACAAGTTAGTGCATAATTTTCGTGCTGAAGGCTCCATGTAGAACTTTAGCATATGCAAACGAGGCAATTCAAACTGTGTATAGATATTAATATGAAGGAGCAGGTAACGAGGTGCTGGCTATGAATTATGCATCAAGCGCGGCTGATCTTCAATGAAGAAAATGAATTCAGCATGTAATCTAATTAGTGATGGAAGTCTATTACATCTAACTGCAAAAGCAACCGTCCTTGAAACAAATTTATTTACAGTCCATGTTACCAATTGAAACAACTTTGAAATGATGTGTAAGACAACAGCTTAATTGTAAACTTTTTTTTTTCCTTTTCTTCCACAGCTCCAGACCTGGGAGGCCCCCAAAACGGACGCAGAGTGTGACCTCGCCAGAAAATTCTCACATCATGCCGCATTCCGTTCCTGGTCTTCTCTCACCGGGAATTATCCCACCGACAGGTAGGAACTTCGTAATGTGGAATGGAAAGTCTTCAATCCATGTGGCCTTCGGTGCATCAGAAAGGAACCTACTGATACTGAAACAATGGTGGCATGGACAAAAGATTTCGGATATAATATTGAATTGCCTAAATGGCAAAAACTAAATGGCAAAAACCACAAATAAGAAAATAACATTGGCTACAGCTTATAAAGAAAATCTTTATAAGCTTTTTTTACAGGTGGCATCTTCTGTCAGCAAGGCTTTCTAAAATGTTTAAAAATATATCTCCAAATTGTTGGAAGTGCAAAGATGTATCAGGCACATTTTTTTTTCACATGTGGTGGACTTGCAATGTTGTAAAAAAATATTGGAGACTGATTCAAATATGGATAGAACAAATGGTGGGAGAGTGTATTCCATTTAAACCGGAAGTTTTTCTCCTAGGAATAATATCAGAAAAATTATAAGAAAATAATGTATCTAATAGTACAGGCATTGACAGCAGCTGGAATAATATATGCACAATACTGAAAAAAAATGAAATAATATCTCCAGAAATAGAAATAATAAGAAAAATTATGGCATGAAACAGATAGGTTAACTTTAGAAATAAAAGACAAAGGAGAATCTAAATATTATAAAACATGGAATAAATTTTATCAATTATGTTGATAAATTCTGTTATGTAACAGAAGACAAAGTCAGAATATTAATAGTTATGATCAGATAAGTTGGTAATTAAATGTATCAAATCAGGAGATTATAAATGTTGAAGTAAAATATATATATGTATAATAAAGCTAAGTTGGATGCATTGTGTTGCATTCTCATAATTAAAATAAAAAAAAATAAATTAAAAAAGAGAAAAGAACCTACTGAAAACTGTAGATCTCCAGGTTGAGGGATGCAATTTTTCCACCATTTTGTATTCTTGTGCTGTGGCTTCCTCAAAATGAGGAAAATGTGGCTTGTTGGTATGACATGTTATGTTGCATACTTGACCAGGAAAGCTGGTTTTACAACCAACTGAAGAGGACTTCTTGTCTTCAGCTACCAATGAGGAATTGTCCACCCCACAAGATTGAACAGAAGGGGGAAAAATACCCATAGTACATACTACTACAAGAAAAGTTAATAGAGTTTGACTTAGGACAACACAGCTCCATTGAAGAGAAGCAGAAACTTCTCAGAGTAAAACATTTACAAGATGGTTATGAAGATCAAATATGCAAGCTGCTAGTATTGCCAGCCAGGAAATAAGGCAAATGAAAACTGGAAAAAAAGGAAAAGAAATAAAGAAGACAACTGGAAAGAAAGGCTAAAATGAGCAAATTCATTAGAAGTAGTCTCTGATTTACAACTGATCTCTTAGCCATTGAAGTTACAACCAACCCAAAATTGTAACCCAGGTTTGAATTTCCGATGGATGTTGCCCATCTGTAGTCACTAACTTTGGGTGCTAACTTTGATTGGCAGCATGACTGCATTTATGAATGTTGCAGCATCCCACACACTAAACATGACCACACTTACGATGTGCCATAAGTGCTGAAAACCCACAGTTTCAGTTTTGGCAATATTGCATCCATAGCAAGCCATTGGTTTGCTTAATGATCAAGGAATTTGCTTAACAACTGGGCATTCACTAGCATTCAATTGCTGCATAAAAAGGTCACAAAATTAGATCAGTCACATGACAAACATATAAAGAGTGGTTGCTGGAACGGGGTATGTCTAGTCTGATGAAAAGAAAGACTAGAGGTGACATGATAGCAGTGTTCCAACATCTCAGGGGCTGCCCCAAAGAAGAGGGAGTCAAGTTATTCTCCAAAGCACCTGAGGGCAGGACAAGAAGCAATGGGTGGAAACTAATCAAGGAGAGAAGCAACTTGGAACTAAGGAGAAATTTCCTGACAATTAGAACAATTAATCAGTGGAACAACTTGACTCCAGAAATTGTAAGTGCTCCAACACTGGAAGTTTTAAAGAAGAGATTGGACAAACTTTTGTCTGAAATGGTATAGGGTTTCTTGTCCAAGCAGGGGGTTGGACTAGAAGACCTCCAAGGTCCCTTCCAAATCTCTTATTCTATTTTACAACTGTTTTAACATATGGTCATAATGGGCAGGTTGAGTCATATGTTGAATCATATGTTGAGAACTACCTATATGTGCAGAATGGGAAGATGGTTTGTATGTACCAAAAGCTATAGAATTCAAGGGATTTAAGGATCCATTTGAAGACATGATAGAAGTATGGCAACTGAAAATTCTGTGATGCAATTCCATGGTTCGTGAATATTAAGATTTAGGGGATATTTGAAAATACACTTTCCACAGGTCTGTTGTTTCTCCCTACTTACTCACCTTATTTTTTTTCTCTTTCCTTTACTTCACCTACCCTTCGTTTCATTCTCTCTCTATGTGTATGTATTTAAATTCCCTGATCTGCAGTCTGATGATTGCTTGAAAATTATCTCATTTATATATATATATAAAAAAGAAAAGCACAAGTATCCTTTTATTTTGAATACTGTTGGTTTTGTAGGGGTAGGATGTCTTTATTTGGAAAAAATAATAATGAAAATTGAAATGATGAAAATTGCATATGATTCTCTGTAAACATAAATGAATGCATTAGAGAAGGGGACATGGTCAGAGAGATAAGAAATCATTTCCAAACAATACCTATATTGTGTTATGCCAGATTTCTAGAGTCCTCTTTTATTCTCTATCTCAAGGTCAAACAGTTATAACAAGCCATAAAAAGCCCACTTAACAGTCACACAAACATCGTAATTTGTTGTTTTTGTAGGAAATGAAGTAAGATGATTTCTTTCCCCTGAAATCTTATCTCAGCTATCACATTCATTAAGAAAACTTAACAAGTGATCTAGTGATCACATTCCAAGTGAAATAAGGTGGCCATCCAGAGATCAGCTTGGAAGAATCAAGAGATGTTGGTGGGTTTTCTCGAACCTTGTGTTATCAACTGGATCTGCCTTCCTCTGGATTTTCACATCTTTTAACACATAACCAGAATATTTTCCAGGGGTGGGAAATGATCTTAAGGCTAACTCGGCTTTTTAAGAGTCTGTGTAATTCTGCAATTTCTCACTTTACTTTTCCTTTAACATTTTGCATTTCTGGTGGAAGAATTTCCCTTCCTTTAATGGGGATGTAGGAATTACACAGATCTGTTTCCCCAGCGGTGTGAAACTCCAGGGCTGCTTTTATTATGGCCATTCTTTGGCAAGGAGCGATTACTAGAGGCTTATAGCTCTTTGTAAAAATAGGCTTTCTACAGAAATAGACAAGCTGAAGGCAGCTGAAGGCAGAGAATGCATAAGATTCATAAGTCTATTGCCATGCATTAAATTCCCAGGGAAAGCCCCCATCTCAAGGAAGGATTTCTGGCAGTATCTCTTTAGCCTGTTGTGTTTTTTTTTTTTTCTTTCTCATCTGCTTTCCAGAAATATTTCTGGGTTTTGTGGATATGCAGCTGAAGACAAGCAGTTAAAGAGTAACTTTTGTTTATTAATTTTCACTATTCATATTTAAAGACCACCCATCTCCTTCATAGAGTGATTGCAGGGATGGGCTTCAAAAATTTTAGCAACGGATTTTCTGCCCAGTTTCTGGGTGGGCATGGCCATGGTGGATGTGGCCTAGTCGGCCTGCTGCGCCACAGTGGTGGGGGTGTTTTTGCCCTCCTGGGCTCCGGAGGCTTTACTTGAGCCTCCAGGAGGGCTAAAATGGCCTCCCTGGGCTCTGGAGTAGAGGTGGTATTCAGCAGGTTCTGACCAGTTCTGGAGAACTGGTTGTGGAAATTTTGAGGTTTTTGGAGAACCGGCAAATACCGCCTCTGACTGGAGATTTTACAATATCCTTTCCCTGCCACACCCACCAAGCCACACCCACAGAACCAGTAGTAAAAAAAAAATTGAATCCCACCACTGCATCTGGAGGCCCTCTGGAGCCTCTGGGAGGCCCATTTTTCACCCTTCCTGAATCTTTGCGTGGGGCCCTGTACTTATCTGGGAAACAAAAGAGGCTGCTTGGGGACTCCTGGGAGGGGTGGGGTTGGATGGTGGAGCCAGCCAGGGGTGAGATTTGCTAGTTCACTGAACCGGCCATAAAATTAGCTAGCACTTAACTTGCAATTCGTCTAAACCGGAGTGAACCAGTAAGCAGCTCACCCCTGAGTGATTTTGGGCAGTCCACTGATGCAAAACTTCTCAGCTTCTGCAAAATAGTTGAAAAGCAGGGACCTGTTAACTAATGAGTAAAGTTGCAAAATCTATAGACAGATAATAAATCACCTTGAATATGACTGCACATTATCTTGAAATTTGGAAAGAGAAATGGAACTGGTGTACATGAATGGTTTCAGTCTAGGGGAAGATCTCCTGAGTTTAAAGGTTCCTGATGAGTGCCATGCTGATCCTGCATGTACTCAAAACAGTGTTCTCCAGCACTGATGATTTTCCCTCGTCAGGTTATGAAATGTCTATAAGCAAACAACCAAGCGCAGAGAGCAGGATTCAACAACTGGGCTTCCTACTCAATGCTATGTATCTTGTAGTGGACTGCAATGGTTAATGGCTGGGTGATGCTTTATTTTTTAATTGGTTTGTTTATAAAGTATTGCTATGCTGCTGTATTTTCAATAGCCTGAGTGGCACAGAAATGGACTTGTGGACAGCAGAAGATTAAACCATACTTTTCTGGAGTGGGTGACAGCCTCCGAGAATGCTATATTCAGGAATGAAATTTCCCAATTTGCGTTTAAGTTATTTCTTTGTGAAGAAATTGTCTTTAAACAAGTCAAAAAGAGGGCTGTAACATATCTACAGACCCCTCACATCCTGGACATAAATGGTTTCAACCCTCTTCTACCCTCAAAATGATATTACAGAGCCCTGCACACAAGAACAGCTGGACACAAGGACAGTTTTCCCCCGAATGCTATCACTCTGCTAAACAAATAACTCCCACAACACTGTCACACTCTTTACTAAAGCCCATGTCACACTGCCCAACGGATGCAAAAAGGACACAGCGGATGAGCAAAATGTTCCATCCGTTGTTATCCACTCTCAAAAGGGGCAAAAATTTGCATAACCGGAGCGGATAACACGGACGCGGGGAGGACGCAGGGCGGATGCAAAGCGGATGCGGAACAGAAGCCCAGCGGATGGAAGCGGATGAAAGCGGATGGCGCGTATGCTAGGCTTCCGGGGGACCTCAGCAAAGCAGACGCGGAACGGATACAGCGGATGCACAGCGGACGCCGAACGGATGAAGCGGATGCACAGCGGAAGCCTAGCAGATGCACAGCGGAAGCCTAATGGATGCCTGGCATTAATTGTGCATGCGGGGAGGATGCATTGCGTCAGCCCCGCGGATATAACGGAAGCAGCTTGGAAACAGGTCGCCATTCAGAGGAAAGACCTGCTGCCGGACGGATTGGCTGCCTTGCCTGCCCTGCCTGCATGTCTGCCTGCCAGCCTTGCTGCCAGCCTCCCTGCCAGCCTTGCTGCCAGCCTCCCTGCCAGCCTTGCTGCCAGCCTGCCTGCAAGCCTTGCTGCCAGCCAGTCTGCCTGCCAGCCTTGCTGCTTGCCTTCCTGCCAGCCTTGGTTCATGTCTGCCTGCCAGCCTTGGTGCCTGCCTTGGTGCCAGCCTCCCTGGCAGCCTTCCTGCCAGCCTCCCTGCCAGCCAGCAACCCCACAGCCATGCGGAAGCACAGCAAGCCTCAGCCATCTGCTGCCAGCCCTGGCAAGAGGGACAGAGCTACAATCCTGCCCCCGGCCCTCATTCTGGTTATGCTGGGGCTTCTGCAGCACGGGCTCGCTCTTCTGAGGCTGGCACTTCTGCTGCTTCTGCTTCTGGAAGAGCTGATGACAAGCACTTCAGCACCAGCCACCTCCACAGCACCTGCACCCTTCACCCCTGAGACTGAGCGACCAAGAGGAGTGCCAGAGACTCATTTTTGTCTTATAGCTTGTTGTTAATAAAGTCTATTTTTGATTCACACACTTGCTTCATTTCTTTTTTTTAATAAAGTCTTGCTGTAAACTTTTAGAAATGGCTTAAGCCTTTGCATGCTTGTGGGATGGGTAAGGATAGCTTTGGGATGGGTTAGGATACCTGTGGGATGGGTAATAGCTGTGGGATGGGTGGGATAGATAAACCTCCAGTGCAAGCATAGTGGGACTATATGGTCCACCCTCCCAGGTGCCACACCTATGGCCCTTTATTATCAATAATAATGTAACAATTATCCACACATGTCAACATAAACACAACTCTTTATTAAACGCCCTGTTCATTGTAGGCCAACCCAACATACTTGGCCCAATCTCATCTGTGTGATGAGACAGGCTGAAGGAAGCATCCA
>BLBF01000073.1:13827772-13855223 GCA_015471245.1 Laticauda colubrina | reverse complement strand
TTCCTTCCTTCCTTCCTTCCTTCCTTCCTTCCTTCTTTCTTTTGCTTCACAATTTCTGTTTTTGTTCTATTTTCATTGATGTTTGATCACCATTTTGTGGTGAGGATGTTGGATTTGTTGCTGTTTGGTTCTATTCTAGGATTAGCTGATTTGCAGGGGTGGGCTGCTACGGATTCACCCGGATTCGGGAGAACCTGAGCTAATATTATGGCTAGTATAAAGAACCATCAAATCCCACCCCTGGCTGGTCCGTCCCATCCCTCCCCTCCTAGGAGTCTCCACACGGCCCACTTTGGATATGAGTTAAGTGCAGAGCCTGCAGGGAGGCTTGGGGAAGGCGAAAAATGGGCCTCTCAAAAATTCTGGAAGCCAGAAATGGGCCTCCATAGCCCCAGGGAAGGCCATTTTCACCCTGCCAGAGGCTTGAAAGCCTCCGGAGTCCGGGGAGGATGAAAACGTCCCCCCACCATGGTGCAGGAGGCTAACCATGACCATGCCAGCAACCAGGCAGAGAACCTGTTGCTGAAATTTTTGAAACCTGTTTGGTTTTACTGAGAAAGCAAAAAGCAAGCAGCCAAATGGTGCAAATATGAGCATTCATGTTGAGAATTAGAAAATAAAAAGGATATTTTTTTGTTTATATGAGAATTTTAGCTGTTATGGTCACTACTGCACAGATCCTCGCAGATGCTCAGATTTTAATATCACTTTTGAAATCATTTGTTCTTCTCTTATCCTATGTGTGTGTAGACATGTAGGTCCCCAAAGATTTAACCATCACTATAAAAATGCAAGACAATAAATCATGTGTTATCAGGAGTATTCCTTAATGGCTTCAATTCCCTTGTCTCCAATTGCAGAGATATTATTACTTTTTTACTCCTGCCTGTCTGCCTGCTATTAACAATTGGAATAGTAGAATTAGAAAGGACATTGGAGATCTTCTAGTCCAACCCCCTGCTTAGGCAGGAAACCCTATACAATTTCAGACAAATGATTATCCAATCTCTTCTTAAAAGTTTCCAGTGTTGGAGCATTTACCACTTCTGGAGACAAGATGTTCCAGAAGTTATTTTTTCTGTCAGGTAGTTTCTCCTTAGTTCTAAGTTGCTTCTCTCCTTGATTAGTTTCCACCCATTGCTTCTTGTCCTACCATCAGGTGCTTTGGAGAATAGTTTGACTCCCTCTTCTTTGTGGCAACTCCTAAGATATCAAAACACTGTTATCATGCCACCCCTAGTCCTCCCTTTTCATTAAAATCATCTATTTTTAAAGTCCAAAGTTTGTATTAAATTGTCAAGGTTTTCATGGGTAGTCTTTTATCCTTTAAAAGAACTTTTAGAAAAGTAAGAAATCCATTGTAAAGTTCTAGGATGACACATGGAATGGAGTTCTACTAAAACATACCTCTATCAAATTAGCTCAACTATTTTAATGAATAAAACAGAAATTGTTGTTTTTGTAAAGCCAATCAGTTTTTCATGTGTTTTGCATTGATTAATATCAGTTATTTATTGACTTTATTTATATGTCCACCCTTCTTGGAAAGAGCAACTTTGGTTTGTTTAGAGTTGGGTGTAAATAACATACAACAAAAACCTAGAAGCTTTCTGAGTGACTTGGCTGAATGTTAGCTCTCAGCTCAATTTATTTTGCTGAATTTTCTCTACCTTGAAGTGTTGTATTGAAAAAATACAGAATGCAATAGCTTAATAATAAATGTAACATTTCTTTTAAAACCCCTAAATCTCATACCGTGTTATGGCTTTCTCATTCTCTAAAGGCTACATAGAAGCAGCATAGAAGTCAGTTGACTGGGTACAGGCAGATTTACTTCTGAGTAACCATGCATTGTAAATTATTTAAGTGAACAATATCAAGTGGACTTTAAGTGGAGAGACTGAAATGTAGTTGCTACTCACAGCTGGAAAATCAGAAATCTCAATAATTAATAAACACTCAAAGCTAAAATATTGGTTGATCAGCTTTGCATTTAGCCATTATAGCCGATGCTATATATTTATATCTGTCTTAGACAAATACACACCCAATAAAAATATAAATAATTTTTATATAGATATGGATTATGAAATATGAGATGATAGATGAATGGATGGATGGGTGGGTGGGTAGATAGATAGATGGATAGATAGATAGAATGTTCTATAACTTCTACATAAGTCATATAAAGTCTACTTTTCTTAAACACATCAAATTATGTTACAAGAGACTGTAACATATTAATATTTATATAACTATCTTAGACAAATACATACTCAATAAACATGTGAATAAATTTTATATAAATATGGGTTATGAAATAAGAGATAGATAGATAGATAGATAGATAGATAGATAGATAGATAGATAGATAGCATGTTTTATAACTTCTACATAACTCACATAAAGTCTGCTTTTCTCAAATGCATCAAATTATGTTACAAGAGACTGTAACATATTAATCTTAAATTTATGCAGTGTTTTGGTGTCTAATTAACAAACATTTTCCAGTACCATTAGATTCAGAAAAAGGCAGTTAACACTTATGTCTTTGGAAAGGTAGTTTCTGACTTTATCTGTTCTGTATTTTGAGACTTTAACGCACATTGGCCTAATGCGTTTCATCAAAAAAAAAAATCAAATTGGTTCCATGGTACATAAATGTTTTATGCAATATTCCATAGAGAACATTAAATAAAAATCATGAAGGGTTGACCGGGCAATTGCACCCATATCTTATGTCAAATGAGGAATTGGCAGAAATTCTTTCAGCTCTTGTCTCTTGCTGTGACCCTGCTTAACATTAAGCAGGTAATTTGACGAAACGTAAATCAGCATTGAATGCCCTGCGTGAGGCAGCCAAGTGATTTGAGGAAATTATCAAAATGGCAATACTCACTCGGTGCTAGGGGCAAATGTAAGCTGACAGTATTTATACATCAAAACTGCACTCAGTGTAAGATTGATTTTTGTTTCGTTTTGTTTATTTTTCATTCCCTGTAGCAAGCTGGTTTGTCCTGCAAAATATTCCCTGCGTCATTAGGCTCCCAAGAAATGTATTTTAGCAGAGAGATTTTGCTCGAGCTTGCAAAGATGGCAATCCATCTGAAAAATATTGTGTTTTTTTAATCTCTCTTATCTTTTAAGGTACAGAACCCTCTGTCTGTACAGCTACCCTCGACTAGCTGTATAACCACTCTACAGCTTTCATGATTCTATTCCACCATTTCTTTGATATTAGTGTAACTACAACCATTAATTTAGTGACCATCCAACAGCACTGAAAGGACAGACTAATTGTGACTATTTTTTGCACTTATGACCATCATGACATCACCATGATCATGTGATCAAAATTCAGCTGCTTGGCAACTGTTTCATATTTATGATGGTTGGAGTGTGTTCTGACCCAAACCCTTTTCCAAGAAAACAAATACAAACCAAAGGGAACAGAGACCTTTGAATGATTCATACGAATCCCCAGTTAAAAGGCTGCTGCAAACTTAATTAACTTTGATAAGCACAAGCCTCACCAAAATTGTGCGAGGCTGCCAAGAATCACAAATAAGAAATATTTTACAACACAAGAGTCTTCAAATACCAACTTAAGATACTGTAATGTCCACGAGGCTGAGTTTCAAAACATCTTTGCTTCCTGCAAAGAACGTCTGATTCACAGCTGGCTTTTATCTTCTTGAAGGAGGGGACTTGCAGCCTTTCTCTTGAGTTGCCCGTGCTGTTACAGCTGCTCTTTCCTGTGAGCAATCCTGCGCACAAGTGCACTTGACACAGGCTCCTTGGGAACCTCCTCATCACTGCTGTTAGCTCCCACAATCACTGAAGGCAGCAGTCCATTCCCTAATTGTCCTGGCCCCTCATCTGAGTCCTCGCTCTCCTCAGCCATCGTCACCTGCTGCCAGCTAACCACAACACCATGTCCTTGATTTTATGTGATCCCCTCTCATGACCTTCAGACAAGCAAAGTCAATGGGGAAGACAGAATCCCTTAACCACAGTGTTAATGGGTCTATGACAATTCACCATGGCCAACTCACCATGGCTAACTTGCTGCTGTTCTAACCCAGCTCCCGAAATATGACAAACCCTCTGTATTTAAATTAATGATTCCTTTATTAGGAGCCCCAGCAAAATCTTTCTCTCTCACCACAGGCTAACAGTTCAGCAGGGAGATGACTAGTTATCTGCCACATCTATTCATCTCCGCCCCCTGCCTTTTATCCCCAGAGCTGGGGCTTCGCTAGCAGCAGTGGCTCTTCTGTCCCATGGATCAGCCCATAGATTTCCACTGCTCTCCTCTCCTCTGTCTTCTGTGCATTCGTGCATCAGGCACTGGACCCAGCTGTTCCTCCTCATCCTCATCAGCCACCTCCAGACCTGGGGGCTGTTGATCTCCATCTGAGGGCTGACAGCCGACCCAGGCTCTGCCTCTGTCTCCCACTCTCTTCCAGATCCATTTCCTCTTCCCCCTTGGAGTTCTCAGGGTGCCTTGATGCTGATTTTGACTGCCACATTTCCTCCTCATCTGATTTGGCTGCTAGAGGGGCCGGCAGCCGATAGGCCACAAGAGCTACAAGACAACTCATGATGGCCATCTCACCACAGGACAACTCACTGCAGGCCAAGATTTACACTAATACCAAAGAAATGGTGGAATAGAATCATTAAAAAAAAGGGTGTAAAAGGAGGGGACAGAATGAAATGTGAATGGCAAAAATTAAAATAATTTTTATTTATTTAAAATAGTTCAATATAATTGTTAAAATGGCTCCCAGTGATTTGTCTCATGGTGCATTGGCCATGATAAGTTGTCCACAGTAAGTTGGCTGTGTCAAGTTGTCCCATTCCCACCTTATTAACTGCAGTGATTCGTTTAACAAGAAAAGATGCAAAATGGGGCAAAACTTACTTACACAATGCATTGCTTAGCACCATAAATTTGGGCTCAATTGTAGTTGCAAGTCAAGGGTTACCTATGTAGAACATTTTTGTTGTTATCAGAAGTAAGGCCACCAAAGAAGAATGTAATTAGATTTGAAATAGATGTAGCATGCAAGATTTTTTTTTTTTTTTTTTTAGTATTTGAGTTAAAGTAACACCAGCTCAGTTAGAGGTCAGAAATGAACTTTTAGGTAAAATGTAGCATGTCTTCCTTTCACCGTTGCCTTTTATGCAGCTTCAAAACATGTCAAAATAAGCCTCTGCAAAGGAATTTGAAAGAAATGTCAGTTTTTGTTCCTTATGTAAATGGAATGGAGTGTTTTACAGCAGGTTTAAGGTTTTTATAACTCTGAAGTTGTTAACAGCCAGCTGGTTTGTATCTGTTTTTTATGGTTATTCCTGTCATAGGCAGCCTCCACAATTTTTAATTATATTTTCAGTATGTCTTTTCCCTCCTCTTGAATCTCACAGCCACCCTTTTATTCAGATTTTTCCCTCCTGGGAAAAGAGATTCAGTCTTCAGCAATATGATTGTACACTTACTTGTGACTTGGATCTCAAAATTAGGGGTTGATACTGCAATAGAAAAACTGTGATCCGGGCTCTTCATTGAATAAACTTGGGATGCAGTATATTTAATAGCAATATATAATTGTCACCCTGTTGCTGAAAAAAATAATAGCCAATTTTCAAATTTTATTGATTTTTGTCATGGAAATTAAGTTTTGCTACTCAGTTCAGGCTGTTAGTTCTGTCCAAGTTCTGTTTCAGGGAAATTTGATTACACGGCAACTTTTCATTTATCTCCAGCACATTATTTATAATGCAATTAATATCATAAGGTTCTAGAATAATCAGGAAGTTGTTGCTGTGTGGCAAAGTGGCAAGATTTACAATATTCAGGTACAAAACAGTTAGATATGGGGAACTGTTGGATGAAAAGGGTGGACTTAAAACGATCCAAAATTTAGAGGAACAAGGTATAAGGATGAATTGGTTTTCATATGCGTAAATACACTCAAGATATCTTGAAGATTTTAAAACGGAAGGATTCTATGATAAACAGACTGATTTAGATAAGATATTGATGGGTACTGATGAGAAAGTGATTAAAAAGTTATATGGTTATTTATTGGGAATTAAGCTAGAGGAAGAACAAGTTAAAGAAACTATGATTGCATGGGGGAAGAATTTTGGATATGGAATTGATTTTGAGCAATGGCAAAAATTGTGGTCTCAAAATTATAAAATGACAATGTCAATAGCATATAAAGAAAACTTGTATAAGATGTTTTACAGGTGGCACCTTCCCCCGACAAGAATAGCAAGAATGTTCAAGAATAAATCTGAAAAATGTTGGAAATGTCATCAGATACCTGGCTCATACTATCATATGTGGTGGACTTGTGAGAATGCTAGAAAATATTGGACTAAAATTCACATGTGGTTGGAAAAAATGACAAAGAAACACATAGACTTGAAGCCAGAGATCTTTTTATTGGGAATTTTACCTGATATATATAATAAAGACTTGAAATATTTGATTGTAAATGTATTAACGGCGGCTAGGATTGTATTTGCTAAAAACTGGAAGAATGAGAAAATACCATTGCAGGAAGAAATTATTAAGAAAATATTGGAATGTGCTGAGATGAGTAGATTGACATTTGAAATTAGAGAACAAGAAGATAAACAATTTTATGCAATTTGGGGTTTTTTTTATCAATGGTTAGATGATAAAATACAATAATAGAGCATTAATATTATATATATGAAGAGTTTTTTAGGATTGATTTGTTATGATTATACGACAAATTGTTTGAAGTATTGTTATCTCGCAAAGCATGAATGATTAAAAGTATAGTCAGAAAAAGATTTTTTTATTTTTATTTTTTTTAGTAATATTAGAATATGGATTGACAATATGAGTGGTTATGCAATATAATTGTAATTGACACTATAAAATGAATGCACAAAACTGATGAACCAACCGATACACCGGAAGTATATATGAGAGTAGATGTTTTTAATGTTTTGTATGTTTGTCTGTTTGTAGAAAAACTAATAAAAACTTTATAAAAAAAAAACAAAACATAATCCTAATCCACATGTAAATAAAAACATGGAAAGTGCAGGTTTTGCTTTGTTATTAACTAAGCTATATTAACTAGTTTGGCTTGCATACAAAGGATGTGTTTTATTAATTTATAAAATATTTTATCACCCAGATTTATTTTTTTGCACTCGTGTCAGAAGCACTGAGGTACTTCTGGGTTGAAAGCATTAGCTGATAACATTACCATTGCTCTGGAGACACCAGGTTGGGGGCTCCATTCATGTCTCCAGCAGGAGCTGGAGGAAAGGACAAGAGCTCAACCTCACCTGAGGCAACTCTCGGATCTCGAATGTGGACTTGCTAGCCTGCCCAGCATTGATTGAGCCACCATATTCCTAACACAGAAATGGACCCTTTGAAATGACACTTTGGCAACCAAACTAATACTTCTATAAGGAGGGGTGGGATTCAAATTTCTTAACAATCGGTTCTGTGGGCATGGCCCAATTTGTGGGTGTGGCTTGGTGGTCACGTGACTGACTGGGTGTGACTTGTATGTAAATATTGTAAATATTGATTTTTTTATTAAAAAAAGAGCAACTTTTACGCAAAATCAGGCAAAGCAGGCAGGCAAGACTGAGTTGCTCCCATAATCGCAGATACATTCAGAGATCTATTTTTCTGCAATCTGCTGCCTGAGTCTGCACTGAAAAATAGAAGCTAGGAAGGTTCAGCTCTGCTTTTAGATTAGCTAGAAAGCAAGAAATCCAACGATTTCCTGCTTTCTAGCTAACCTAAATCTCCTAGCACAGCTGATAATCAGAACAGCTGATGATCAGGGGAAAAAAGGAAAAATAGTAACTTAGTAGGCAAGTTGGATGGCATGCATGCTGTGTAAGGAGTGACTAGGCAGGCAGGGGAGGGGCAGGACGAGCCAATGGTGCAATTTGCTGGTTCTCCAAACTGTGCAGAATCGTATCAACTGGTTCTATAGAACCGGTGCAACCAGATCGAATTCCACCACTGTCTATAAGTATTCTATGAATTCGTTAATGGAAGATCTTCAAGTAATATGAGGCCTCTTCATTCCAACTTTTGTTAATGTATAGGACCAAAAATGCTATTTCAGGAAACAACATTCTGTGGAAATACAGGAGTAGTGTGCTTTTCCGAAAGCTCTGTAAAAATGGAAATTGCTTAGGATCTTAGTAAATGAGTTATATTGATTAGTTCCAACAGATCCTGTAAAGAAAGGATACATGGCAGCCATAGCCACAATTGAACATGATGAAATACCTATGGAGTTTAAGCATACTTACTCAATGGTTTCCTCTCATGTCCTTTGAAAATGACATTTCCACAGAGCACAAAACAGACAATATTTGTTTCAGCCATCCCGTCAAAGCATTGATTTGTATAACACAATTTCATTACTTGAACGGCCTAAAATCAATATAGGATTATTTTCAACCTTAATATCCACAGATATTATGGCTCCAAAGACTACTTGTAGTTTGCCGTATTGTAATATATGTTGTTTGCTGATAAAGGTGAAGAAGTCTTTGTTTCTACTTATTTATGTTGAAATGTTTGACAGAATTAGGCTAAAGACTTAAAACAGTTCTGTGTTTGTTTTGTTTAAGCCCCAGGATAACAATATTCAATCTATTGACTTGGAGGGAATTGCAGAGAAATGTGCTTAGACTACTTCTGAAAAAATCATGAGATTTGAAAACTTGAGGTCAATTGTCCCAAAGATACTTTTTCAAGAGGCAACTGGATATTCTTATTTTTCTTTGATGACGTTTCACTTCTCAGCCAAGAAGCTTCTTCAGCTCTGACTGCATGGTGGGGAATGGAAGGATTTATATTCCAGGCAGACAGCTGGCCATTTGCATTCTTGAATACATTTGAACAAGGAAAGTCCAGCTGCCTCTTGAAAAAGCACCTTTAGGACAGCCATGACTTGTGGATGACTGAGAATCTCCATAGACCTGATGTCAATTGATTTGTTTTGCTTTAAAAGAAATAGTCTGTTAAATGTTTGTTTGTTACCAGAGATTTGTTAACAGTTGATAAACACATTGCTATCACATACATCTGTATGAAGTTTTCAGGCTCTATGGATTTATATTTCCTTCTGAAAGCTCTCCTGCCCAAAAGTTCCTCAAAATTTGTATTTTATTATGACAAATGTTAGAGAAATCAGGAACTATAGTTGTATACATTGGGGACAATATTTATTGAGTTTAAGCACATTTAGTCATTGGTTTCCTTTGATGTCCTTCGAAGATGTCCTTTGAACTATATCTTATCCCAAAGAAGAGGTATGTAATATAATTTTTCCTTCTTCAATCAGCTTTCCTTGATGAAAGAAGATACAATCATGGGTCAGACCTTGGACAGAACTTTGAGAACTTCACGGAGAACAGTTCAAAATAGAGTAGTAGTTATATTATGTATCTTCTCAATGAGGTAATCCAATGTTTATCTATTCAAGGTGAGAAAATAGAGAAGTAGGGATTTATCAAAAGGTGAAGAACTTTAAAAATGATTCCATACCTATGAATCCAGAATAAGGAGCAGCGGGAAAGGCATGTTATGGACCATGTCAACTAAATAATTTTGACTGGGGGTGCTAGGATTTCATAGAATAACAGAGTTGGAAGGGACCTTGGAGGTCATCTAGTCCAACCCCCTGCTCGAGCAGGAGAGAACCTTCTCTGCCATTGCCTATGGGACATCTTGCCTCCTTAGATGAGTCTGGCTCTCACTTTTTAGTCTTCCAGAAGACCATTAAGACTAGCAAAGCAATCCAGTAGTGATATGCAACCCTGAGAGGGTGAATGGTCATTGGTGGTTTGAGAGGCTCTCTCTCTTTATAATTTGGTCTATTTTTGGAAGGATTCCATTGTCCTTTTACTTGTACTCAGTCACTTAGATTAGATAGGTGGTATATGAATTGGGTCTATCAATCAATAATAGAGACAGTGCTTTTCCTATGACAATCTAAGAAGGCAAAAATTGGGTTTTGAAGAAGCAAGAGAGCTACTCTGTTTTGAACATTGATGTGGGAGAACACTCTTGAGAAAGAAGCCAAAAAAACAAACAAACAGATAGATCACTGAACAAATACATCCTTGTGGCACAAATGTCTATAGGCTCAAAATATCATGCCTTATGCAAAGATTTAGCTTTGGATGGATTCCTTTTAAAGAGACAATTGCTAAATTATCAGAAGTTCTAACTCAGGAACCAATCTTCCTAGAGAAGACTTGTCTTTTTTTTAGGAGCTAAGAGTAAACTCTGAGTTTATGGAGTTTATTATTTATAGAAAAGCAGAAATGTCAACATTAGATGAAAGATAGGGATTTATCAATATTCCACTTTATCAACTGTATACAAACAATTGTTTTATAGCTTTCTAGTCTGACATTTGTTCCAACATACTCTTCTTTCTCCAATGGACACTTTAATTCAGTGTGTTTATCATGTTTCAGCTTCTTGCTCCCAATTATGAGTTGTTAATAGTGCAGGGAACAAATTGCATAATTAATGCACAGCAGGAAAAAAAGGCAGTGGAAAAACAAAACATATTGTTTAATCATACACAGATAAGTTTGAGCTGTTCTTTAATTACTTCTTCTTTAGTTACATAGTAAGTTTGATGAGAAAATAAGGAAAGCTTTGTAACAGGTGAAATTCTTACATCATTCAAGATTCTGTCAAAATTCCAGAAACCAGAGAGCCAACTGGAAGTGGCATAGCCAAATGTTTGGTTTAGAGGCAAGCTGCCAAAATAATTGTTTGCTTTTTAAATCAAGAAGGGAAATGTTCTTGGAAATGGTGAATTAAGACCAGAGATTTTCAGGTTTAAATCTACTTCCTCTTTAGTAAAATCTACTTCCATTGTGTGTCTACTTACTGCCAAAGCTTATTACCACTATTCTGTTCATTTATTAAGAATTGTGTTGTCTACATTCAGTGAGAAATGTTGTCTATGTAGGACTAGACCCATGGATCAGCAGAAAAGAATGTGCATACAGTGTTTTTCATCAGTTTGGAAGTGGTGCTTCAGAAGAAGGAACAGCAGGAACACAGTATTATTCTGTGACTCATTAAAGCAGCTGTGTCTCTTTGCAAGATTGCACAGCTGCAGAAATTCATCCCACTTTCTGGGAGAGGATTTGGAGGCAGCAAAAAAGTGCTAGAGGAGGACAGGTGAGCTGGGAAAATAAGTTTTTTTTTTTTTAAAGATCATGAACATTTTCACCTTCTGGCAAACTGCATTTCTGCAGTTATTAGAATTTGTTTTGTGCATTGTTTTAAGTTCGCCTCACAATCAGGAGGCTGCGAGTTTGATTCTTAGTTGAGGCAGATATTTCTCTCTCTGGGTACAATGAGAATTGTGAACAAAGATCTGCAGTGGTGACAGGAAAGGCATTTGGCCAGTAAACACTCTACTCCATTCAGTTGCCCAAACTCCACCCCGCAAGAGATTATGGGGTCATTAAAAGAAGAAGATGATTGTTTTAAGATGAGTGACATCAAGGATTGAAACTACCAGGCTGAATGAGAAAGAGAGGCATTCTCTTCTCATTCTATGGCAGAGGAAGGACAGGGGGAAGTTTTGCTTTGTAATAACAAGGGCATCATGGATGCTCTAAATGCAAATAGCAATGCTCTATGGTTGAGTGGACTTCAATTTCCTCTGGAGTAGCTTCAGAGTGTCTTGATGCTGCAGCCTTCTGCCATGGAGAAGGAAAGGGGGAAGCAATTTTCTCCAACTTGGGCTCCTTCCAGATGTGAGGATTTCAATTCCTAGAATCTTTTAGTAAAATAGAGCTAGTGACTGGATAATTCCAGCGGTGGCAGGTTAGGAAAGCTGAAATAGAGTTGTATGTAAGGACCCATATTCTGAAGGTTATTCATTTTAAGTCATACAATAGAAATACCATTTTTTTTCTTTTGTAGCACTGTCACTGTGCATACAGAGTGCCCAATACTAAAATGTATAAAAGAGACACCTGAAATGCCTCCATAAATTAAAACACAACTGTAAATTTCACACTTTGTATGAAATGAATTTAAAATGCAGCTATAAAATTCACATTAGCTCCTGAAAATAACTTAGGGCAGTTGTTCTCAACCTGTGGTCTGCAGAGCCACAATACTATCACAGGGGGTATCCATGGAGATTCTCAGTCATCCAGGTCATGGTGGTCCCCAAAGTGCTTTTTCAAGAGGCAACTGGACTTTTTGGTTTTTCTTAGAAGTCATTTCACTTCTCATCCAAGAAGCTTATTCAGCTCTGATTGGATGGTGGGGAATGGAAGGATTTATACTCCTTGCAGACAGATGGTCATTTGTATTCTTTTAGAGAGTCATTGAAGACACTTGGAGGCTTACCTGCATCACCTGAGTAGTACAAATGGGTGTGGAGTGGCCTCAATGATTCTAAAAGAATGTAAATGACCAGATGTCTGCAAGGAGTATAAATCCTTCCATTCACCATCATCCAGTCACAGCTGAAGAAGCTTCTTGGATGAGAAGCGAAATGTCTTCAAAGAAAAAACAGAAAGTCCAGTTGCCTCTTGAAAAAGCACCTTTAGGACATCAAGAAACATTATGATTTAAATATTGATTTAAATCTTGTGTGTGTGTGGGTGGGTTCAAGCCATAGTCCATGCCCACAAAAGATATTTAAAGTAGTGAAGAAAAGATTGAGAACCACTCGCCTAAAAGGAAAGACTTCAGAATTTTCTGGACTTCCTGAAAAAAGGACCAAGTCTTCCCACTAAGAGAGCTACCACAGTGAAGACTTGCTTCCTAGTCTGTGTTGTCCTCACTTCTTGCCAAGGTGGGACCATAAACAGACTCTCTCTAGAGGTCTACAAAAGGAGAACAAAGTCATATTAGTTGAGGGAGTTCTTTATGTATCTCTGTGCTGTGCCACAAAGGGGTTGAAATGAAATAACCTCTACTGTGAACCACAAGGAGCCTGGTGATCAGTGGATTTTATCCCAAGCACAAGCTGGGTTTTCTCTGCTGACCTTCTGGCCATTCTGTGGTAGACTACTTTCTGAGGAAACCCAACATAAACTTATTGCAGTAGGTACATGTCAAAAAAGGGCAAGGATTACCACTGTTAAATAATCACAAAAGGCAAAAAAAAATCACTTTTGTTTATTGATGAAGCATTGGTAATTTATTTAAAGAGGCATCCAACTGAATTAAATGAGGATAAGTTTCAAAAGAATACATATTTTTGGACAGATTTTGGAGAGATATCTGGTGCTTCCTTTCTCTTTCCAAGACAAAAAAAATGTCTGTGAAGAATTTCCTCTTAAATCTTCTTTCAATGTCAGTTGATCAGTGTTGATGTACAATTTAAAATAGATCAGGACACAAAATTCCATATTTACAGCAGGCTGATTTTCCCCTTCTGCAAAGATTTATTTCCTGCACCTCTTTGTCTCTTTTAAAGTATGTGTTTATTCTTAACATAATGAATGCTTTGTCTTCTAAGGTTTGTGGGGGGTGGAATTTGAATTTTTTTTTTTAAAAAAAAATCTGCTTTAAAAGTCACACGTGGTTGCAATTTAAGAATTTTTTTTAACCTCCTTGTCCGTAACAGTTGAAAGAAACCTTCAGTGAAAGTTTATTAACTAAACTAGACTCATGCCTGAGGCTATAAAGATTCATTTATTATCAATTTCTTGACTGTTTTTCTTCTTCTGTTTTTGGGTTAAACTCCCAGTGTAAGATAATACCTCACAAAATTAAACCTTTGACCTTCTCTAGAGTTAAGTCGCCTTTGATTAGATAAAGTAACAATTTATAGCCCACCTTGTGGATCTGGTGAAATGAATAATGGAGCAGCTTGAAAAATGACTAAGAACCTATTGCTTGAGAAGACAGGCCTGCTTAGATTAGAGAGAGGACGGTGTTAATTGAATTGTTTTGATTTGGTATGCACATCTGTAAGACCTCAGAAAATGCATTCCTTGTTTGTTCTATATCACATCGCTGCATTTTGAGAATACTTCCCTTTCATTTCATCTTGGGTAGCATCTCGTGACTGCATGAGGCAATGTTACCCAAAAGTAATTCTGATTTTAGTTAAATTTACTTTTATTTATGCAAAGTCTGGCATGAATAACATCTGGAAGAGTAAAACCAAACGCAGATAAGCTAACTCAGTATTTTTTCTAATAGCTACTGATGGTTGAGAAACTTAGACTCTGAAAAGGGCAGGTAAGAGAAGGTGGGCACCTTTGAACTATGGGGATGGAGGTGACTATTACGCATCCTATGAAGAGGTGGTATTCAGCCGGTTCTGACCAGTTCTGGAAAACCAGTAGCAGAAATTTTGAGTAGTTTGGAGAACTGGCAAATACCACCTCTGACTGGAGATTTTACAGTATCTTTCCCCTGTGATGTCCACCAAACCATACCCACAGAACCAGTAGTAAAAAATTTTGAATCCCACCACTGAGTTGAGGCCTCATTTAGACTAGAGTGTGTGTCTGTTTGTATGTGTTTGTTTGGTTGTCAGTGAGTGTCTGGCTGAAGTTGTGACCTGACCTGAGGTGGGAGACTTGAAAGTTATAATCCAAGTTCACTTCTGCTCTTACAAGACTGCTGAAAAAGACTTTTCTGCATGAGTCATTGGAAGGGAAGGCTCCTTCAGAACCACAATTATTGAGCAAGATTTTACTTTTTGATGTTTTTCTTTGTGAATAGAATTATGGGACAAGATTAATTGCACACGGTAAGAGCTTTACATGAAGAGCTGTGTGGGATAACATTAAACTTCTAAGTCTGTCACATGGGGGGAAAGCTGTTAGGTTTAATGAATAAATGTAATGTCTAAAATGCCTCAGCTAATTTTTTTAATTCCGTTGCTAGTGATCTTTATTGAAGAAAAAAACCCCACACCCAATATTTTATATTTTATCTGTCGGTTGGGGTAGTAGCAATTTTGTATTCCTTCGCCTTGCTAATCTTCTGGTTCCACAGAAGTAAACAATAGATTTCATAAATTAAAAATTATGTGCTCTAGAACATGCAACTAAAAATTAAAAAAAACAAAAAACACAAGGCTGTAAACATTTATGACTGAGACAAACTAGATTGTTCAAACATTGCCATGGTGCGTCCTGGATAGCAATATGGCAGCAATATCAGTTAGAATGCAAACAAGGTTTTTAAATGATGCGGCTCTTCCATTTCAGCTGGAGAATCTACTCTATACCATCTGCCTATCAGATGGTTAGGAAGCAGGGTTGCGTATTAATGCCACATGCTGCCTTCTTCTTCTAATGGTTAGATTCATATTGCTAATGGCATCGTCAATGAAATTTGTGTGACGCTGGAATGATGAGATATTTGTAAAGTGGCTTGTCTCACTGAATAATCAGCAGGAAAAATACTAGACGTAAACAGATTATCAATTTCAGGATATTAATGATAACTGCAATAGGCTTTCTTCACTGTTATTTACATCACCTCCCACACCAATACCTCTCAAACATTTTTTTTTTAAAAAGGGAGGGATTTCAAATTCCCTTTGCATATAACTTTTTTTTTTTTTTTGGCAAATTCTGAATGTGATATAGTAAGCCTCATGATGAAATTCATTCATTTATTTAATTTGTCTCCTTGATTATTATTATTTTTTTTACAAATACTTCAGAGTGGTGAACATATTCAACACACTTTTCCTCCTATTTTCCCCACAACAACAACTTGAGGTAAATAGTGAGATTTAGAACCTAGGGGTAAATGAGTGGCGTGATGGCTACTAGGAAGGTTCCCACTAGGAAGGTTGAGAGTTCAATCCTAGGTAGTGGCAGATGTTTTTCTATTAGGGCACAAAGAGAAAATATCTGCTGTGAACTCTGCATAGGCATCAGGAAGGGCAGCCAAGCAGTAAACACTCAGCTCCAATCAGTTGCCCCAACTTTACCCCTTCCTTTCCTGAAAAAAATCGCATAAATACTTCTTGATGGACTATTCTACACTAACGCTATATAGTATCTCCAGCTTCTGAATTTTTCAAATTATTGTTTTCAGTTATTATATTATCATAGCCTCTATTATCCCGATCCTTTTTCAGAGGTAGGTTGAGTGTGAGCTGGGGACTCTGGGCATTGTAGTTCTTTTTAATTGTTCTGAATTTTGGAGGGGGGCTTCTGAAGGTTTTGCTTCTTTTATAAAATTATGTTAAAGTTTACATTGCATGTGAATTCTAATGTATTTAAGTGCTCTTGATTTCTAGCAGCTGGAGAAAAAGAGCAATCTGCTTTTAGATGGCATGTCACAGACCTTAATATTGGAATAAGAGAAATGGGAAAAGAACAGACAGAGCCTAAACAAATGGACTATCTTATACATGATATAGTTTACAACAAACAAACAAATCCTTTTCTTTCATTGCCTGGTTTAGTCTAGGAGATATATCTTCTTTTGAATGTGGAATTCAGAACAGTGTCTACTATTTGTCAGGTAAAAACACAAGGGCCCAAATCTAGGTTTAATTCAGTGAAATTAGAGATAACTAATCTATTTTATCCTAAGTAAAAATGACCATCTGTAGTCTCCATGATTTCAACTGGTAGATTCTAAGTAGGGCTAAACAGGAGTGGAGCTGATTGACTAAAAAACACAAGAGGCCATTTTACATACCTTATTTGGCCATGAAATCCTTGAGAAGTTTGTTGTCACTTCCAGAGGATGATTTTTCCTCTGTCCTTTTCTGCCTTAAGAACTTGATCACAATTTCCCAGAAAGAGAGTGATGTCAAAGGGAGAGCAGATAGAAGTTGTGATTTCATGGTTGTTATTCCCCTTTCGTTGTAGGTCTGACAGCTGCGGCTGCTGCTGCGGCCGCGGCCACCAATGCTGCCATCGCGGAAGCAATGAAGGTGAAAAAAATTAAATTAGAAGCAATGTCAAATTATCATCCCAATAATAACCAGCACGCAGCAGAGTCTGAAAACGGGGACCTAAATTCTGCTGTGGGTAAGTTTTTGATCTAAAAGACACAATTAATTTTGTTTCTACCTGGAAACTGCTTATGGACTTTGTTCCTGAGATAGAAAAAAAATGAATCTTTGATTTTGGGTTTTACCGATTAGATAGGTTCATTGTAAAAAAGCAAAAGTTGAGATTTTATGCTATTGCCTTCTTCTGCTGCATCATTGCTTTTCTTTTCCTGTCCTCCTTTACCCTACGTTTTTCTCTCTTCCCCTTTTCCTCCCTTGTTTAATTTTTTCTTTTTACTTCTTTATTTGATATTTTGATCAATTAATACAAATTTTGAAAGCAGAAGTTTCTGATTGGAAAGAGAATTGTTGCAAAAAATCCTTGCTTTTAAAAAAGCAGGAGAAATTACAGCTTAATTTCTTCTTTTTTGTTTTCCTTTCAGCCTGTCTGTTTTAAACACTGTTATTTTTCCAAGTTATTTTATTTTCACATTAACACACTCTAAATATACTCTCTGAAAATGCACTGTTCAGTAAAGCTGTCAGGACATCTATCCATCCTATGGAAATAATCAACAGTTTACTTATTTTCAGGGTAACATTTTAAAAAATGTTGGATTCATTGTTCCTGTTAACAAATTGAGTTAAACCGGACCAGCTAAAATATAGAATTCATATTCTGTTTTTAGAAGACAAAAAAATGCCTATTTAAATCCCAGGTCAGCTGAACAAGTCCTGCCTACCTAATTGCTCCAGGTTGACTGAACAAAATTCAATTAGTGGCTATTTTGATCATATGGGCACCTAAAATTATGTTGTTTTTTCCCTCTCCGTGTTTCATATTTGAAACTTTTGACAACATTTTCAGTCTCCAAAGTTGAGGGATTCACAAGATGTGGCTTCTCCATGCAGTTAATTGTTCTTTTCTTAAATATTCCTTTAATGACCACTGACTTTATTTCTTTCTAATAGCTGCTTTCTGCTCTCTGAGGTAAATTAGTGAGTGAACTGAAAGCTGAATTTGAATCCTCTTAACTGCTGTTCAAGGCAGAGGTTGCATAGACGTAAACCAGACATGACAATCTAATATATACTTTTTCTATTCTGCAAATTTTTGAGGTTATTCTTAAGGGTGACAGCTTGACAACTTTTTTGTTCTGGATCTCCCTGTACATATTTATTATTTAACTCCTACCCAAGAACAAAAGGAGCACATATGCCCATGTCAGCAGATTTCAAGCATTTTTTTTCCCTCTTTACTGTTAATATTTCAGCCATAGAAAATGCTACAGGTCGACTGAACAAAATTGCCATAACATACCTAGCCTTGGGGATGGGTGAAGGAACAAGGACAACTAACAACAATCCCCCCAAAATATTTAAACATGAGGGAAAAGGTGAGAAAGGAAATTTAAGATGTTTAGTTCAACTTTCTTTAATCAATGGAGAAGTGAAAAGCAGTGAATTGTTTTTTTTTCTAACCTGCAAAATAAAAACAGTTGTTTAAAACACATATTGTGGAGAACTGTTAGAGAGTATTTGGATTCTAATAGAGACCAAAATCATATTATTAAGTGCAGTAATTTTCTTTCTTAATAACTATTTTATGTTTTGTGGGATATGGAAAGATGCTGGGGGAATATGCATGGGATGAATGTGGGTCTTGCTATATAGTTGTAGGATTGAAAGAAAAGAGGTGCTAGGTCCCATATGCAGAGAAGAGCAACAAAAATGGTTCAGGGGCTGGAGGCTAAAAGAATGAAGAATGAGGAACGGAATATGTCTAGTCTAATGAAAAGAAGGACTAGGAGTGACATGATAGCAGTGTTCAGTATTTGAGGGGCTACCATAAAAAAGAGGGGCTGAACCTTTTCTCCAAAGCACCTGAAGGCAGGACAAGAAACAATGGATGGAAAGTAATCAAGGATAGAACTAACCTAGAACTAAGGAGTAATCTCGTGACAGTTAGAACAATTAATCAGTGGAACAACTTGCCTGCAGAAATTATAGGTATTCTATCACTGGAGGTTTTTAAGAAGAGATTGGACAGCCATTTGTCCAGAATATTATAGAGTCTCCTGCTTGTCCAGGGGATTGGACTAGAAGACCTCTAAGGTCCTTACAGCTCTGTATTTTGTAATGTGGAAACCGGCATGAGATATCTTCCATCTGTTTTGTAAGCAAGTCCTGGCTATCTAGTAGGTATGAAAAAGGAGAATTGTTTGCTTCACTAGGAGAAAAAAAACATAGAGTAGCCACAGTGACTTATGTGCAATGTACACTTATGTACAGTATTATGTACACTGAGAGCATATGCACAGAAGACAATCACGCTTGGCCAATAAAGAATTATATTATAAACTATTCGTAGTTTAGAGGAGAATACCTCTTTAGGCATTGATATGTCTTACAGTAGCATGTCTTTGTCAAAAGTTGTGTAACCTGGTAGTAATTCCTATGTTGAGTTTCACAGAACTGACTCTCTGAAAAGTATTCTAAACTGGGTGTGACCTTCTAATCTTGTTACAAAGCTATAGCAAAAAAAAAAAAAAAAAAAGCCTGAAATCTCACAAAGTCTCTTTTTGAGCAAGATCTTTTTGACCAACATAAAGGATGCCAAACATCACACAAGGTGCCAGAAAAATCTTGTCAGTTTTTAGCTTGATTAAATGGGATCCCATGGGATGATATTTCCTTGCCCAAGGTTTCACCACCCTGCATGGTTCCAGTGATTTTCTAGAAGGAAGGCAAAGCTCTGGTGTTTACTCCTGGTCAAATTCCAGTCTTAATTGAGTTGTTGGACAGAGAGCCTACTGAAAGGCTTAAAAGGATAAAACTGAATGAGCATAGATTGATATCTTTTTGGGTGGTGGATGGGGATACCTCTATTCAAAATTTAGTTGAATTCATTGAGATTTACTTCAGGGACAGATATAAAATCTGTATCACTGCTTGGAGATGTTCTTAGAAAGGCTATTTCTGTAAACTTTATTTTCCAAGGGAGGAAATTTCCATTCTAGCTTTTTCAGTTCATCAGAAGACATTACTTAGTTGACATTACTTAGTTACTCAGGAGGTAAAACAGGGTTGGCACTGGTTTGTATTTGAGTGGGAGACTCATTTTAACTCTGTAGACCTGAGTGGGAGGTTGTAAAAAGCACCTTAAGCCTTAGTAGCACAATGGATAAAATGCAGAACTGCAGGTTAGTTCTGATGTCTGCTGGCTGCCTGCAATCTGGTAGTTCAAATCTCACCAGGTTCAAGGTGACTCAGCCTTCTAACCTTCTGAGGTGGATAAAATGAGGACCCAGATTGTTGGGGGCAATATGTTGACTCTGTAAAACTGCTTAGAGAGGGCTGTAAAGCACTGTGAAGTGGCATATACTGTAAATCTAAGTGCTATTGCTATTAAGAAAAAAATAAGCAATGAATCTCTTTACCTTGGCCAAGAAAACAGTGTAACAGTCACCAGGAGAAGAGCACAACTTGAAGGAAATTTCATATTGCATATCTTCATGCTGTATGTTTATGGAGATTATCGGTCATCTAGGTCATGATAGCAGTGTTCTAATATTTGAGGGGCTGCCACAGAGAGGAAAGGGTCAAGTTATTTTCCAAGGCACCTGAGGGCCAGACAAGGAATGATGGATGGAAACTGAACAAGGAGAGATTCAACCTGGAAATAAGAACAGTGAGAACAATCAACCAATGGAACAGAAGTTGCCTTCAGAAGTTGTGGAGGCTTTCAAGAAGAGACAGAACTACCATCTGTCAAAAATGGTGTACGGTCTCCTGCTTGGGTGGGTGGGGTTGGACTAGATGACCTACAAGGTTCCTTCCAACTCTGTTAATCTGTATCTAATCTGTATCGATATCATGGTTGTCCCAAAGCTGCTTTTTCAAGAGGCGGCTGGACTTTATGGTGTCAGAAAATACAGTTGCCTCTTGAAAAAGCACTTTTGAGTTTTCATGCTTTAAACTTCTCAAAGTCCATTCATTCTACCTACTTAAACTACATCATAGTTTCTGTTAGAGTGTCTTGCATTATTTTATATTCTTTTACAACTTGTATAATGAGGGCATTCCTATAAGCATGATATGGTTATATGGCTGTTCCATTCCTCCAGTAGCCCTGAGAATAGATTATAATAATAGTCCTCAACTCAACTTTGAGTTACTCTTGTCATTGTAAGCATTAATCAGTAAATGGATCTTTTGCCAGAATGAGGATGTTCAACTGCTTTAAGGAGCTTCCACAGATGCTATGTGAATTCTCTTCTGTCTAATGAAACCATTTTTTTTGGCCTTAGAATCTGAAGTCTTGCCAACTGTATTATGCAAATAGTAATGGGAACCAAGAAGTATATCATACATTTTGTTTCAGTGTTGGGAAACACCCAGGGGTGGGATTCTACCAGTTCACACCAATTTGCTAGAACGAGTTGTTTACATTCTAAGCAGTTCAAAGAACCGGTTAAAATAAATTACTGGCCTAATCCTGTAAGGAAGGAAACATTCTGGTGTTGCTTACAAAAACTGCCTCTCCGTTAACCCTTATTACATTCTTGGCAGGACTAGACTTTCTGTCTCAGGAATGTATCTAGAGTTTTTCCTCCCACCTTTGCTGGTACTTTGCTTGTGTGGAATGACCATTCAAAGTTACAATGGCACTGCAAAAAGTGACTTATGACCTTTTTTCACACTTAAGACTGTTGCAACATTCCCACAGTCATGAGAGGCCAGGTGAGGAGATGCATGCCTCGATGTGAATGATGTTGAGTTGGCCACACCCAGCCAATAACATGACCACCAAGACATGTCCACCCAGTTACATGACCACCAAGCTATGCCCACCAACTAAGCCATGTCCACAGAACCAGTTGTTAAAAAATTAGAATCTCACTCCTGGAAACATCTTCTTATGGTAAGTTCAGCTCAACAGTGGAACATGTTAAGATGGAAATAGAAATCCAGCTGTTGTTGAAGTCCGGTTTTCCTTATGAAAGACTACATGAAGGGTAGAACTGGAATGATGGAGGAATTGTGGATCTAGAGCGATCTCAAAGCTTGATACCTTTGAACTTTGCAGAAAGTCCACCAGTTGTGCAGACCGAAGCTTTCATTGCTAAGCATGTGGCTGTTAAATGAGTTGCACCCAATTTTATTACTGTTTCTTTGCTGCAGGTCTTAAATGAACCACATTTTATCACAAATCCAGCTTCCCCCATTGACTTTGCTTGTCAAAAGCTGGCTGGCAATGCTCACAATGGCAGTCATGAGAGCCAGGGATGCTGCAACCCTTGTAAAAGCACATGCCAATTACCAGGTGCCCAAATTTTGTCCACCTGCAACAATCTTAAATATGAAGACCAGTCCTACATCAATTTTTTTTCAAAACCATCATAATTTTGAATTCAAGGACTACCAGAATGCTTCTGACATCTTTTTTCATCTATAAAGATCCTGGAGGAAAGTTTGCCCCCTCCTAAAGGTCTGAACAGAAAATTGGTATCAGAGTTCTGAAATTAAAAAAAAAAGAAATTAAAACACTATTGTTGAATCAGGAATGGAAACAAAAATAGCAGAGTACAGCCCATCTTGTGCCCTCCTTCAATGTTACTTTCCTCTGTATGATTCTGAAAATCCTTTAAGGCAGGGGTCACCAACCTTTTGGACCTCAAGGACCACCAAACTCATCATTTTGAATCCCGTGGAGTAGAGACCCTGGGAAAATCCCCAAAAAACATCTGCAGGAAAATCCCCCACCCCATTTTCCTACCGATCGATCATTCTTTATTTAGGATTGCAGGATATTGTCTCCAGCTCTGTTCTCAGGGGGAGAGAGAGACTTTTACTTGCATGCAAGGAAAGCAGCAGAAGGTGCAGAAGTCTTTCTTTCTCTCCCCCAAACTCCATCAGAATGAGTCTTTGTGAGACTTGTGTCGGCACAGCCTCTTGGAGAAGGAGGCCTCACAGGGTCCCATTTCTGGTGGAGTTTGAGGGGAGATAAAGAAAGACTTTTGCTGCTTTCCTTGCATGTAGCCAAAAAGAAAGAAAGAAGAAAAAAGTGGAAAGAATCAGCCCAGTGGCCAGGAAAAGCACGTGGGGCAAGTTCCCCCCTCCGCCCTTTCCCCCCTCCCCTCACTACCTCGTGTTGTGCACAATGCAGGCAACACAAGCCATGTGAGTGGCACAGCCTTGTGTTCTCATGCAGCCTAGATTAATTGCTTTGGAGGGGGGGACATTTCTCTGCAGACCACCCAAATTTTCTTGTGTATCACCAGTGGTCCCGACCCACTAGTTGGCGACCACTGCTTTAAGGACCATGAAACCTATTAGAAATAAAATTCCTCCAGTCTTTGATGAAAGTTGGATGAAATTTGGTTTCCCCCCTGCAAAAAAAAGAAGAAGATAGTTCTGGAAGCCAGGAAGTCTGTATAGTGACATATTTCGGAAGAGTGGATAGAGACATCTCCAGATATTTTGGGCTGTTTGAAATTAATCATTCAAGATTCCTAATTGTCAACTTCTCTCTTGGGCTCCTTCGCCCATTCACTTGCTCTGTGCTGTGTGATTTTCAACGTTTTTGACAAACTTCTGAGGTTAGCAGAGCAGTGAGAAAATCACCAGTGACCTTCTGTATGGCTGAAGGTGGATTTAAACCCCTGTCCCTTTGGGAGCCTTTTAACTGCTTCAGTATTCTGGCTCTCTATAGCAATGTATTGAATTTGTTATCTCTTAATAAAGGTGCTCTAAAAATAATAGAAACCTTGGTCTAAATGGTGTAATTGCCAATAATAACCAATCTTTCATATGCATTTCTCTAATGCATGGAAGCTCTGCGGGCACAGCACAGCAAAATATATGACTATAATACTTGCTCTCTCCTTTCCACAATTCATTGGATTCTTTTTAGTTTAATATTTATTTGCTAAGATGAGATGCTCGCCTATATGATGATAAACAGTCTGGTCCTGGCATCTGAAGGTGACCTGTCATTTCATATGGACAAATCTCCTGCTTACTGAAATGTACAAAATAAATCATTAAAGCAGGCAGGTGCTCATTCCCACTTTTAAATCACCATAGATTTATGATTTGAATTAATGCTTCATTTGGTCATAGAAATAGATGCAGAGACAGATGATATGCAGTAGAGTAGCTTCCATACTGTAGCCTTCTTCATATTGATTACTCAGATGTCTCTGCAATATCTTGTTTATATCAGGCACGGCCCTGTGACAGCTTGGCTGATACCAGCAGCCCTGCAGATAAGAAGGAAAAATGTCTAGGATTCTTTTTAGTGGCAACTTCTCCCCACAGCACCAAGTAGAGATAAATTATTTTAGTTCAGTGGTTTAAAGTCAAACCTAGCCAAGGCAGCATTGGAAACTCTCACGTCCATACAATTCAATTCAAGTCAATTCAGTTTGTTGCAGTCATGGAACAGAGACCAGAACAAATTAAAAAAAATACACAAAAAAGTGAATATCTAATTAAACATTCTAGAATAAAATAACTAAACAGAACAGAACTGAACACATAACAGATAAATGATTCAATTCAACTCAATTCAGTTGGTTACAGTTATAGAACAGAGAGCAGAACAAATAAAAACCATACAAAAAAGTAAATATCCAATTAAAAATTCTAGAATAAAATAATATGTAGCAGATAAATGATTCAATTCAAGTCAATTCAGTTGATTACAGTCATGGAACAGAGACCAGAACAAATAAAAAAACCACACACAGAAGCGAATATCCAATTAAAAATTCTCGAATAAAATAACTGAACAGAACAGAACTGAACACATAATAGATAAACAATTCAGTCCAAGTCCATTCAGTTGATTAGTTATGGAACAGAAACCAGAACAAATTTAAAAAACCACACAAAAAAGTGAATATCCAATTAAAATTAAAATATCCATTAAAAATTATAGAATAACTTGTTAGGTTTATTTAAAAAGAAACATGGAAAAAACATAAAATATAGTATATTGTATTACATATTTTAAGGGCTGCTAGAATAGCTTACGCTCAGTGCTGGAAGTACAACTCTATTCCTCCAGATGAATTGATCATTCAAAAAATTATGACGTGCTGAAATGGACAAACTGACCTTAATGTTACAAGAGAAAGATGAGTCTGAATAATACAAAATCTGAGAAAAATTGTATAATTGGACTGAATTAAGACAGATGGAAAATGAAGGAATTTTAAGATAAGCAATTTATAGATTAAATGTATATATTTGCACAAATTATATATATTTGTAAATATGCACAAAAGATAGAATTGTATGAGACTAACAGAACTGTTAATGTAATGATTATTATTTTTTTTTAAAGATATAGAAGACTAAAAGTTTATTTAAAAAATTCTAGAATAAAATAATACATAGCAGATAAATGATTCAAGTCAAGTCAATTCAGTTGATTACAGTCATGGAGTCAAGAGACCAGAACAAATAAAAAAACCACACAAAAAAGTGAATATCCCATTAAAAATTCTAGAAGAAAATAACACATAGCAGATAAATGATTCAATTCAAGTCAAGTCAATTCAGTTTACTGCAGTCAAAGAACAGAGACCAGAACAAATAAAAAAACCACACAAAAAAGTAAATATCCAATTAAAAATTCTAGAATAAAATAACACACAACAGGTAAATGATTCCATTCAAGTCAGTTCAGTTGATTACAGTCATGGACCAGAGACCAGAACAAAATAAAAACACCCAGTCAATATCCAGTTGAAAAATTCTTGAATAAAATAACACATAAACAGATACAGTCTAGGATAAAATCCAGCTTGTCAATTGCACCTGGTCTAACTATACTAAAATTACAATCCAGAAACTGTGAGGCCCATAGTTAGTTGAATACTAAAAGGGAAAGGAATAAGCAGTGCGAAGGGTTTGCCATTTTGTATGAAATGGAGATGGTGGATTAGACACATATTTCTCATGAATTCCCAGTGCTGCTGTGCAGAATCTGGCCACCCGCGCTGTAGTTATGGACTGTTTGTCCATGCATATGAGACAACTCATTTATGTAATAACTCTTACATGCATAAGATTGCATGTAATTATTGAGCCCTTCACCTACAACAGTTCATTTGGTGACTATTCAAAGTTACAAGAGCACTGAGAACTTATGACCATGTTTCACAGTTTCAACCTTTGTAGCATCCCCCTGATCAGGTGATCAGAATTCAGGTGCTCGGCAATGGGTTCATACATATGACCATTCCTGTGTCCCAAGGACATGCAATTTGCAACCTTTTGACAAGCAAAGTCAATGGGGGAAGCCGGATTCAGTCAACAACCAGTTTATTGACTTATCCACTGCAATGATTCACTTAACAAATGAAGGAAAGGTCGTAGAATGAAACAAAGCTCATTGAATGAATGTCTCACTGAACAACACAAATTCTGGGGCTCAATTGTGGTCGTAACTCAAGGACTACCTGTATTATCAAATCCTTATATGCAGAAGAGACATCAAAACTTTAAAGACTTTTAAACAAAAAAGACCTCCCTTTTAAAATTCCAATAAAGGACTTGGTATCTGCAATTAACTGTTCAATGTCAAAACATGACTGTGATAACATCTTTTAACGTCATCTCCTTTTAACAACCGCATAATCCCTTGCGGGGTGGAGTCTGGGCAACCGAATGGAGCTAGCAGGTTGTTTATCGGCCGGATGCCCTTTCTGTCACCAATGCGGAGTTTTGTTCAGCAGGGAGAAATATCTCCTCTACCTAGAATAGAACCTCCAGCCTCCTGACTGTGAGGAAAGAACTCCACCTCTAGGCCACTACACCACTCAGGATGGTGATAACCCTGTGTCTAAATTTAAAATAAGATGAAGGCCAAGTGTGGTTATTGTATTTTGCAAGACACACTGTCTCCACAGGCATGTGCACACAACCACCTGTTTTCAATAGTCTGTGCCAGCCACGTTTAATTGATCCACGGACCTATGTAGGCAGGGCTAAGAAAATCTCCAGATCCTCCATCTTGAACCTTCTAGTGGAGGTGGCTTCATCAGAGCAGTCAATGCCCTAAGAACTTGGCCATTTGGATTATTAAGCAGAACTCTCATAGAGGTTCATTCCTTGAAATTGCTGTCAAAATGAATAATTTTATGCTGCTGCCAGCAGCAGTCTCTACATCTGGATCATTATAAAATGAAGGCAATGGGATTCCTTGAGAAAAACAAGTAGGAATGCATCAGTTGCATGGATTCCTCTTCTTGGAAGTTTCAGAGAGTTTCAGAGTTCTGTTTATCCTCATTTGTTGACACTGATGTTTCACCCTCAGGGAGAAGAAGATATTATGCTAATCACAGCCAATATCTATGTAAGAGTGCAATTCTCTTTAAAAGGAAGGAAGGAAGGAAGGAAGGAAGGAAGGAAGGAAGGAAGGAAGGAAGGAAGGA
>BLBF01000073.1:13803996-13816334 GCA_015471245.1 Laticauda colubrina | reverse complement strand
TATCTATCTATCTATCTATCTATCTATCTATCTATCTATCTATCTATCTATCTATCTATCTTATCTCCTCTTTATGATCTGTCTGTCTATCTAGCTGTCTATCTGCATAGCTAATTAATTTGCTGCCCATCTTATATCAAATGACTTACAGCATTATTGATAAATATGCATTTATACAGGTAGTCATCGACTTAACAAACATTCAATGATGGTTCAAAGTTAAAATGGCTTCAGAGGAGGTGACTTAGTGACTTAGAGCACGTCCTTGAAGTTATAACCATCATGCCATTCTAACAGCTGAATGATTGCACTGGAACTGACTCACACTGATGACAGTTGCCCCATCTTTTGTGGACATGTAACTGTGATTTGTGACCTTCCCAAGTAAATTCTGACAAGCAAAGTGAACTGGGGAAGTTGGGTTCACTTACTGACCATGTGATTCACTTAATGACCACGTGATTCGCTTAATGATCATGTTTCACTTAACCAATGTAAAGTTAGTAACCTGGTTGTTGAGTGAATCTGACTTCCCTGGTGACTTTAATTGTCAGACATTCGCACAAGGAGATTCTGTGTCCTTGGGACATGGCAACCATCATAAATCATCCATCAGTTGCCAAGCATCCGAATTTTGATCGTGTGCTTATAGGGATACTGCAGTGGTCATAAGCGTGAAAAATTGTCATAAGTCACATTCTTCATTTGTAACTTTGAAAGGTCACTAACCAACTGCCATAAGCTGAGGATTACTTGTATTAGGAATGGTTTCAGAAGGAAAACACACACACGTTTTGTTCTTTAAATCCAGTGAGTCTATTAGGTGGAGCCAGAGAGTAATGCATAGATCCATAAGTTCTACTTGATCTTGTATTCTGACAAACTTTTTGTTGTGGCCTGTCGGCATAACCTCAAGCAGCCAAATCAGATGAGAAGGAAATGTGGGAGTCAGGATCAGCATCAAGGCAACCTGAGAGCTCCGAGGGGGAAGAGGGAATGGAACTGGCAGAGACACAGAGAGAGAGAAAGTCAGAGGTGAGGCCTGGGCCATCCGTCAGCCCTCAGATGGAGAGTCAACAGCCCCAAGGTCTGGAGGTGGCTGATGAGGAAGAAGAGGAACATCTGAGTCTGACACATGGATGCACAGAAGGCAGAGGAAAGGAAAGGAGTGGAAATCTATGGGCTGATCCTTGGGATAGAAGAACCACCGCTACTAGTGAAGTTATCCCGTAGTTCTGGGGATAAAAGGCAGGGAGTGGAGATGAAGAGATGGGCAGACAACTATTTATCTCCCTGCTGGAGATTGTTTCAAGAGTGATGAAAGAGAATTTTTTTTTTTTTGCTGGGGCTTCTGGTGCTCCTAATAAAGGAATCATTTATTTAACTACAGAGGGTTTGTTGTGTTTGGGGAGCTGGGTCAGAACACCCTTGTTAAAGCATGTGAGAATGTTGGTCGTCCTTCTTTAGGGATGCAGGCACCAGAAATGATTCCTATTTCTAATGTTTTTTTTTTCCTCCTCAACCCGCATGGAAGGGATTGACAGGTGTCATTTGTTTGCAATGCATCAGAGTTTTGCGCTCAAGAAAACTGTCTTTAAGATCCAGTACCCTCCAGAAAGAATAACGGACTGCATCTCATTTTGCAGGATGCGAGGCGTACAGACCATCCCTTAATTTGCTATTTTTAAAGGGCAGCGATGAATAAAACCTACCTGGGCAGGGCTTTGACAACCATGATGGAGAAATCAGAGACAGCTACGAGAACAAACAGGAGAGGCAGGGGGAAAAAAAAAAAAAAACCAAGGCTTTTATATATGGCTTTCTCAAAACAGTGGGGTTTAATGGAAAGGTAGACCTCTCCATTTATTCGGCGCTGAGACAATGGCCTGTTGGATAATGGCTGGGAATGTTGTTATTAAAACAGTGTGCACAGTTCATTTTCAACAGTTTTGAATTAGAATCTGCACTAATAAAACCGATACGCTTTCTTTCACAAAGGGCAGGTCTGTTAGTTAATGTAGCTGCCGCAGAGCCTCGTCGACTGTGCCTTCAGCTCTATTTGTGCATCGCAGCATGCCAGGCAGAGAGGGTTGATTTTCAAGGATCCTGCTGGTGGAAGGTAATGGCATTATAGCATCTTTATGTCAGAACCAGGACTGTGGCACAAATGCTTCCCGTCTCTTCCCTTTCCCCTTGCTTCTCCTGTACCTTTGGTGGCACAAAAGACATTTGGCTTTCAAAAAGATCCCCTCTTCCCTCCAATTTGATTACTCCTAAAGTGACTTGAAGTCACTTGAAGTCACTTTAGCCCCGGCAAAGGAAATGTTATTAGTTAAAGCCTGCCCAAGCAGTGTGGCACACGCCTGATAGGGAGCACCTTCGAAGTGAAGTGCCTCTCCGCTCGCGATATGGATCGGCTCCGTCGCAGGCTGTACCAGCTGTCATCTAGTCCATACTGCTGTGATTTAATTAAGTCTGTTTATGTCCTTTCTCATAATATTTCCATCTCTGCGAAAAGGGCAACGTCGAGCGGCTTCTTTCCCTCACTCTGGGTTCTGCACGCAGAGGAATGCGGCCTGTATCCACTCTGCTGAGATGTGAGATTAGATCGTCGTTTCTCATCATTTCAAAACGGGCTGATGAATTGTTCAGCCAAGATCTGGACGGGTTGCCTGGGGTCCACTGGAGAGGGGACTTAATCTGGTGGGGGAGATTCAGAGATGGGTTCAGGATGAGCTTTGGTTCCCAGAAGATCAGTCCTGAGGGAGAGAAAGAGTTGAGGGATGACTTCATTGGACATTGCAATGCTTGTTTTCTACTGCTATTAAAAGACAAAACTGTGGTTCTTTCTGCATCCTCCTCTTCATCCCCTTTCTTTTTCTCCTCCTCATATTCTCTCCTCCTTTTCTTCTTCTATCAAATCCTCCTCCCTCTCCTCCTCCCCCTCTTTTTTCTCCTCCTCATAATCTCTCCTCTTTTTCTTCCTCTACAAACTCTTCCTCTTCTTTTTCCTCTCTCCTCCTCTTCCTCCTCATTTTCTCTCCTCCTCTTCTTCTCTACCAATTCTTCCTCCTTCTCCTCTTCCTCTTTCTCCATCCTCTCCTCCTCTTTCTTTTTTTTCTTCTTCTCCTTCTCCTCATATTTGCTCTTCCCTTTTTCCTCTACCAACTCCTCTTCCTCTCTCCTCCCTCTCCTCCTCCTCCTCTTTTCCTCCTCCTCATATTTTCTCCTTTTTTCTTCTGACTCCTCCTACTCTTACTCTCCCTCCTGTTCCCTCTTCTCCCCCTTTTCCTTATCCTCCTCTGTTCTTCCTCTTCCTCCTCTTGTTCTCTTCTCATGTTTCCTTCTTGCTCCTTTTTGTCCCCCCAAAGAAGTTCATTAGAATTTAAAGTATTAAAAAATAGACCCAGTTTTTTCTACACATACACACACACACACAAAGAGAGAGAGAGAGAGACCTTTAAATTTGTATTGGAAAACTTCAAATCTAGTATTCTTAAAATGGGGTGTGTGTATGATAAAAAGGTCCATGGTTCAAAAATAATGCAAATAAGAGAGAGAAATTAAAGCAAACAAACTATAGAAAATGTCTAAAGATAAAGAAAGAAGGGAAATTTATAGATAGTTAAAAACAAGGTTGCATACATTGATTTAAAAAATAACAATAATTTAGAGTCAGGGTTGACTTACCTGAAGATACCCACCTCATTTTTCTGGCATGATATGGTTTTCCATTGTATTATTGTAAGACTTTGTGGGATTTTTTTTTCATGCTTCCAGCCTGCACCCTGAGATTTCTTAGTGTTCTCCCATTAAATTATTAACTAAACCATTAACCAAATTGGACCCATTTTTGATTTCTATGTCAGCCAAATAGGCCAGGAGCTGCACATTTCTGAGGCTAAATTGCATTGGTCATAATTCTAAAATTATCAGAAGTTTAAAATTATAGATGTCAATCTCATAATCCTTAACTCATACATCTGTTTGGGAATGGTATGTTTCTCCACTATAACGAGCTTATGTTATTGGCATTTCTGTGGCCTCACACACTTCTCATAATGGCCAACTTTATCTCCAATCAATCACACTGTGAGATGTTGCCTTCCTAAGACTTGATAGGACTCATCATTCAATTCATTTGTAATTTGTAATTACAAATTACATTTCATTTGTAATTTCCCAAATCTGTTTTTCTGCACTTCTATTTCTTTGTTTCTGTAAATGTTTAATAAAAGGTGGTAGTTAAAACTCCACAGAAACAAAACAAGTTCCCTCTTTAAAAAATGTTTTCTTGGAAGGATAAATTGTCTGTGCCAGAAGCCAACTTTTAATCATGTCATGGTTTATCCAATATGTAGCTTTTATCTCACAGCTACTGACATTTCTGTTCTCATAATTGTCTTGGATTCAGAGGCCAAAAGGTTTTTTGTAACCCATGGAGGCATTTCTGTGGATATGTGTGTTTGTGTATTGTATGTATTGTAAAAGAAACAGAGGTTAAGATGGTAGCTACTATCATACAGTAGAATCTCCACACTATTTTTGCATGCGTTGTAAGGAGGAAAGTCTTCAATCACATGTCATCTTGCCTTATTTTTAAACATGTGTTCACACATGCACTGTGCATACTTTTGTCTCATGAACTCCTGAAAGAAGTAAGTTTTTTTTTTTTTAGTTTCTCATCAGTGTGAATAATTTTGTAAAGTCAGTGCATCTTTGGCTGCAAACCACAAGGGATCCATCAACAGCTGTAGCACAAAGCTGGGAAAACACAATTGGTTTTGAGGGGTTGCTGACAGATGTTGTGTGAGCACTTCTAAAACAAATGTTGGCCTTAAATTCAAATAATTACACACCCCAAATCATAACTCCATCCTTGAAGGAAGTCTAAACGGTAATAAGATTCTTTTTCTTCCATTTAATTATGTCTGATTTTAGGAGATCCTGGACAAATCCCTGATTTTCTTGACAAGATTTTCAGCAAAGATTTGTCATTGCCTACTTTCTAGAACTAAGAGAAAGTGACTGACTTGAGGTTAGCTTGCTGGCTTTTGCCCAAGGCAGGACTAGAGCTCACGGTTTCCTGGTTTCTAGCTTGATGCATTAACCACTACTCCTACTGTTAACCCACTGAAACAAGATTCACATTTAGAACTAAGATTATGATATCCTTAGAGAAAGAAAAAATAATAATAACTTCTGTGATTTGTAATCTGGAGCTTTCTCTGGAGTTTATCTTAGGATGCATACATTTTATTTTTTCAGATGCCAAGGACTTAATATCTAAAATGCTATGTAAAAGAAATTTAGCAAACTTACATATCCTTGTAACTTTTGGGTTTTTAAAAAACTTTTTTAGATGAAAAGCAGGTGATAAACAGTGCAACCTGTTGCATACATTCATTGATCTGTGACTTTTCATATCATAACTTTGTAACCTTGATAGTCAATTATCTGCTGGAGAATGAAGAATGGAGATGTTGCCATCGGCTTTTTAAGCATTTTTTAAAAAATTTTATGTAGTTCAGAAGCAAACTAGGCTGATTCAAAAACAAATTAAGCTAAAACTGGTTGTGAATCCTGTAATGCTATTCCAATAACAACATTTGGTTCTGTTAAGAGGCAGCAAGTAAGCTGGATCTAAACTCTACCCAAGGGAATTGAGATATTGTTTTTGACATAGTTTGCAGAGATACTCTGTCATCCAGGCCATGGTTGTCCCAAAACAGCTTTCTTTCCAAAGGGCAATTAAACTTTCTTGTTTTGCTTGAAGACATTTCACTTCTCTTTCAAGAGGCTTCTTCAATTTTGACTGAATAGTGGAGAATGGAAGAACTTATATTCCTTGCAGTCCTCTGGTCATTAGCACTCCTTCTGAGAGTCATTGAAGCCACTTGAAGGTTTGAATCTGAATCCTGTAGTCCTGTAGTCCTGAATCCTGTAGTCTGCAATTTTTCTGGAAATCTGTTCATACTACCATGCCATTTGAAGGTAGTATGTTGTTGGCCAGTGGTGGGATTCAAATTTTTTTTACTACCAGTTCTGTGCACGTGGCTTCAGGGGCGTAGCTTGGTGGGCATGGCAGGGGAAGCATTGCCAAAATCTCCATTCCCTCTTCTCTTCTGTGCAGGGCAACAAAAGAAGACCCAGTCGATCAGCTGGGACTCAGGAGGCAGAGAATAGATGGAAGTGGGGCCAGTCAGAGGTGGTATTTGCTAGTTCTCCAAACTACTCAAAATTTCCACTACTGGTTCTCCAGAACTTGTCAGATCCTGCTGAATACCAACTCTGTTGTTGACATTATTTGCAATCCATGCCTTTATCCTACAGTAAGACAAAAAACCACCATCTTAAAACCACCATCTTAAAACTTAGAGAATACTTTTCATTTTTTTTCTCCTAGATGCCATTATTCCAAACATGTTTTTTCATTTTGTGCTCAGTTGTTCCTAAGATGTTACTAGTGAATCAGATGGTGGCTTCAGATGTCTTATGGTCTCACATCATGATCTACCCTCTGGCATTTCCTGCTGTTTCCCTTATCACTATCACCAAAAAAAGACATCTTATAAATTATATATTTTTTCCCAGCTTCTGTTTGGTTTTCAGATACCCTTGGCAGGCTCTTGAGATCTTTGAAACCCACACTGCTAACCCACTGAAACAAGATTGACATTTAAATCTGAGACTGTTCTATGCTTAGAATAAAACAAAATCAATTCTTTGTGATTTGTACTAATTAAATCTGGGGTTTATCTTATACTACATGATTTTGTTCACTTTTTCAAATGCCAAGGACTTTAATAGCCGAAATGTCAATTATATAGGTAAAAAATAACCAAAATTACACGTGTTTATATTTCCTGTTTTTAAACAGAATTTGCCTGCTTATACTACAGGCAGCCCTGGACACAACTGAACCCAAAATTTATATTGCTAGGGGAGACACTATTAAATGAATTTTGCTCCATTTTAGGACCTTTCTTGGCACAATTGTTAAGTTAATCACTGCAGCTAGTTAAGCTAGTAACACGGCTGTTAGGGGATCAACCATATGACCCGGAATACTGCAGCAGTCATAAGTACATACCAGTTCCCAAGCATATGAATTCTGATCACATGAAAATGGGGATGCTGTAATGGTCGTAAGTGAGAAGAACAGTCATAAGTCACTTTTTTTTCAGTGGCATTCTAACTTTGAACAGTCACTAAATGAAAGTATACTATCCATATTTGTTTTAGTGGGATCTTTGATATTCTCTCCAACTTGTTGCTTCCTTGTATTATATATATTCATGTGCAATGTGGTTGAATTTGAGAAAAATCAATTATAAACTCCAGAGAAAACCACTGGAAAATTCATTGTAACCCAATGTTAAAAAAAAAAATAGGAGAGAGAGAGGAAGTAGTGGGAAATCCTTTGGAAAAAAGAAGGCACAAAACCAAATATATTTATCCCTTAATTGAAATTAATGCATACTTACATCTCCTTAGAGGACTGGAGGCTAAAACATCTGAAGTTCAACTGCAGGAATTGGGTGTGTCTAGTTTAATGAAAAGAAGGTGACATGATAGCTCTGTTCCAATATTTAGAAGGCTGCCATAAAGAAGAAGGGGATCAACCTATTCTCCAAAGCACTTGAAGATAGGAAAATAAGCAATGGATGGAAACCAATCAAGGAGAGAACCAAACTAGAACTAAAGAACAAATTCCTGACAGTTAGAACAATTCACCAGTGGAACAAGTTGCCTTCAGAAATTGTGGGTGCTCCAACCCTGAGGTTTTTAACAAGAGATTGGACAACCATTTGTCTGAAATGGTATAGGTGAATGGCGAACCTTATATCAAAATGGTATAAGTGATGGCAAACCTATGGCACACATGCCACAGGTGGCACGCAGAGCCATTTGTGCCGGCATGTGAGCTGCAGGCAAACTTACCACACTGGGCATGCACGTGCCTCACAGCTGATTTTTGGCCAATTTGAGGCCTTTTTCTGCCTCCCAAAGGCTTGAGGAAGGCTTCTGCAGGCTTCTGCAGGCCGAAAACTAGCCCCATTTCATCTCTTCTGGTATTTCCGGAAAAACAGGAAGTGATGAAATGGGTCTAGTTTTCAGCCTACAAACCTTGATGAAGCCTGCAGAAGTGTTCCTCAAGCCTTTCCTCAGGCCAAAATAGGCCTCAAATTAGCCGAAAGTCAGCTGTGAGGCACAGTGCAGGTAAGGGAGTGAGAGTAGCGGTGGGAATTGCACGTGTATGCATCGGGGGGCATGTGCATTGCCTTCTGGGTGCTGGCATGTGAGCACGAACATGCAAGCACATGCACAGTTTTTGGCACTAGAGCCCAAAAAGGTTAGCCACCACTGGTAAAGGTTCTCCTGCTTGAGCTGTGAATTGGACTAGAAGACCTCTAAGGTTCCTTCCAACTCTGTTATTCTGCTATTATGTATTGATATAGATTCTGCATCTCCATCCTTCCCCAATTTTAGGCCTTCTGTACACATAATATACCATTTCAAATTTATTTTCCTTCTCATTTGAGCTGTCCTCTTGGTACCAACACTTTTGAAAGTAGCAAACAATTTTTTGAGTTAATCTTTAAGGATATGTCTTATTCAGAAAGGAAATGGCTTCTGAGATGCGTAGTTAAGACTTACCAGTTGTTTCTTTTCTTCTTCTTTTGCTAACCTCTGTCCTATTGGATTTATAAATGGAACAGGATGACCTTTGAAATGATGATGGAAACAGAGAGATAAACACCACTTGAAAGGACAAACCAATTAATATAAATGTTTTGCACATAACACTGATTTGAGCCCACTGCTATCTATGTAAACCTTTTCAGTGCCTTTGAGAACAAAGAATCAAAAAAGGAAAAAAAAGAGAAGGGACTGCATATTTAAATACAGCTTTGGTAAATCTGTCATGAAGGAAGACAGTGTAAATCTGCATACATCATTATCATGCTTAGTGTCAGATCCAGAAACTTATCTGGCAAATATATTTTTATCTGGGGTGGAGAAAAAAAGTACTTGTTGGTGAAGTTACAATCTGAGTGTACAAGGGTCGCAATGTGCAGTTGTTGTTTGTGCAGTTTGTTGTTTGATATCATTGAGACCTATATTTCAAGGTGTATTTCAAAAGAAAATTTGACCAAAAGTGATTAATAATCCTCACAAAGGTAGGAAAATCCATGACAATTCCTTCCTTCCTTCCTTCCTTCCTTCCTTCCTTCCTTCCTTCCTTCCTCACACCAGAGATGTCTAGAACATGTTTGGAAACATGAGCTAAGCAAGCTTTCTTTTAACCATCTGTTCAAAAATCCCAAGAACAGACATAGTATAAATTGTTGCATGTCTTTGTCATCTATCAATCTTTTGTTGATTACCTGTTCATTCATACTCATCTGGCTTTTTAATCACAATAAAACAGTTTATGTGGTTTTGCCACCCTTGGAGGTTTATTATTAAGTTCTGAGCTTCTTAAATGACCTTGAAAGAAGATTTTTTTTTCATTTCTTCATGGGTAATGCAACACCTGGAAGAAAACTTAAATGGCTGTTGTTTTCATATAAATAGGATTTCAAATCTCCTAGCACCTAGAAAGGAACTGAAGAAAATATGCTAGTATTCTGATACTCAGCACAAAAGAGTCCATTTCTCCCCTGTCTTACTGGGGTGGTTATTGATGTAAAGAACTTTATACATAAATAAAGAGAGTTGGGACTAACTCTGGCTTTAGAAACATTCTTTCTAAAGATGAACAAATGCTCATGGATCAAATCAACTTCCCAAAGATCCAAAGGTCTTCTTTTTTCTCCAGCTACTACAAGGGATTAAAAACATCCTTCTGCTTCTCTCTTGTGAACATCAGGGACACTTTAAACACATTTTCCTCCTTTATTTTGTGGATACCAGAAACCCTACTGTATATATGGAGAGATGGAAAAGGAAGAGAAAAGCAATGACAAACTATTTTATCATTCTAAAGCCCCTGTCACACTGCACCAACGGATGCAAAGAGGATGTAAAACGGACAAAAAAGCTTGCCATCCATTGGTTAACGCGATGTACTCACTGCCTCCGTTTTGCTTCCTCTCTATCCGTCCAGCATCCGTTTATTGACGTTTCATCCGCTCAGAAAATTTTGAGCTGCTCAAAACTTTTGTGCGGAAAATGTATCCAATTCATCCGTTCTGCACCCGCTACGCATCTGCTACGCATCCGTTACGCATCCGTTCTGCATCCGTTACGCATCCGCTATATCCGCTAGGCATCCGTTCCGCATCCGCGCAACTTGCATCCTCTCGGACGCAGGGAGGAAGCGGAACGGACGCAGAACAGATGCAGAACGGATGCAGAACGTATGCAGCATGGAAACAAAGCGTTTAAAACGGAAAAAACGTTCGCAGAGGGAACCTATCTTGGATATTAAGGATGTTTACAGGATGCCTAGAGGATGCAAAGGAACACCTATACTGCCTATAAAAAGGGGGAGCAACACATCTGGATCTCACTTTCAGACCAGCAGCCCTGCTGCAGACCTCTGCAGCCTTCATCTGCCTCTTCCTCTTCCACAGCATCCAGTCATGTCCACCGTGGATCGTACCACAGTGCTTTTGGCAGCCACCATCCTTCTGCAACAGTGCGAAGCCATCTACAGGCTCTGTGAACTCTACTACGGGAAGAAAAAGAGGTGGCCAAGAAGCGTCTGGGTACGAAGATGGTTCGCCAGAAGAGCAGAGGATGGACTGTACAACAAGTTGATGGTGGAGCTCAGGAACGAAGACATTCGGGCATTCCAGAACTTCATGAGGATGCCTCCAGCCATGTTTGACGAAGTTGTGCAGCGGCTGACACCCAGGTTGACCAAGCAGAGCACCACTGGAACCTGGGCTCAAGGTGGCACTCACTCTGCGCCACCCGGCCTCAGGGACCACCTACAGGAGCATGTAGTACGGCTGGAGGGTGCCACCCAACACCATCAGCATTGTGGTCAGAGAAGTGGTGCAGGCCATCATTGAAGAATACAAGGAGGAGCTCCTCCAGTGCCCCTCCACTGAAGAAGGATGGAATAAAGTTGCAGAGCAGTGGAATCAGAGGTGGAACTTCCCACACACCGTTGGAGCCATAGAGGACAAAGTGCCAGTCAAGTCAGGGTCCACTTATTTCAACTACAAGGGCTTCTTCAGCATCATCCTCTTCGCCATGGTCGATGCTGACTACAAGTTCATGTACATCGATGCTTCAGGCAACGACTCATCTTCAGATGCCCAGGTATACAATGCAGACCTCAAGGGTGGGCTGGAAAGCAACCTCATGGTGGGCTTCCCAGATCCAGACCCCCTGCCCAACGACACGCAAGATGTGCCCTACTTCATCGTGGGGGATGATGCCTTCTCCCTCACAACCTACCTCATGAAGCTCTACACCTCCAAATACCTCACCCGTTAAGAGAGGATCTTCAACTACAGGCTGTCCAGGGCAAGGCGGGTGATGGAGAACGCCTTTGACATCCTGGCCAACAGGTTCCAGGTACTTCTCACCACCATGCAGCATCGCCCAGAGACCGTGAGGAGGATCATGGAAGCTTGCTCTCATCCTGCACAATCTCATGCGCACCCGCTACCCAGTCTTGCAGAACAGGCTCGTGGACCTCCAGCAAGGCAATGGAGACATGGAGCCTGGTGAATGGAGGCAAGGGCGAAACCTGATAGACACTGAGGATGTGCAAGGCCCCAACAGAGCCTCACGTGAAGGGAAGAAGCAGCGCAACCTCCTGAAACACTGGTGCAACTCCCCAGCTGGAGCAATGGACTGGCAAGACAGGATGATAGATGATTAATGGGTGCTTCCTTCAGCCTGTCTCATCACACGGATGAGATTGGGCCATGTATGTTGAGTGGCCCTACAATGATCAGGGCATTTAATAAAGAGTTGTGTTTGTGTTGACATGTGTGGATGATTATTACATTATTTTTGATAATAAAGGGCCATAGGTGTGGCACCTGGGAGGGTGGACCATCCCGTCCCACTATGCTTGCACTGGAGGTTTATCTATCCCACAGCTATTACCCATCCCAAAGGTATCCCTGCCCATCCCACTGCTATCTCAACCCATCCCACTGCTATCTTAACCCATCCCACAAGCATGCAAAGGCTTAAACCATTTCTAAAAGTTTCCAGCAAGACTTTATTAAAAAAAAGAAATGAAGCAAGTGTGTGAATCAAAAATAGACTTTACTAACAACAAGCTATAAGACAAAAAAGAATCTCTGGCACTCCTCTTGGTCGCTCAGTCTCAGGGGTGAAGGGTCCAGGTGCTGTGGAGGTGG
>BLBF01000073.1:13777657-13799545 GCA_015471245.1 Laticauda colubrina | reverse complement strand
ATTCTATTCTATTCTATTCTATTCTATTCTATTCTATTCTATTCTATTCTATTTGCAAATTAATATGTTTATGCATCAGAGAGAAAACAGAATGTGCCACCGTTTCTTGCAAAAAAAAAAAAAAAGGGCTCATTAAGAATTTGACTTCCTTTGCATTATTCTTAATTAATGTCAGGCACAAATAAGAGTAGATGGTAGTATTCAAGCAAATGAAAGAGAACCAACTTTATATCTTTATTAATTTCATTAATCTACTCATACCAACAAGCCCCTTGGTATACATCTTTTTGATTCTTCATCTCTTCTCACTATACCAAGAAGAAACATCTGTTTCATTCCTCCTCCCATTTCCTGAATGTCAGGAAAAAAAAAAGATTTTTTTTGTTTGAAAAATATAAATATGATTATTATAGGCATAACAAGTTACAGAGCATAAAAACAAAGGTGTCTTCCTTCTCCAGACTTTGTAGAATTATGAACTTTTTATTAACAGCTAGACCAGGTGTCAGCAACCTGTGGCTCTGGAGCCACCTGTGGCTCTTTCATCCATTTGCTGCAGCTCCCTGTCACAGGTCAGTGCCACAATTTTGAGAGGAGCTTCTGGTTAGGGAAAAGAAAACCATGGCACGCTAGGAGGAAACTCTATGGCAAGGGGTGGGTTTTCCGGTCAGCTCCACAATTGATAGAGCTTTCGATTAGGACAGGTAGAGAAAAAAGGATGCCACATGAGGAGGAGACTATGATGGGGGAACCGGACTTCTGGGGGATTTCTGGTTAGGACCTTTGTGGCGCTTTGAGTATTTAAGGTTACCGGCCCTGAGTGAGACCTTCCCAAGGACTCCATTCCTGGACAAACTGATGTCTTGGTCATGTACCCCTCATCTCTTTAAGGGTATTTTCTTCAAAACCTCTAGGTAGAGGACAAAATTTCAAGAAATGAAATGAAATGAAAGACTCTAATCTCAGCATGCTAAGCTCAGCATTCAACAAAATGTTTTGAAGTGCTCAAAAAGGGGGAATATGTGTAACTCAGGGTTGAAATGAGGGGTCCTTGGTACTTTTTGAGTTTGGTTATTTTCTTACTAGCACTGATGTCTATTTATTTCGTTTGGGTAATGTAATGTCTACAAGACAGAATGGGACAATTTGCTGCAGCCAACCAGCCATGGCCAACTTGCCATGGCCAACTCACTCTGAGACAACTCACATTTGTTTAACAAATCAATTTAATTATTTAAAATAAATTTTAAAAAACATTTTAATATTTGTCATTTGCATTTCATTTTGTCATTCCTTTTGCATCCTTACTTTAATGATTCTATTCCACTGTTTCTTTTATATTAGGGTAACTCTTGTTCCATAGCGAATTGGCTATAGAACCTTGTCAGTGATGAGATGGCTGTAATGATGGCCATGGCTAGTTGGCTGCAGTGAATTGTCATAGACCCGCTGCAAGAAAGCAACCAAGCACAGAGAGCACCAAGGACCCCTAAAAAAAAATAGTGGTTTAGCTCTTAGTTGCCTGTGCTGATAGGAACGAACACAAGTAATTTTCCTGGACCTGCAGTGAAAAAAAAAATTGGAAAAGGTAAAATTTGGTGAAGGGGCCTAGTGCTCAGCCCATGTTTGGGACAGAAAAAGGTATCATTTAATGCAGGGTTAGTGTTACCATGCTAAAACTAAAAAAAAAAAAAAAAGCAAATTGTGTATGCTTCATTAACTCTTTGCACACAAGATAAAAGTGCTTTCTGATGAAGTGAAAAACCAACTTGGGATCAATTTTCCACAACATAAATTCAACATTCATTCCATTCTTGATAGTCTTATATTTAAACAGCCAGACAGGGATTATATCTCCCCTTTATCTATTTTGTAATTTTAGAACAAACTGTTCATCTCTTGTTTAGAATATTGATCAGTATTTATAATTTCTCAGTTCCTTTTGCACTGACACTCCCACGCTTCAGCATTGGTTCAGAGGCTGGTGCTTGCAAGAAAGCTTTTGATTATTATTATTATTTTGTACAGATTTGATCTGTTTGTTTGATGTGAGCAGGACAGTTCACTCTGTTAATTATGTAATTAACTATTGTCAGAATTCTACCTGGCTTAGAGTTCAGCTTTTTCCATCCTTTTGCAACAAACACAAGCATAAAAGAGACTTTATCGGAGTTTGGGAAAGAGATCTGAATTCTTTTAAAATGCTATAATACACCAAAATATTATTAAGTTGGGGAATCTCTGTTCTAGTGTTTCCAACAAAGGGAGGGAGAGAGAGAGAGAGAGAGAGGGAGGAAGAGGGAGAGAGAGATGATATAATGTAGATATGTAGATGCATAGATATAGATATGTAGATATAGATAGATACATAGATATGTAGATAGAGATAGATATCTAGATATAGAAATTTGTATCTATATCTATAGAGACAGACAGACAGACGAGATAGAGATACAGAGAGAGAGAAAAAGAGATACACACAGAGAAAGACATGAAGAGAGAGAGATGCGGGTAGGTAGATACATACATACACCTACAAGTTTGATTATTATCTGCAGACTTATAAGTAACAACATAAACTTATTTTATTTATTTTTTATTTTTATATATTAAAAACCCAAATGCACATCAGTCCAGAGAATATGAATGCAAGAGGCAAATCAATTTAATTTATTGCTCAATTGTACTTTTAGCATTAGATCTTTTCAGCTTTTCAGCTTGAATGTTTGACAGAAAAAGTCAAATAAGTATCTTTACCATAGTCAGTGAGTCTCTTTGTTCTTCTATTTGTAAACACATTTGAAAAAAAAATGTCCCACGCTTTAAATAGTGTGTGTTCCTCATTATAAAGAAAAAAGGTTGAGTTAAGCATCCGGTTTTGAAGCAATTTTCAAGTCATTAGCTGATGTAAATTTCTCCTCACATCACAAGAGTATAAACCCTCCATATTTGTATTACAGAGCAACACAAAATTCACATTGAAGGTAATAGCTCTGGGGACCAGCTGAGTAAGTGCTTAGGAGCAATGTGAACTGACATTCTTTCTTTTATTTTCTTCCGTTTAAAATATTTTGCCCGTTTAAACTGCCTTTTTGGTATATTGTTTTCAGATGCTTGTTGAGTCCTTCTGTTGTGTGGGCTCCGTGCACAGGCCCTCATAGCACGTATGAAGTAACATCTGTTCGGTCTTTTTCTTGCTGGGATTCTTGGTATAATTAGCTCTATATTTCACCAAACACAATTCTGCTCCCATGGCGGACAGAACAGCATGAAGAAAACATAAATAATTGAAGATTAGAGAAACAGAAGGCAAAGTTGAGGTAGGTGGTTTGGCTAAGAAAGGGGTTAAGGAGAAAAGAAGGTCATCTCATTACAGAAAATAGCATTGTTGTATTAACAATTGTAAATAGAGATGGTGTTATTTCCTAGTGATTAATGAAAAAGAAGAATTTAGCCACTTGGCAGATAGAGTCATATATTTATATGCATATCATTAAAGGAAAATGTGTTATTTTAGTCATGACCACTATTTTGAAAACAAATAACAGAAAGATCTCAACAAGATTTGATCCAAAGCATTCTGACATGACCTAAAGCATCCCAGAGAACAAGACAGAAAAAGATAAAAGAAGATTCTCATCATGGAACTCTTCCAAATGGCCAAATCTTCAAGGGAAAAAATATTTGTGTAACACTGGTATTTCTAGGGCTCAGAGTTGGAGAAATATAGCTCAGGAGACCCCAGGATATTCCACAATTTTATTTCTATAACAGTAAAATTGGAGTTTGTTCCCATTTTAGAGAAGAAGCAGTAGAGATGTTTTGGGTTGAGAACATTTTACATGGGTCTTTTTCTGCACATGTGTTGATATAATCCATTCTCCGCATATGTTGGTATGTACATTAATGTAAAGTATAGACTGAACAGAATAAAGGGAATGAAGTTCTAGGCTTCTTTTCAAAATCCAAGGGGTTGATCCCAACTGCCAGGAGATGGGATCTGCTAGTTGAGAGACCTTCGGGGGATGATTGTCCCTGTTTCTCTCCCACTGTTTAGGGAACCTGTCCCAAAGTCCTTGGGGCTAGGAATTATGTCCTTGGGGCAGATGAATTATGGAGCTGAGAAACTTCTGAGATTGTCTCCTCCTAGCCTTGTCTCCCTTCCTGGATCCTTTTGACCAGCAGTTAGAGGAACAGCAGTGTCAAGTTCTCCAGTGGTATAGCTGGAGAATCTGAGAATAAGGTTGTCTATGGAGATTCTCAGTCATCCAGGTCATGGTTGTCCCAAAAGTGTTTTATCAAGAGGCAACTGGATTTTTTTTTTCTTTGAAGAAGTTTTGCTTCTCATCCAAGAAGCTTCTTTGGCTGTGACGAGATGGTGGAGAATGGAAGAATTTATATTCCTTGCAGACAGCTGATCATTTGCATCTTTTTTAAAAAATAAATATTGAATACAGCGTGATCATTCTGGCATTTTCGTCACCATACACACACAAATGATCTATATACTACTTATACATTGCTAGTCTTATACAGTTATTTCTGACCAACATACTCATACATACATAATACATACATAATATCTCATAACTTAACTTAGTTATTTCATGTTCCAACTCCCACCTCTTGATTCCAGCTATTGGTAATACATATTCCATGTATCGTAGTATTCTGTCTCGCCTTTGTTTTTTAATTCTAACGTTAATCTGTCCAATTCTGCTCAAACTAATCTTTTCTTTATTATCCCTTTTTCTGAGGGGATGTTTTCACTTTTCTATTGCTGGACATATAGCAGTCTCGCTGCCATCAGGATGTGTAATGTTAGATATACTAACCCTTTACTATAACCATCTGTTATAATTCCTAATAGAAATAGTTCTGGTCATTTGCATTCTTGAAAACAAAGTTTTCAGCAACAAAGTTTCTACAACCTTGAAAACAAAGTTCCTTGAGCAAGCCAATTAAAACAAAGAGTCTGGAATAGTTCCCTTTCACAGCCTTCCTTCTGAGTTTGGTGGCCTCTTCTCGTACCACCTGCTTCTCTAAGTCTCTTCCAAGAGGAAAGAGTCCAGATGAACTTCAGTGGTGGATACTTCCCTTGTGCCATTTCTTAGTGACAGAGAATGGAAAAAGTTTACTCAATAAAGATTGTCACTTCTCTTTCTTTCTTTCTTTCTTTCTTTCTTTCTTTCTTTCTTTCTTTCTTTCTTTCTTTCTTTCCTGCCTTTCAGTGATTTTTTTCCCCTCCTTATGGGCTGTTGGTGGTACAGAGTGAAGGGAAAGAAAAGTTCAGCTGGGCAGGCATCCAGAATGCTGTGTGCCCTCTTCCTCACTCTTCAGGAATGTTTTAAGAGCTATTGTGGATGTATGAGCCATGCTCACTTTGTATACAAGCACAGAAGTTCAAATCTCACCCTTCCCACAACACAAACACACACACATGTTGTCACCAGACTGAAACTTCAGCTTGGTCCAGTGAAGGTCACTTAAATCAATTGGATTCAATTATAGCTTACTTACTACTAGAAAGGTCATGTTTTCATTCTCTTGAGAGACTTCCCAGGAATGCAGAAGTACATAGATGTGCAGTTTAAAAGCAAATTTAAGAGAGAGATTCAGAATTCTAAATGAGACTGAGTGTGGCCAGCACCCTTGATGAGTCACAGAATATAAAGCTCCTTTCTCCCGAGGAGACCCGAAGATTGGGATTGTGCTTGTGTGATTCTCTATCAGTTCAGCCACTAAAGTTATAGTCTGTTCCTCTCTGAGAAGGGAGGCCTAGAATGGAGGTATATGGAGATGTATGCCGCCAGCACCAATATCTGAAAGGGATTCTTTCAGAGCAATCAAAAACAAACATTTTTTTCTGTGAAAGAAAAAAATAGTTTTTATACAAATGGCTGTATATATCATATGTATCACATTTAATATCCAAATATCCGGAGCAGATGAATGGTTTGAAATAATGTTTGATTGCTATAGAATATTGGGTTGATGATGAGTGCCAATTTTCCGTGGTTCACACACAAGTGTAATAGTAGGTGAGTTTCAGACTTTGAACACAAATGAAATAATCCTTGAAGTTTTACAGTGGGATCACAAATTGGGGGCTGCCAGGCATTTGGGGGGTGGCATGCATATGTCTGTGTGAGAGAGGAAGGGGGGAGGGAGGGGGGAGAGGGAGAGAGAGGGAGAATTGATGGTTAGTTTTGCTTTGTTTTTACTCCTCATAACTTAATTTTCCTGTGGACTTATCTCTCTTGGGTTGACTGTCTTTGGAAACATGCACAACTGATTGTACAGGACAACACAACTCTTTCTCAATATTAACAGGCACATTGAGGGCAGGTAGAAAATCAGGAGTCTGGTTGTGCTTTTTCTGACTAAAAACTTGATTAAATAAGACATAAACTTTCATAAGTTACAGCTTAGGAACCACCAAAGACAAATTTGGCATGAATATGACATTGAAATCTTGTCCCATGTGTTATATGCACTGAAGTAGAATCCTGATGCTTTCCTTACTGAATGATGATTTATTTATTTTTTTCTCTTATCTTTGGAATTTTCATTCCAAAATTTAAAATACATACCTACCATTTAACACAATAGCAGAATCACAGTATAAGAAGTGTATCTTGGAAATCTTCTAGTCCAACTAAAGCAGGACACCCTATACGATTTCTGACAACTGGCTTTACAGTCTTTTCTTAAAAGCCTCAAGTGATGGAACACCCACAACTTATGATGGCAAGCTGTTCCACTGGTTAATTGTCCTCACTGTCAGGAAATGTCTTCTTAGTTCTAGGTTGATTCTTTCCATCCATTGCTTCTTCTCTTGCCTTCTGGTGCTATGAAAAGTAAGTTGACCCCCTCTTCTTTGGGGCAGCCCCTCAAATATTGGAACACTGCTATCATGTCACCCTTAATCCTTGTTTTCACTAGACTAGACATACCCAATTCCTGCAACTGTTCTTCATATGATTTAGCCTCCAGACCTATAATTATCTGTGTTGCTCTTTTCTGCACTCTTTCCAGAGTCTCAACATCTTTTTTTATAATACAATGACCAAAACTTGATACAGCATTCCACATGTGGTCTTACAAAGGCAATGCAACCAAAAGCTGAAAATCCATTGTTGTTTTTTTTCTCCTTCTATATTAAAAATGAATACTTATTACTGAAACATGCTGGGGAAATATAATATTGTGCAGTCATTTTGCTTAATCCATGTGGAGATTTGCAACCTCTCTGCAATGTCTTCCTTTTGTGGTCTACCTTTTAAGTCTCTTCATGTTGTAATAAGGGGTTACATGCAACTGAAAAAAATGAAACCTTCTCACATTATTTCAGAATCTTTGTTCTAGGCAGTCTTGCATGATATGGATGGAAAAATTAACTGAAAAAAATTGTTTCTAATCTACCACGTGAAAGGCCATTGGAATTGTATGAAATTAGTCATGTCCAGATTATAGTTTTAAAAGCCCCCAAGTCATACCAGAATCTAGCAGTACACATATAAGTTGTTTTTATAATAACACAGTCATAGAAAATAAAAATATTGTAAAGCTCACATCAGATTAAATGTTTAGATGCAAAAAATCAATTAGCTGATTCAGATGGGCTGGGATTCTGCTGTTATACTGGTCTCCTTAAAAATATTCTGCCCCTTAGTTTCTTTCCAGCCTTTAGTTCATAGAAAATATGTGGCTTCTAATATGAAATTCAGTTTTAAGCAAACATGTGGAAAGCAATCTTTAAAATTCTATTATAACTTACTTAATAGATTAAAAATTCATTATTTACTCACTCACTCATTCATTCAATAAGTATTTATTTAATTGAATAAATATAACTGATACATTGCTTCTGGGTTGAATGTCTTTTTACAACCCAATTTGGAATCCAGGTCTAGGGGAAAAACAAACAAACAAACAAACAAACATTGGAACAGATTGAGTATTTCCCCATCTTCAATGAGGAAGACTTGGCTGCCTTACCACTTTCAAACAGGGCAAAAATGAATATTTTCTGCATTTCCTTTGCCGACTGAAAGGAACAGTTTTGGATAGACTGAAAAGTTACTTTTTGAAGGAGGCATTTCTAAGCTGTGTGCAAAATTCCAAAGCAAGACTTGGACTCATTAAAGCAGTTGTATCCTTGGAAAATCCATAGATGACATGGTGCACCTGCATAGACATGAGTTGGTCAAGACATTTGAAGCAGCCATACTAAGCCTCCCAGAGACTGCCCCACTTCAAGGACACACTTTCTCCTCCTACACAGCTCTAAAATGTCAGCCTTAATATTGTTATGGTTGTATGAGCTGGTGTGTATTTTTTGTTGGACTGGACCACTAATGCTAGTGGTCTCTGATATGTCTGATATGCACACTCTGATATGTCTAAGATCCAGGTTCAGCTCTGATGGATGAGCTAGTTAAGCATTTCAATCTAGTAGTTGTTGCCAAACAAAACAGGGAGTACAAGCTATGCTGGTAAAAGCTCACAACTACCTAAATACTTTTCAGTGTAGAGCCCAAGATTCTGGTTGTGAAATCCGAGCAACATCAATTGATAGAATCAAAACTTTGGCCTTGGGAATACTTAAATTGGCAAATGAAAATATCATGCCTTACATCACTTTTACAACATGCATCAAATATAATGTATTCATCAGTTCTGTCTTTGCTTTTGGTTTTTAAACTTCATTAGGCCTATAAATTAATTGAAACATGACAATTATTTCTAACATACCAGCCACTAGACAGCAGCCAAAAGGTACAGGAACAAACTGTTGCTTCTTCTCTCACCATTCATCCAGATATTCACAGCTCAGAAATGGTATGGCCATTATGGTTTGCTCTTTTAAATGTCTAAGTTACATTTACAGCATTCCTTTTTTCCCCCCATTTAAAATATATGTATTCTTCACCAAGCCCCAAACTTATAAAAGCATTTCCAATATTTTCTAATTAATATTTACTCTTTTCTCAAGCTATTATAAGTGCACTTAATGCAGAGCCTAAAACGAGAGTTGACAATTGCAAACACAAACCAACCAACATAGTAATAAAATCAATACTTACATTTCCCTTGGGGGCAGTATTTACTGTTTGCAGTGCCGTTTCCTTAATGGAATAGCAGTTATGCTTGCAGAAACCTTGTAACTACCATCTTTATGTTTTAAATAAAAGCAGCTTTCTTGGAGCATTTAAGAAAGAGAGAGAGAGAGAAAGAGACAGAGAGAGAGAGACCCTTAACTTAATATTAAAAAAAAAAAGTTATGAGCATTTGGTACTTTATTTATTCTCCAGCAAGGAGACATACATAACTTTAACCCGGTTCAGATCCCATAAATGAACGCTTAGTTTCCCTTGATCTGGATGATCTTACTATGATCTTTCTGAGATTAGTGTATTTTGTAATTCGAAGTTTGATGAATTGTATCCACAGGTAATCCTCAACTTATGACCACAATTGAGCCCAAAATTTATGATGTTAAGTGAGACATTTGTTAAGTGAGTTTTGCTCCATTTCTCGCCACATTGGTTAAGTAAATCTCTGTAGTTCTTAAATTAGTAACAGTGTTGTTAAGGGAATCTGATTTCTACACTGATTTTGCTCCTCAGAAGGTCACAAAAGGGGCTCACATGACACATACCCCCAGGGACACCACAACCATCATAAATGTGAGTCGGTTGTCAGGCATCCAAATGTAAATCACATGATCATGGGGAATCCTACAAGGGTCATATGTGTGAAAAATAGTCATCAGACATTTTTTTCAGGGCCGTTGTAACTTCAAACGGTCACTAAATGAACTGTTGTAAGTCGAGGACTACCTATAGATATTTACGTGGATGAATGTTGGTGATAATTAAGATGACAAGCCTTCTGTCCAAGAAATTCTTGATCACTTAAAAAAAGGGCATTTTGTTAAAAGTCTATGGAGATTCTCAGTCATCCAAGTCATGGTTTTCCCAAAAATGCTTTTTCAAGAGGCAACTGGACTTTTTGATTTTTCTCTGAAGACGTTTCACTTCTCATCCAAGAAGCTTCTTCAGCTCTGACTTCAAAACTGAAGAATCTTCTTAGATGAGGAGTGAAACATCTTCAAGAAAAAGCAAAAAAGGTCCAGTTGCCTCTTGAAAAAGCTCCTTTGGGACAACCATGACCTCCACCAATAATATATAGTTTATTTCTTGGCCCTCATCCTAGAGAAAAACTACAGTATATATCCATATCTATTCATATCAAAATATATTGTTTCCCCACCATCCAGTCAGAGCTGAAGAAGCTTCTCAGATGAGAAGCAAAATGTCTTTAAAGAAAAACCAGAAAGTCCAATTGTCTCCTGAAAAAACACCTTTGAGACATTTAATTAGACCTGCATGATTCAAGTCAAGTCATCCCTGCTGGTGGTTCCAATCCTTTCAGTGAAGTTTAATGATAAGGGAGCAGGTTGTTTTAAGACTGGAATAAGAAACAGAACATCAAGGAACAGTACAAAACTGGAAGGAAAAATTATCCCCCCACAAAACAAATGGAAACCAATCCCGACATAAATAGGAAGGTTGTGCAAAGGTAGTTGAAAGGGGTGATTTCAGAGGTGTTATTCAGCAGGTTCTGACCAGTTCTGCAGAACCGGTAGCAGAAATTTCGGAGAACCAGCAAATGCCATCTCTGACTGGCCCCGCCCCCATCTATTCTCTACCTCCTGAGTCCCAGCTGATTGGCTGAAACTTCTTTTGTTGCCTTGCACAGGAGAATAGAACTGAAAGCAGGTTAGTGGAGTGGGGAGGGAATGGGGATTTTACAGATTTTACTTCTCCTGCCATGCCCACCAAGCCACACTAACCAAGCCATGCCCACCAAGCCACACCCTCAGAACTGGTATTTACAATTTTTGAATCCCACCACTGGGTGATTTGCTAAGGGTGCTGTCAGGAATTCATTTCTGGAAGCATTAAAGCAGCTGCATCTTCAAGCTAAGCTGGAGCTCTTTGTGGCTGTGCCCAATTTGTGTCTGCATGCACCTTTGCTTCACTTATCAGCAAATCCAGGGGAAGCAAAGTCTCTGCAGGCACATTTACACCTACCACTCTTTCGCATACCTTGTTGGTATCATCAAGAGAGAATGTCTTCCAGTATGAATTTTGATGTGGGGCTCATGAATGTCAGCTGTGTCTACATGCTGGCAGACTTACCAAGAATAGTCACAGAACAATACCAGAAGTGCAAAAACTCAACTTGAATTTTATCTGCTTTTCGGCTGAAATTTTTTAAGAATTGTGCTTCTATGCAATATACTGCTGTGGTTCTACAGCCATCTTGTTTTCCTTCCATGCTCTATTTCAACATTTGTATTGTTGCACATGGTGAAGTTGATGTTCCAGAGAAGTGCCGCTGAAATTCAAAAAACAATCATTAGGATCATTTTAAGCTCAGGGATTTAACTCTAAGCCAGGGGTCTTCACACTTGACAGCTTTAAGACTTATGGACTTCAACTCCCAGAATTCCTCTTCCAGTCATATTAGCTCAAGGATTCTGGGAGTTGAAGTCCACAAGTCTTAAAGCTGTCAAGTTTGAAGACCCTTGCTCTAAGCAGTCTCAACATTATGCATGAAGTCAAGAAATGTGCAGCCATTTCACAGTGGCAGCAGATGGTACTGTCTTGTGGGTTTGTCTTCAGATGCAATCAGGTGGAAAGTGATTGTTTGAAGATCCTACGTGGCTTTAAATTCCAAGACCAATGGTTCCAAGTCCATGTTCCTCATCACTTTGTGGGTAATCAGAGCTTGGAATGAAGCAGCAGCTCATCAGAATCTGTTTTTGGTTTTCTGGAGGACACTGGGAGTATCTATGGAGATTCTCAACCATCCAGGTCATCGTTATCCCAAAGGTTCTTTTTCAAGAGGCAACAGGACTTTCTTTGTTTTTCCCTTGAACACATTTCTCTTCTTATCCAAGAAGCTTCTTCAGTTCTGACTGGATGGTGGGGAAATGGAAAGTCAGAGCTGAAGAAGCTTCTTGGATGAGAAGGAAAATGGCTTCGAAGAAAAAACAGAAAGTCCAGTTGCCTCTTGAAAAAGCACTTTTGGAGGATGCCAGAAGCTGTTTTCGCAATTTAGTCAAAAATAACTGGTTTTCACATCAGGGATCCATTCACAGGAACTTATTTTGAAACAGGATATTGAAATATAGTCGAAAGGGCAGCCAAAGTATCTTTGCATGGCAACGGCGATATTTTTAGACTATCATAAAGCAAAGCTCTTGTCAAATATAAATCTTTAATAAATATACAAAACTTGCTTAGCTCTCCACTATTACAGTAAGACTCCGAACCTCTTTGTGTTTCCTGTTGAATATCCAAATGATAAGCTTGATTTTATGTATATATATTTAGACACTCATGCACATATCATCCTCGGATGGATTATTACATCTTTCACACAATGTCTTCCAGGTTGTAGTTGATATTCAAAGCTTTGAACAATTCTTCTGTAGCAAATGTAATTGATAGAGAATTTCTGCCATATAAGAGTAACGAGGTATTTCTCCCTTACTTTAATCTACCTTTCTCTCTTGGCAGTTTATTATGTTTTGAATTTACGCCTTTTGTAGATCTGTGAGCTATCTTTCTTATGGAAATTAATCCTTTTAGAAGATTTGTGCTCTCATTTTCAAACACTAATACGGGCATTCAAGTGTCCCATTATTTGGGACCAGATGGCTTTTTATCTAGTGATATTTACTTCAAAAACCCCAGCTAAATGCTATCATAGATTAATTTTGGGGCAAAGGACAACTTATTATTACAGGGGGAAAAAGAGTTAGAATTTTGCAATAAAATTGCAGCCCATGGCATAATAGAGAGTTGGCTATAATGGAAACATCTTGTAAGGTTTTGGGTGGGGGAATACACAAAAGGAAGTATTTTCTGGATATTGCAAGGTGAAATCTGGATTTTCTGGTGCTCCAAGCTGCAATATAAAGAATAATCTGTTACAAATTGTCACAAGTTCAGTATGATAACAAAACAACAAAATATATATTTGAACTATATGTTCAAAGTTCTAACGTTTTTTTTAAATGTTGGACATGTGATCAGGGATGACATCTTAGTCTTTTTTTCCTATTACTGATGTCCTTACCTTGAATGCTAAAATGATTCTAAAGGCAAATAAGCCAACAACCTATATCCCAAAAGTATTTTTCCAAGAGGCAACTGGACTTTTTTGTTTTTCTTTGAAGACATTTTGCTTCTCATCCAAGAAACTTCTTCAATTCTGATTTCAAAACTGAAATGGGACAACGATTACCTGGATGAATTAGAATCTCCATCAACAATATATAGTTTATCTCTTGGCTTTCACCCAAGAGTTAAATTCTATATTCATTATTGAGTTTCCTTATGAGTATAGCCCGAATCAAGATCAAACTGTTATTATGGGGGACAGAAAACTGGGTTTGTATTTATCAAGAGTCTTTGGGGTCAAAATAAGGACCCTGATATGGTAACCTTTTGGATTGTTTGTTTGTTTTCCAGTGGCAAAGGCAGATTTACTATAATTTGTCCTATTGGCACATTTAGCCAAATCACAAATAAATGCTTTAAAACTTTAATAAGATATTTCTTAGTCCTTCAGCTGACATAAAATGTGCTGCAAAAGTTTACAGGGAATTTTATTATTATATGTCCTGTTACGAATGCTGGTATAGCATGGAGTTACATGGAAATGGATGATATTCTGGATGTAACAAAAGTCAGGCCCCATCAACAATTTATTATATAAATGGCATAAAAGTTAAAATTGTCTGCTTTTTTCTTCTAAACATGTCTTTACTTTTTCTGAGGCATAACGATTGAACATTCCTAAATACAGTAAGAATTCATTGGAGAGAAAAAGAAACAACATTAATAAAATAGTTTATGATTAGCCTATGGGGTTTGGCTTTTAACTATATTTAAAATCTAAATTTAAATATTGTCAGCATTTAAACATAAGTGAAAAGCAAGAAATATAGAGTCTTGAATATTCAAAAAAAAAAGAGATTTATATTCATTGAATATTCATATTCCACAATTTTTAAAAATTCTCTGCAAAATAAAGTCTGCCTGAACGTAAATGTTTGTCAGTGCTGTCCCATTTAAGAAGCACAGAAATTAGAAAAAGGGATTTTCTCCACTGCAATTTCTTATATAAATCAAAGTAGAAATAAGACACATTTTACAATTCAATTTAAGTTCCCACTGAGACAATAATGTTGCAAGCTGTGCATTTTGCAAAGTAATATAGTAATGTCTAGTTTGCATTTTTTAAAAACCAAATTAATCACACTTTATTGAATATGTTGCAACAAACCTAAAATTCATCTATTATTAAAAAATCTTCTGCAACAAACACAAACTATATTTTATACATAAAGGACAAACTCATTTATTCATTAGGATAAAACACTGGGAGCTGGCATTCTGTAACTATGAAAGAAATGACATTTTCTACCTTTAGTACTTTGAATATTTAAACACATCCTATACAAAAACGGCTGCTTGAAAAATGGTTCTAATAATATATTGTGTTAATAGACCAACAGATGACTGGTAAAATCAAGGAAAAGTAAATGTAAGGCTTTCACCATAAAGCAGAAAGGAAAGCCAGATGCTATTTACTGATCAAGAACAATAAAAGCAAATCACATGCACACCCAAATTATTGCAATGTTTATTGATTGTGGTTGCCATCTGTCTATTTTGCATGATTTTTTTTTCAGGGAAGTGCACGTTCAAAAGTGCATTTTCCTCCAAAGCATGGCACAACCAATTGGACAAGTGTCAAGTGGATACATTTTGTCCAAATAAATGAGAATATATCTTTATTGAAATCCTTTGAATTTAGGGGAATTGCACTTCCATATTTTTTGTGGAAAAGAAGGTATTTAATATTAATTAAAGAATTAGAGACTAAAACATATGAAGAACAGTTACAGGAAATGGGCTTGGCTAATCTAGTGAAGAGAAGAACCAGGGGAAGCATGATAGCAGTCTTCCAATATTTGAGGGGCTGCCACAGAGAGGAGGAGGGGGTCAAGCTTCTAAGGCACCTGAAGGCCAGACAAGGAATAATGGATGGAAACTCTTCTGGTCAAGATCTCTTCGAGTCATGTTGTTGGGGAAAATAGGCTGACTCTGTAAACCACTTAAAGTGGGCTGTAAAGCAGTGTAAAGTGGTATATAAGTCTAAGGGCTATTGCTATAGCTATTTGCACATTTATCTGATCACAAAAGTCTTTCCTTTCATTTATGGCAAGTGGTGGAGCCCTCCAAAACAAACATAAATGCAGTTGATTTCTAATGTGTCAATCTTTCTTGATATCTGCCCTTGATGTCACGACATGTTTCTGAAGTCAAAGTGTTTCTCTAATGCATATTTCTCAATACAGTCAGGCTTTGTATTAAATAGAAACCTTCCCCTGAAGATCTTAAAGCATTAAAAAGGTTAGTCTGTCTTTTCCATATGGCAACAGAATGGCTAATGCTTAAGCTTTATCTCTAAGAAGTAAAGTGGAATATATATTGACATTTTGAAGAAAGAGAACCAAATGTTTGATTTGGATGATTATACTGAAGAGGATCCATCATTTACTGAAGCACCAAAGTGATTATCTTTCAGCAGATGGATTGTAGGCAATTTTGTCATAGATGATAATCTCACAAAAAATGGAATATGATCTCAAAGGCCAAGACTGGGATTACAGTCACATTAAGTGACCCAGAAGGGCTGAAACTACCTGTCACATTTCATACAGGAATGTCTCCATGACAAATAGAGCTCATATAATGATACAAAATGTGTGAGTGAAATATATGTAGAAAGGTAACAATTCTACCCATTTAATCCCCTTGACATGAACCTGATTTGGAAAGTATCTGGAAATTTCAGGTGGTATAAAATGCCGTCCCTAGATTGCTAATTTTTGTAAGATATTGGAATGATACATTATTTTTTTCCAGTTACCAAAATGTCACATTGGACATAAATGAAGTGTTGATTTACCTTTGAAAGTCCTAAATATCTTGGAACTTGGCTGTCCAAAGACTCCCTGTTCAGATACCAAAGTCAGCAGAAAAAGGTGCTTCTGGAAGTGCCCTCACTTTTGTTAGCAAATCTAGAAGGATCTCTCTTGTGTCTCTTCCTGCTTATGGGATGCTCTTTATCTAGGAATGCATTTTGTTCCTGTTCTTTGTGCTCTTAGGAAATGTATATGGATATATTTTGCCAGACTTTCCATGGTTATGATTTTATTACTTACTATTAGTGTTTTAACTTTTTTTAAAGTGTGTTTCTTTTGACTTATCAACAGCAAGCTGTACTGTGTCAGTACTTCACCAGCAGAAAAACGGCCCGTGAATAAAATAATAAATAAATAAATAAATAAATAAATAAATATAGAAAGCATGTGAGAAAACATGCATTTTGGTCACACTTCTAGACATCCTGGTCTAGAAATTGAGTGTCAAAGGAAAAGTGCTAAGAAGTAATTGTAAGGAATGGGCAAAGAGCCCAACAAACTTTCTGCATATCTGAAGTGCAGACTTATTTCCACAGTCCAGAAGTCTGTTGGGGGAAAAAGAGTGGAGGTAGTTAGAAGTTCAGCCAAAACATACTAGAGCAAGCCTTAAAGATTAACTTGGCTGAAGCAAGCATACAGAAAGGCTTCTGACTTGGGGCCTGAGTTTTGGTCTAATTAGATTATGAACAAACTTTTTTGAAGACAAGGAGGAAGTTTTAAGAGTACTGCTAAGAAAGACAAGGTCACTCTTTATTATTTCATTGTGATAGCTCCTTATTCTTCTCCCAAAAGTTAAGCTAAGCAATAGATTTAGACTAACTTTATTGTCACTACTGTACTCTAATTGGCAAACATTAAAATGCAAAATTGTCACGATTATTTGCTTCACCAAATGGTAGCCTGGTTTTTAAAAAAGTATCATGTATATCATGAATTGATGAGCTTTTTTTCTTGATTAAAAGAGATGCAACTTTGAGTAGAATAAAGGCATTGTTATCCAATTTTATGAGTCCCTTAAGTGCTGGGAATCCACTGTAACAATTTTCACCTTAATTGATTGTATAAAATAGTTAAAATATCAACCAAAAAATGTACATCTCATGCATACTGATAATTCCATTTTAATGAATGAATGATGAAATTGTGTTAGGATCCAATCTGGGTCGGTCTCCAGGACCAGAGGTTTTATCTTCTGAGTTTTCAGACTTGTGCTGGAGCTCATCTTCAAAGAACTTCTCTCTAGTGCTAGAGAGAAGTTCCCTGAGGTTGGACTTCAGCACAAGTCCAAAAGCTCATAAGACAAAACCTCTGATCCCAGTGAGTGACCCAGATTGGATCTTGCAGCATTACCCTGGGACACATACATTCGCCTTCATTCGTAAAATTGTGTTGACTACAGATGGGTTTTTAATATTAATAATAATATTGGGAAGTCAACGTTAAACTGAACCTCAATCAAACAGAGGGAGAGAGGGTGTCGGTTAATCTCCATTTCTGTTATTGTCAGCTTCAGAGAATGTCAATTCAGCACTGTCATTACTCCAATGAAGGAGATTGTATCATTTACACTATGTTTATGCCATTGGTTTAATGACACCATTATGAAAATGCTGTGGATAAAAGAACAATATCAGCCATTGCATCCAGAAGACAGTGAAGTTCCATGCTATCTAACGGATTTTAGTGGATTGGAAACCATGGTTATGTAAGTCGGTTGGTGCAGAAATTTCCTTTATTACAGATGGTTTGGGGGCCTTTCTAAAAGACTAGTTTGGAGGTGGCTTGGTCTGTCCACATGTAAATGGATTTTTTCCAGTCTTTGTGGATAAAGGAGAGCTGTTTGTCAGAAGACATTGGTTATAACAGAGCGGAATAATTTTTTGCCTAGGTAACTCTGCAGGATGATTACCTATGCAAGCAATATTGTACTGACAACTAGTGGCAAATTATAGACATTAACAAGTATCAAAGGCAGGAAGGGGAACTAAGCATAAATGTAAATAGAAGAAGCTGTTACCCTAAATTAGCTAAGCCATGGCAAGGCAAGCATATATATTTATTATGTATGAGATTCACAAGTTTGCTTTAAAGACATGCAATAGTTAATTTGTTCACTCCATTAGTAGAGCAAATGATTTTAAATATAAAATGAATTAGGATATTTATTTACTGATATTATTTGTATATTAAGTACTCTTCTTCATGAGTACTGAGCTTAAAATACTAACATAAATTGAAGTTAACCAAATGATTGCATTAATGAGTTTTCATTCTGTTTTTCTATTTACAGCTTCAATTTTGTGTATGTTTCTTCCAGATTAACTATCATTTAACTCATTATAGTGATCCAGGAAATGATGCATGGGAGTGGTTTGTGAGATAAAGACAATAAAGACAGAACTAAACTAATAATTAGTTTAAAAAAACTATTCTAGTTCACAGGACAAACAGTGTGCTTCTCATGCTCATATCCTTATTTATTTTTAGATTATTGAATATCAGATGAGTAATCATGTTTTTCCCTCTTAGATTCAGAAAATGATAAATTTCAGTCCATTCCAAAATTAAGCTCTTTGTCATTCCCTCACTGCGTGGAGATATTTATTTCATTTATTCATTATTTATTTGTCAAAAGCTTACAGTATAACAGAAACAAGAATAAACAAAAGTTTAAATACAATAAATAGGAACTAATAATTGGGGACAATAGGACAAAGACGGTGGACATGATTGTGCACTTTTGCACGCCCCTTACAGACCTCTTAGGAATGCGGTGAGATCAATAGAGGTTAGTTTGAAGGTAAAGGAGTGGGGGTTTGAGCAGGTGACAACAGAATCAGGTAGTGAGTTCCAGACATTGATCACTCTGTTGCTAAAATCGTACTTCCTGCAACTGAGTTTGGAGTGGTTTACATTTAGTTTATATCTGTTATGCGCTCTAGAGTTGTTGTTGTTAAAGCTGAAATATTCATTAACTGTAGACACGTAGGACTGAATTTTCACTAGGCTAATTTTTGGGTTTGTGCCTGAATTGATGGGATAGATAGGAGTCTTTGTGCTGGAAACTGATCAAGGAGAGATTCAACCTAGAAATAAAGAAATAAGAAGAAATTTTCTGACAGTGAGAACAATCAACCAATGGAACCATTTTCCTTTGGAAGTTGTGGGAGCTTCATCACTGGAAGCTTTCAAGAAGAGACTGGAGTGCCATCTGTCAGAAATGGTGTAGGGTCTCCTGTTTGGGCAGGGGAGGTTGGACTAGATGATCCAGGTGCAAGGTCCCTTCTAACTCTATTATTCTGTTAATCTCTTTTTGTGTGTGAGAGAGTATTTATTTATTTGAGAGGGGGATTATTTTGTTTTTCTCACAGAGATTCAAGGGAGCTTGAAATGATCATAGAATTGTCAACAATGCAAGCAATGCTAAAGATTTTGCCCTTTTTTTGCTTTAAATTAAAATGTTCACCATTAATGATTATGATAATCGTAATCATTATATTTATATTGCATCTTTATTTTGCACAACTCGGCACAATTCCAGAAAGACTTATTTGTGCACAACTCATGACTCAGATTATGATAAAGGTAATTTGCAGTATCACAGCTGTGCAGGGCTTCACAAAAGTACTTTGCAATGAAAAGGAGCTGAGATACAGCATTTAGGGGCAACTTATTAAATTAACCACATTTTTTCCCCCCAGGATCGCAGCACAATCGCAGCACAAATATATAGAAACCCCTCACATCCTGGACTTAAACTGCTTCAACGTCTCCCCTCAGGACACTGCTATAGGGCATTGTATCCCAAAACAACCAGACACAAAGACAGTTTTTCACCCTCCATGCCATCACTCTGCTAAACACCTAATTGCCACAGCCATGTCTTATGCCTAAGGATATCTAACCATATGGTAGAGCTGTATTACTATTATCCTTCTAATCTTTCATATTACCTACTCCTAATGGTACCTTTTGACTATCACTTTGTTGGTTTTATCTTACGATTTATAATTGCATCTTATGATTTATCACTTTCTTGCTTGTATGGACACTGACAGTTGATCCACCAGAGACAAATTGCTAATGCGTCCAGTTACACTTGGCCAATAAAGAATTTTCTATTTTGTGTTCTTTTCAATTTTGTTCTGTTCTGTTTGTTCTGTTTTGTTCTAATGTACTCTACTCTATTCTACTCTACTCTACAGACTATTTTATTCTATTCTATTCCATTCCATTCTTTCTCATTCTATTCTATTCTGTTCCATTACATTCCATTCTGTTCTATTCTGTTGAATGTTGAATGAACCATTGAAGAAACTTCTTCCATTGCTCATTATTTTTAGGGAGAGATATTACATAGTGTCCTCATGATCAAAGTGGAATAATAAATCCCATATTTACCTTATTCCAAAGGAATCAATTTTCTCAGATCAGCTGGTTCCTATTTCTCTCCCAAGTCCTGGAAATAATTCCTATCTAATGCATTACACTGTGATATTGATGGGTAGGATGTTGCCTTCCTAAGGAACAGTTGAGTCAAGCTTTATCTGGTAGGTCCTGAACTGACCTTGGTTTCATGTTCAAAACTGTGTTCAACCTTCAGTTTTTGATACATCATAAACTTTATTTTTGCTTCCCTCCCCCACCCCCCAGGCCTTGAGTTACCTTTCATGATGATGCCCCATCCGCTTATTCCGGTCAGCCTGCCCCCAGCATCTGTCACAATGGCCATGAATCAGATGAACCACCTTACCACAATTGCAAATATGGCTGCCGCAGCACAAGTACAGGGCCCTCCCTCTCGAATGGAGACATCTGTGATTAAGGTAAGTATGGCCTTGGTCTGCTCCCAATGTATCAGTATCTTTCTTGGCCTTTCTGATATGTGTCTTTTGTTCATTAATTTTGTTTGTAAACCATCCAGTATGGGTTGCAACGATGTAAAAAAAGATGTTGAGACTCTAGAAAGAGTGCAGAGGAGAGCAACAAAGATGATTAGGGAGCTGGTGGCTCAAACATATAAAGAATGATTGCTGGAACTGTGTATGTCTAGATTAATGAAAAGAAGGACTAAGGGTGACAGGATAGCAGTGTTTCATTTTCTCGGGAGATGCCACAAAGAAGAGGGAGTCAAGCTATTCCCCAAAGCACCTGAAGGCAGGACAAGAAGCAATGGGTAGAAACTAATCATGGAAAGTAGCAACTTAGAACTAAGGATAAATTTCCTGACAGTTACAATAATTAATCAGTGGGACAACTTGCCTCCAGAAGTTGTAAATGCTCCAACACTGGAAGTTTTTTAAAAAGATGTTGGATAACCATTTGTCTGAAGTGGTGTAGGATTTCCTGCCTAAGCAGGGGGTTGGACTAGAAGACCTCCAAGATCACTTCCAACTGTTATTCTATTCTTTGATCTTTTGCAATCTGAAACAAATTACAATAATTTAAAAATCATTTTAATTCAGATTTAGACATTGGAATATGGAAGTGGGAATGGCGGTGGAAACTGCATTTGCATCTCAAAATGTGGGACCAATTAGTGTGGGAACAAAATTCAGAGAAGTAGTAAAAATTTGGTGATAAAGTCCCCAGTTCTTTATAAAGGGCACCAGGAGTTTATCATGGCAGTTAATTGCTTGGCTATAAACAGAAGCATCTCAACTGGTTAGAAGGATGGCTAAATGAGAAACATGGATTGTTGGCCTGGGTGCTGGTATCATAACATCCAGAAAAGAACTGAGATAGGATTTCATTAACATTAGTCTTCCTTCCTTCCTTCCTTCCTTCCTTCCTTCCTTCCTTCCTTCCTT
>BLBF01000073.1:13758653-13769820 GCA_015471245.1 Laticauda colubrina | reverse complement strand
ATAATAATAATAATAATAATAATAATAATAATAATAATAATAATAATTGTGAACACAATTAGTGAAATCCTTCCCTGAAATCCAAACTTCCTCATTGCAATTTCCTTCCTGCATTTAAAGCCCCAGGCGAACTGAGAAGATTACCTGATAATGGGGTGGGAATTATGGCATCAGACATCTTTCCCAATAACTATGTTAACAGCTGTATATTGCCTTGATGTCTTTGGGAAAAAGAAAACATGTAAGCAGGGGTGGGATGCTTGGGGTTAATGGGTTCAGGAGAGCTCCTAGCTAAGATTCTATGCAGTTTGGAGAACCCTTAAATCCCACTTCTGGCTGGCCCCACCCACCCCACCTCGCCCCTCCTAGGAGTCCCCCAACAGCCCATTTTGGATGCAGGTAAGTGCAGGGCACGCAAAGAGGCTCATGTAGGGTTAAAAATGGACCTCCCGCAAGTTCGGGAGGGCCAGAAATGGGGCCGTTTCCATCTTCCAGAGAGCCTCTGGAGTCCCAGGAGGCTGTTTTTGCCCTACCTGTGAAAATTTTCTGAAGACATATTTTGAGATGAGGCTCAAGAAAAGCCTTCGGAGCCTGGGGAGGACAAAAATGCCCTCCACCGTGGTGCAGGAGGCCGACTAGACCACGCCCACCATAGCCATGCCCACCCAGCAACCAGGCAGATAATCCCTTGCTAAAAAATTTTGAAACCCACCCCTGCATGTAAGTTCTCAACCAGACCTACAGAAAAGGCATCATCAAGGAGAAGCTTCTAAAGTTCTTGGGGTGGCCAGCAGGCTGCCAGACAGAAAAAATGAGGAGTAAGGTCTACTTTGAACCAAGGAAGTCAGTTTGACCCAGAACAGCAACAGTTCAAAACAAAAAACCCATTTGGCTTGTTGTTTCAATTAAATCAGAACAGAGTTGACTCATTTCCTTGTAACAGAGACCATCCTGAGACCAATCAGGGTCAAAAGTCGGTTGTAAAGCAAAACAAAACAATGATGGAGAAAAAGGATTTCTGCCTTTCCCAGCAAAAAAAAAACTATTTCTCTGTATTTGCAGTCTCAAATGTCATTTTCAGGCTCCAGAGGTAGTGATGGTAACAGAATATATAGTATATTTATAAAAAGAGCTTTATTTAAAAAAAGAAAAGAAACATTCCCAGGCTGAGACCACAGGCTTGTTTTAGCTGTGATTTATCAGCCATGTTTGATCCAGCTTCTCAATTCCTTTTCATTTTTATAGGCCTAGAAAAAGAGAGGGGAGAGAACACTTCCTTATAAATTATTATTAATTTAATTTACGTTTGGAGTACTTCTTAGAGAAATCTGAGTTTCTTTGTTGCTTTTAAAAAAAAAAACATCTAGCATTGTTGCTGATGTATTTGGTTAGCAGATATAAACAAAGATCCTTTTTAATCTTTATATGTGCTTCATGACTTCAGAAATTGTTGCTTAACATAGGGGAAATCTTTTATTTTTCTTCTATAAAAGGATATTAGCACTGGGTGATTTTGTGGCTGCCCATTTATATAAGCTTTTGCCCCGTCCCATTTTTTTTTAAATAGCATAACATTCTCAAGTTCGTTCTTTGCTCTATTTTTCAGTTCTTTGCAAAGTAAAATGAATACTCTCTGACATGCACTTTAATAGGTTCCATGAGCTTGAGCATTAGTGTTATTGTGTAAAGAAAGCAACGCGTTGTATAGACTTTTGAATTTGAGGAAGTGGTGCTTATGGTAAGTAGAGCATTAAAAGGAAAGTTCAGGTTATGCATAAATGCATCACTTGCTTTCATATCACTCAGTTACTGTTTAAGACAATTGGTTTGATCCTCAGTGACATGCTTATATACGCAAGGCACGAAACAATAGGCATTGTCATCAAGTGATAATAGTTATGTAAAGAAGAGAGCAAGGGAGCAGCTGCAAAAAATTGCACGTCTGTCCCATTTCTTATGGAACATGGTTTAATTTGTTTCACGTTTTCTTATGGAGAGAGATACCTTTTTCCTAGAGTCTTTAGTGCTTTTGCACAAAATTGCCTTCAGTGCTTCTGAAAATCTGCAGAGGGTAGGAATGAAGGAACTGGAGGCAAAAACATTTGAAGAACGGTGGTAGGAATTGGGTTGGTCTGGTTTAATGAAAAGAAGGGCTAGCAGGTGACATGATAGCAGTGTTCCAATGTTCCAGTGTTTTCTGTGGTTGAATTTGAGGAAAAAAAATCAATTGAAAACTCAAGAGAAAACCACTGGATAATTTATTGTAGCTTCTTGTTAAAAAAATTAGGAGAGAGACAAAGAGAGAGAGAGATATCCAGGGAGTAGATATCCAGGGAAGCCCTTTGGAAAAAAGAAAAAAGAAAAAGATGCAACCCCACATATATTTATCGCTTAATTCAGGGGTCTTCAAACTTGACAGTTTTAAGACTTGTGGACTTCAACTCCCAGAATTCCTCCTCCAGTCATGTTAGCTCAGGAAGTCTGAGAGTTGAAGTCCACAAGTATTACATTTGCCAAGTTTGAAGATCCTTGCCTTATTTAAAATTAATGTGCACTTACATCTCCTTAGAGAACTGGAGGCTAAAACATATGAAGAACAACTGTAGGATCTGGGTATGTCTAGTTTAATCAAAAGAAGGACATGATTGGTGACATGATAGCAGTGTTCCAATATCTGAGGGGTTGCCACAAAGAAGAGGTAGGGTCAAGCTATTCTCCAAAGCACCTGAAGCAATGGGTGGAAACTAATCAAAAAAAGAAGCAACTTAGAATGAAGGAGAACTTTCCTAACAGAACAATTAAACAATGGAAGAACTTGCCTCCAGAAGTTGTGAATGCTCCAACACTGGAAGTTTTTAAGAAGAGATTGGACAACCATTTATCTGAAATGATACAGGGTTTTCTGCCTGGGCTGTGGGTTGGACTAGAAGACCTCCAAAGTTTCTTCCAACTCTGTTTTCTGTTAAGAAAAGAGTTGCTACCACCCAGAAGAATAAGTGTCTTTCCCATCAAAGATCAATCCTACATTCCTGATTGATGATACACCTTGAGCAATTTTTTATTTGTTCTAAAATATTTTTGTAGACTGCCCTCAGGTGTGTGCATCCAAATATTATGAACAACTGAAAAATGTGTAGTAACAATAATTTATTAAACCTGTATGCTACTTAACTTTCAGTGACTCTGGGTGGCTCACAACAAACCAAGAAATTACAATTAAATCAATAAAATGTTAAAGAAAAAAGATGGCAAATACCACAAATGGAGTTTGATTGTTTTTGTAGTCCCCCTCCCCCAAAAATGACCTGTTGAAATGAAGTGTCTTCATCATGGTCTCTGATTCACAAATGAGAATTGTATGTCTGGTTTATAGGCTCCTAAGGATACAGAACATGTCCAGGACAAATCTTAACTGCTACCTAGAAAGCAAACCTAAAATAAACCTTAAATCATTAACTAACTTGTGCTGTTGCCTTTTTATACTTAGAGGAGTACTTCCTGTTTCCTTAACTATGTATATAAATCAGGTTGCAGCCTTTACAGTGAGATAGAAAAGATCATGGAGTGAGATGATACAAAGATGGGGTATACACAATGTGGAAAGTAGGAATTTCCCCGGCTATTTCTGTATCTTACAGGGTCAGTTAATTCTTATGTTGGAAAACAGAGAGCAATTTGCAAATCCTGTCATTTCTTTTTAAAGGAAGAGGCAAAGTGTTTGGTCAATTTGCTCTAAGTGAATAAACTCATTCTGTACAAAATTATACATCTGTACACTAACAGTTGAATATCTAATTCATACTCCATTTCCAACGGGGAGAAAATGACCATGTTTGTCTAGTGTAAATCGCAACATCCAATTTACAAAAGGCCAAGCACCTTTACAAAAATAAAAGCAGTCCCTAAACAAAAAAGAACAAAGACCAATCACATTGTTTCAATTATATTATGAAGCAAATGTATGGATGTCTATTGAGGAATCAGTCCTGTGGTGTTTAAAAACACCTTGCAGCTTTGTAGAGGGTTGCTTCTGAATTGAGCTACAGCTGTGCTGAAGGCAGAGCCCTTAAGAGCCAACTCTCAGGCAAAGATTGAGTAGGTTGTTCTCTTGGCTTAGGGCAAAAAAGATGATATGCCTTCTAAGCTATGAATTAAAGCACAAGAAGGGTAGGTGGAGCATGAAAAAAGGAGAATGGTAAATATGAAAGGGGAAAAAAGGAAAGAGGAAAGGAAAGCAATGAAGGGAAGGGAAGGAAGATAGAAGAAGGAAAGAAAGGAAAACCAGAGAAGAAAAAGAGATAAATATCCTTCTGCTACTGCCTTTTAGGGTCTACTCTTCCTTTGCTACAGCTGAAACCCTAATCAATCAGCCACAAGTCTTATTGGTTTCCCAACTAAGTACCCTACTGATCTGTTCTCTTTCCTCCCTCTGACCCTGTAGGACACAGTGAAAAAGTGTCAAATATTTGAATTTCTACTATTTAAAGTTGATGGACAAAGGATGCTTACATTGTATTAATGCATAGTCATAGAAATTAAGAAAAGAAATAGAAAGCTCTTGGTTTATTAAGGCATGAAACTGAGGAATTAAAATTTCTCATCTGTTGGGAAAATTCAAGGATCAGATATTATGACCTGAGTAGGCTTGGTCATTGGGTGGTTTGGTGAGAACTTCAGACTCTTCCATAAATAGACACAAGGGACAATGAAAGTCAATATTTCCCAGCTGACATTGAATGTCTCAACTGTTAATATTTTGTTCTTTGTTCTTCCCTTGCATTTGCTAACAGCTGTTCATCAGAATGGCCTCTCCATGAACCAGATGTTGTTGGGCTTATCTCCGAACGTCTTACCTGGTCCAAAAGAAGGTGACCTGGCTGGCCACGAGGGTGGACATGACTCTAAAAGAATGCACCTGGAGAAAGGTAGCGTGTGGATTGAAGTTGTTGTTTCATTACACTCCGATTGGAAGCAATGCTTTTCCTCCATTCATATTCAGTTATCATTTGAGTGGTTCACAACCAAACGACATTAGCGCAAAGGAGAGAGCAAGCACTCACTTCCTGTCTCTATCAAAAGATAACATGACTTCTCTTGCACGCTGGTGTAGTACATTAATTATGGCAACAATGGAGAAAATAAGTGGCAGGAATTATTCGATGGTGCTGTTATGAATAGAAGAAAATGATTAAAATCTCACAATGAAACTCATATAGGAGAATGGCAGCCCTTATCTTTTCCATTTCTCAGATGCTTATTCTTTAAGAAATATAGTATTCCGACATTATATTTTCTGTAATTGGGGTGGATCTGAGGTTGATCAAAGAAACAAGTCACTTAAATTCAGCCGGTGTGAGCTAACTGTGGATGGCCATGTGTTGGGAAGGAAGAGAAGCTTAAATTGCTTTGCTCCCGCAACTGCTAATAGTGTAAAACGAGACTGGTGGACTTCATCTAATTTATTTTAAATTTAATCAGCCATCCGACAGAAAATATGTGAGCAAGATTAATGTATATTAGGACTTCTGTTGATTATTATGCTACCTTATTTGGATTGTACAGCCCTGAGATGCTTTTTTTTCTCTGATGGAAATATTAACCAATATCTTTCTACATAGAAAACATTACAGTTGTACAGATTGAGAGGCTAATTTTGTGGGTTTGATATACAGATCTCTTTAAACAACCTCTGTGTACTAAAAGCAAAATCAAAAAATAGGCAGCCAGCTGAAATGCAACAGCTTGCTAGCGGTGTAAAGGAAAACCCCCGATAACTAAGTGTTTCAGTGTAGAATTTCCCTTGCAATAAAGAACTGAAATGAGGGTGTTTTGTGGTCCAAATCAATCAATACAAAAAGCAATTGAATAACAACAACAACAACAACAACAACAACAACAACAACAATAATAATAATGATAATAATAATCCAGATCTGTCTTGTGCAACTACTGCAAGATATGGAAAGAGAATTAAAATCTGGACACTTTCATTCTGGACAGGTGGCATTTTTAATAAGATTACACTAAAAATTAATGAGAACAACATTTCTTTTATACAAATCATTAATTTTGGTTCATTGCACACACAGCCTGCCATGGCTCCTTGCTTGCTTCCCGGCTACACACAAGCACTTAAATCCTACAAAAATGTTATCCAGTCATTGAGCAAGTGATATAAAAGTGAGTTGTTTTCATTTTCAGGAGGACGGTTTGGCTTTAGCCCATCTACATTTAGATACAAATTCACGGTCAAGTTAGAATAGACTCCCAGTGAAACAGGATTTCCAACAAAAGTGTTTGCTTGGTAACCATTTTAAAAAGTGTTTCAATTAAAACATGTATCAACATAATTAGCCAGGGAAGGAGAGGGGAGGGGGGAGGGGAAGGGAGGGAAGGAAAGAGGAGAGGAGAGGAAGGAAGGAAGGAAGGAAGACAGGAAGACAGGCAGGAAGGAAGGCACACTGGTAGGAAAGGAAAGGAGAAAGAAAAGGAAAGGAAAGGAAAGAGGAGAGGGGGAGGGAGGGAGGAAGGCTGGTATGAAAGAAAGGGAGAGGGAGAGAAAGAGAGGAAGGAAGCATGGGTAAGAAAGGAAAGGGAAAGGAAGAATGGAAATTATTCCCATTCAATCTGCTGTGTTTTTTTCCACCCCATTAAATGGTTCTTGTTTAGGTCACAAATTTCTTCTGCTCTCAATTTCTACCTCCATCACCCATAACCTTACCTTCTGAAGTGGTGTTAATATTCAAGGGTGACCTAGATTTATAGGATATTCTGAATTAAAAATGAGTTGGTTTGTTTTTGTTTTTATCATGACTTATCACAGGTTCTGAGCCAGCCCTGTAACTTTGGGGCCAAACTTACCTGTTTCACTGAGAGATATTTTGCAGAGATAGTTATTATCTGCTTAAAGGCCTGTAGCTCAAATATGTAATTTTGTTTCAGACCGTCTTTAATCTTTCAAAGTCATTAATCATTATTACGGGTGGGTAAATTAATGCAAACTAACTACAGTTGATGTAGGCATTTGTATCCTCACGATAGAAAATACTTTGACTGCATCGTCTATTAAAACAACAGAGATACAGAGATACATCTTTGAACATTATTCATTAACCATTTATATATTGCTCTGTTTCCTACACACACACGATACATTAGCGCTAATCCATCAATTGGAAGTCAAATGACTTTTAATAATTACAACTGGGAGGTCCTAGGAAAACACAATCATACCAACACCATGGTTGGCCCAAGCTGGTGGAAGATATTACTGATGTTGTAGCCAATTATGTATACAGTCTTATTTCTTATAAACAAAGATGGACCTTTTCCAGGGCATGCATTCCCCTCTGTCCTTCTGAACAGCAGATATAAGATATAAAACTATCTCTATGTGGCAAGATGGCAACAAAAGTCATAGGTCACATTCTTTTAAGATGGCCCTTCTATTGGCAAGCCAGACCCTGAAGGATATTCAAAGTTCTTCGTTTTCTTACTTATACTCATGTGCAATCAAACAAAATGGCAAATACAGTAGACAAGTTTTATAAATAGTATGTTTCATATGTTTAGTTAACTTGATAAACTTCAGCACTACTACTCTGCGAGAAGAGAATGGGATTTGCTCTTTGTCCATATACAGAAGCTGGCCGTATCAGAGTTTGGTGGAGTACTTGTTTTCTGCTTAGTAGTAGCTTGATAAGATTGTTGTCTATTGCTTCTTTGTTTATCTGATGCTAATCCCTGCTTAACTGAGTATTGATTGCTGACAAGGTGTTCTGGTCTTTTTGTTTCCGTTTTCGCCTTTGTTTGTCTCTCTTGAATTGTGTGTAAATGTTGTTTATCTCTATTTGCCTGTTGATGGTTAATTTGTCTGAATACCAAGCTTCCCTACCATTTTAGATTTCTGTCCCAGTTAAAATTATGATTAAGACTGTCCATGTGTTGTAAAATTAAAGAGTTTTCATCATTCCTTCTGACAGTTGGTTTATGTTCATGGATGCGTTCTGCTAGTCTTTAATCTGTTTGTCCTACAAAGTGGCTATTACATCTATTACACTGTATATTGTAGATCACTCCTATTGTTTCTTCTAGCTGAATGTCTGGAAGCGTCATGGTTTTTCGAGAGGCTACATTAGAGTGCCTGCTGCGATTCCTGAGAGTAGTGATCCCATGGGTATTCCTCTGATATGTTGGTATATTTGTCCATTAAACTGAAAATAGGTAGGGAAGTAGAAGTTGATGAAGTGATTTTGAGTATTTCAGTCTTAGTGTATTTGGGTAGGTCAGGTGGTTATGCAGTACTGCTATCATGGACTTTTTTTTTTAGCTCTAGTCTGTGCATGTAAGGAGTGCTGTGACATGAAATGAAATCATAATTTAATCTTCTTTTAATATTAGGTCTTTGATTTTCTTAAATCATCGTACAGGGGAGAGGATAGAATATTTGATCCCCTCTGTGAGAAGTCCAAGATAAAGAGGTATGCTGGACTTGTGTAACAATAGAAGCATGGAAGGAACAAATGGAGAGCAACTCAACTCTTTTCTAACACTGCAAATGTTTCTTAGTGAAGTAACAAAATGTCTGCAACCAAACACCAAGCTCAGAGGGCACCAAGGACTCCACAGTTCAACCCGGAGCTACAGAGATTCTCCAGTGTTAATAAAGTTTATTCTCTTCCATTTCATCCAAAGTTCCAGAAGATTATTAATTTACAATCTGTGATACACCTAAGAAGTTAAAAACAATATGCAATATTGCAACGTCCTATAAAGCTGTTGACCAGCAAGGCATTTGCTGAATTCTGTCAAATGGTTTTGCTGATGGAAACAACTTTCACTTGTTAGTATCCAGCAGCACAAAAGTCAGACATACTGTAAATTCCATTTAATGGAATTGTAGCCCAAGGTTAGATTTTGGTTAATGGAAGAAAACTTTTGGAACACGTTTTACTAGACAGAAGTTACAGAAGGAGGAGAGATAAATGATGGAATGGAAAAATGATTGCATAAATACAGTCAACAACTTCCTAATCTTTAAAAATGGGAGATAATAAACTGAAGGTGAGAATTGGAAAGTTCTTGGGTAATTAGACAGTGGTTTATCATAGCATTCATGTTACATTTGCTCTTGTGAGAGGACAGTTGAGATGCACCTTGGAAAAGTTTGTGATCCTACAAGATTCATGACCATGGCAGATTGTGGCTCCTTAGATTATAAAGTGCTTTAATTTTAAAAGAATTGATTCGCTCCAGCCCTGGAAACTGGAAATTAAATAAATGTAAGGGTGTATTACAAATCAAGCCCCATAAACAACATCAGAGTCATGGTGGCGCAGTAGTTAGAATGCAGTACTGCAAGCTACTTCTGCTGACTGCTGGCTGCCTGCAATTTGGCAGTTCAAATCTCACCAGGCTCAAAGTTGACTCAGCCTTCCATCTTCTGAGTTCAGTAAATGAGGACCCAAATTTCTGGGGGCAATATACTGACTCTGTAAACCATTTAAAGATGGTTGTAAAGAACTTTGAAGTAATATATAAGTACTATTGCTATCAGGCTCCATGGATGATTACATAAATTACAGTAAATGTTTGAAGTGGTTACTATTCTGAATACTTCCGTAATCATTTTATATGTAACTTTTGAATATTACTATGTACAGTAAGTTTTTTAAAAAATTAATAACAATTATAGTACTTGTTTCTATGGAATTAAATAAAATACAAAGCAAGATTGAATTTTAGCAGTTTAGATGGTTCTTGATTTGCTCTATTTCTGAACAGAGGAGACTCAACTCTGGTTAATCCTTGGAAAGATATCTCAAAGGGGCTTTTTCAAAAGGCAGCTGGACTATGTTTTTTTTTTTCTTTCAAGGAAGAAGATGTTTCCCTTCCCATCCAAGAAGCTTCATCAGTTCTGGCTGAATGATGTTTGGGGAAATGGAAGGATTAGTTCTGACCCTGTCCAGAACTGATGAAGCTTCTTGAATGAGAAGCGAAACATCTTCTACAAAAGAAAAAAAAAACTCTAGTTGCTTTTTGGAAGAATCTGCAAAAACATTTTGGAAAGCTAGGAAATTATAAGGGCTATAGATTAGATGGACAAGTTAAAAAAAATTCTGGAAGAGACAGCAGCAAAGCACATCTAGGACACTGCTCCAAAATTTGATTCTTGAAGGAAGCCTTACTATGAGCATGATCATTTTTTGATTTGGCTGCTACTATGACATGAATGCATTTTTCAGACTCCTAAGCCAATAGTTTTTTGTTGCTGGTTTAATGTATTAGGTTTTTAATGTATTTAATGTATTAGGCTGAATACATTAAATGTAAAAGGGACATTTATCTTGGAATAAAGGAACATTTCCCTAAAAGGCCATTTATACACAGTTCTACAAAAGCATACCCATGTGAACCTCTGAGACAACTGGAAAAGATTCATTATTCAACCCTATGTTTGTCTGTATGGGCAACTACCAATACTGACGAAGGATCAGTTTCTCTATTCTGCAACTGAGATACTATCTGATTTCATAATACTTCATAATATTAATGAGCCATGGTGGCACATGGTTAAAATGCAGGTATTGCAGGCTGACTATGCCCACTGCCAGGAGTTCAGTCCTGACGGGTTCAAGGTTTACTCAGCCTTCCATCCTTCTGGGGTGGATAAAATGAAGACTCAGATTGTTGGGGGCAAGAGGCTGACTCTGTAAACTGCTTAGAGAGGGCTGTAAAGCAGTAATCACCAACCAGTGGGCCAGGGACCACTGATGGTCCACAAGAAAAAAAATGGTGATCCACAGAGAAATGTCACCCCCAAATCACCTCTCAAAGCAATTAATCCAGGCTGCATGCTACCCACATGGCTCACGGGAACACAAGGCTTGCATCATTTGCATTGTGAAGAAAATGAGGTAGTGAGGGGAGAAGGGAGAAGGGAAAGGGTGGAGGGGGGAACTTGCCCCACTCACCCCACGCACCTTGCCTGGCCATCGGGCTGCTTCTTTCCTCTTCTTACTTCTGATTTGGCTGCACACAAGGAAAGCAGAAAAAGTCTTTCTTTCTCTCCCTCAGACTCCCCCAGAAATGAGTCTTTGGGACTCTGCAAGGCATCCTGTTCCAAGAGGCTGCATCAGCACGACAAATCTCACAAAGATTCATTTCT
>BLBF01000073.1:13742546-13754225 GCA_015471245.1 Laticauda colubrina | reverse complement strand
CCCCACCAGGCACCCAGGTGAAACCCAGCTTGCTAATGAATAGCAGCTTGCTAATGAAGAGCAGCCGTCCTTTCACACGAAGCCAAGCTGCACTGAAAGCCTCCAACAGAGGAACAGAGGGTTGCCAGCCAATCAAAGCCACAAAACAGACAGAAGAAACCAGAAACACCAATCAATCAAACTCCAAGTCCAGTGAACACAGACCTAGACTCCCAACCAATCAGGATAGGCCAGCCTCAAATTTAAAACCAAAGGCTGTGAGACCCACATCCATACAGAAGCCTGAGGATGTCAGATGAGATTCTGCTGAAACGTTGCTACAACTTTAACAGAACTACAATGACGTGGGATAATACCCGAAGGAAGCTAAACAGCACACATGTAACTACCCACGAAAACTAAAAAAACATATATATATGTCTCATCTGCCATCATCAGGCTTTTGTTTGAGTTCTGTTTGAGTTCTGTTACGAACCCAATACAGAAGCCTGATGATGGCAGATGAGATTCTGCTGAAATGTTGCTACAACTTTAAAAGCACAACTACAATGACGTGGGATAATACCTGAAGGAAGCTAAATTGCATTCATGTAAGTTCCCACGAAAACTTAAAAAAACATATAAACATACTGTATACACACACACACACACATATACTTCTATTTGTTAATCTTTTTCCATTATAGAGTTACTAATCTTGGTATCTTGTATCTGTTTTCTAACCATTTGTACAGTAGGTCCCTTCTTAATTTTGATCACAGGGGTGCTGCAAAGGTTGTAACTATGAAAAATGGTCATAATTTGCTTTTTTTTTCCAGTGCCATTGTAACTTTGAATGATCACTAAATGAACTGTTGCAAGTCAAGGACTGCCGGTATTTGGATAGTTCCTTTCCACTGTAAAATCACATCTTCTTTATGCGCCAGCTGCATTTTTCATGCACTAGTTGGGACTGTTATGTGGCATAGATGCATGATTACCCTAAGATTAATCAGAAGCTGTCTGCTCTTTTCAGGCTTTCAGGAGAAAGAAGCCCAAGATATTTTGTCTTCATTGATTGGATGAAAGATTCCAGTGATGGAATCTTATGAATTGGACATCAGGAATGCAAAGAATGCAAACAAGGGTCTTTCATCAGTGGACAAAAGGAATTTTTATCAATGGGATAAAAGGAATCCAAACCTCTTCTTTCCAGTTGCAGTGCAAAGTTTGAGCTTTCAAATAAAGAGAAGTCTGTGGGTCACAAAAGAGTAGGGAGAGTCAATTGAGATAAGTGTGGGGTTGAATGGCACCTTAGAGCATCAGTATGCATTTGTATTTATGTGTGTGCGTTCTTCTCGCCCCCTCCCAAATAGAAATCTGTAGGTTAAATCTTGTTTCAAATTTTGAATTGACCACTCATCCACAGCACATTTTTTTAAATTCTTAATCAGAACAGAGCTGGAAGAGACCTTGGAAGTCTTCTAGTCTAACCCCTTACTCAAGTAGGAGGCTGTATACCATTTCAGACAAGTGACTGTCCAGTCTCTTCTTAAAAACCTCTAGTGATGAATCATCCATAACTTCTGAAGAGAAAGCTATTCCAAAAGCCAAGAACAAGATAGATGCTCTTTTGAGAAGGCCTGGGACAATTATTATTGGCAAGTCTTATGATTTGAGTGAAGAGAAGGACTAGGGGTGGCATGATAGTAGTGTTCCAATATTTGAGGGGGTCAAACTATTTTTCAAAGCACCTGAAAGCCAGACAAGGAACGATGGATGGAAACTGATCAAGGAGAGATTCAACCTGGAAATAAGGATAAGTTTTCTGACAGTGAGAACAATCAACCAATGGAACAGAAAGAACAGTTCCACAACTTCAGAAGTTGTGGGAGCTTCATTACTAGAGGCTTTCAAGAAGAGATTGGACTGACATCTGTCAGGAATGGTGTAGGGTCTCCTGCATGGGTGGAGGGTTGAATTAGATGACCTACAAGGTCCCTTCCAACTCTGTTAATCTGTTAAATATACATATACATATGCTTGTTGTACAGGTGCTTGTTGGGTGAAGGGCACATAACATCCAACCTCTTTCTCAACCTTCCGCCAGGCATAGCAGAATACATCCTACTGAATTGCTGCCTGATGCATTAATCCACAAAAAAGTCAAAGCAATCTTCACCATTGCTGACCAACTTTCTTTTAATTCCAGCTCACAGTTCAGAGCATCTTAGTGTAATTAAAAATGCATTGTCAGAATATCAATTATCTGCTTTGTGGATGACGATTATTGCAATTGGTCCAACTTCACACAGAAGGCGAATGGACTTTTCAAAGCTTTGTTTTTCTTTTGAGTTTCCTTTTCCTCCCTCCTTCTTTCAAATTTTGACTTTTCTGATTAGAGTGTTCATATAGAGGCTGCTTGTATCTGATCATCAGACTGTTCCGGACAACATCAATGCAAGTTTTTGAACCTGTTTAGATTGCTGTTATTATCAGCATCTTCCAGGCCCAACGGAGAATACCAAAAAGTACAATTGTTTTAACGACTGTGAAATTGACATATGAAGCTGAAATCCGAAAGAAGCTTTCATGGGATTTTAAACACTGTTTTCTTCCATATGCCATCCCAATTATTATTTAGATATTACATTCCTAATTTACTGTTAAGGTTGATTAGAATTCAAGCCTCTCCAAAGCATTGCACCAAAGGTCTTGGGCTGTGGAAAACATTTTTATAAAATAATCCATTAATGCAGAGGAGTGCAACTAAATTAGTTAGCAATTTGCTGAGCATGAATTAATGAACAGAGCTTCTCCCAGATCCCAGAGTTGTAATTTTCATAATAACCTCAGACCTTTATTTGGCAGGTTGTTTAGTTTTTTTTTTCGTTTGAAGGTTTTCATTAGTCTAATGAGGACTATACAAGGGCAAGCAGTCAGCACAATTTACATGGGGAAGCTATCATAATAAATGAAGCAATTTGAATAACATGCAAGGGTTTATGCAACACGATAAGAAGAGATTGTGGAGTGAGATTCAGAGGTAACCAATACATTAGACCAACTAATAACTGAAGTAATCCCAATAAAAGGCTTAAGCGAAAGGAATGAAATTAATGTTATATACAGAACTGTAATGATATGATCCATGATTCATTAGATTAATAAAAGTGTTCAATTGTTTTTAGTGCTTTCAGCTTTTAGACACTTTAATTGGGATAGCTTACTAGATCCACTTGGCTTAGTTGAGTTGGAGGCTATGGCTGGTTGGTTAATTTTGTTTGTTTTTAATGACTTTTCTCTTTTTCATCTTTTTTCATTTTTTTTAAATAACCATAGCGGTCATAGAACTAACTGTATTCAGTATGGAAATGTGTTTGAAGACAGTAATGGCTTGTTTTATATTCATTTATTATTTGCAGAATTTTGGCCTGATTGGCTTTAAGTGGCATACAAAATCCTGTATATAAAATTGTATTTGTATATCATTTTAGCCATTGTCAATCCACTGTGGGAGGAAGGCCTCTTTCACATATTTCCAACCAATATGGTCCTGAGCTTTCTTTTATACTTGTGGAGCTCTTTGATTCATCTTGTTTTAGGTCTCTTTCATGGATGCTTTTCATCAAGTAGGATTCATTCTATGATTGCCTGCCATTAATACTTCTTGCTATGTGACCAGCCCATTTCCATTTCCATTCTTTCACTCTCTTGATGGTGTTGTATATTTTCACTTGTTCTCTAATCCATGTGCAGGTCTTTCTATCTTGTCTTGTGATGCTGAGCATGCATCTTTCCTCCACTCTTTGTGCCACTTGTAGTTTTTATATGGGTAAAAAAAGATGTTGAGGTTCTAGAAAGAGTGCAAAGAAGAGCAATAAAGGGAATCTAGAGGCTAAAACATATTGTAAGAATTGGGTACATCTAGTCTAGTGAAAAGAGGGACCAGGGAGACATGATAGAAGTATTCCAGTATTTGAAGGGCTGCCACAAAGAATTTTTAATTAATTAATTAATTAAACATGAGGGAAAAGGTGAGGAGGGAAACTGAAGAAGTTTATTTCAACTCTCTTTAATCAATTGAGAAGTGAAAAGCAGTGAAGAGTATCTACTGTTTCTTCTAACCTGCAGAATAAAAACAGTTGCTTAAAACACATTGTGATGACCCAGAGTGTCCCACAAATGTAACAAAAAACAAAATGTAAATAAATGTTCTTTAATGCCTTCAACTTGGCTTCATTGTTCAATTGTTCACAGTTGGAGATTTCCAAAATAACATTCCAAACAAAAGAAATACAGTCCAACTCAAAGAACAGACAACGAAGCAATAAAAAAACCAAAAACAAACCGCACTGAAGAAAGTTCCACGACAGACCAGTATAATTAATTACAAACTTCAAGAAGATAACCAGGTATAGTCCGATGGAAAAACGCCAACCAAGATAAACCTCATCCAGAAATAAAACACTCTTTGTTTCCAGCATTTGCTAGCACGCAGGTCCAAACTCTTATGCAGTTCTCACACCAGTAATCCATGAAGAGAATCAAGGCCCTCTCCTCCCACGTCTTTCCCTTTTCCTCTCCTCCCTGCATGCCCTAGCATGGGTAGAGGATGGGCCTGGGTACTCCTCTGCCTGCTCAGTTGGCCTCTGCCCTTCCCCACCTCTGGAGCCACCCTTCTCCTCCCTGTTGGCTGTTCCTCCTCTCCCCCAGAGTGAGTCTCCAACAGGGGCATGACACACATACTGTATTGTGAAGGACTATTAGAAAGTATTTGGATTCTAGTTGGAGACCAAAACAATAATATTAAGTACAGCAATTTTCTTTCTCAATAAGTATTTTATATTTTGTGGGATATGGAGAGATGCTGGAGAAATATGCATGTGATGAATTGCTGTATATGTATAGGATTGAAAAGGGGTACTGTGCCCCATATGCAGAGAAGAGCAACAAAGATGGTTAGGGGACTGGAGGCTAAAAATATGAAGAATGTGGAACTGGGTATGTCTAGTCTAATGAAAAGAAGGACGAGGAGTGACATGATAGCAGTGTTCAATACTTGAGGGGCTGCCACAAAGAAGAGAGAGTTCAGCTATTCTTCAAAGCACCTGAGGGCAGGACAAGAAACAATGGATGGAAAGTAATCAAGGATAGAACTAACCTAGAACTAAGGAGCGATCTCCTGTTAGTTAGAACAATTAATCAGTGGAACAACTTGCCTCCAAAAATTGTAGGTGTTCTATCACTAGAGGTTTTTAAGAAGAGATTGGATAGCCATTTGTCCACAATGGTATAGTGTCTCCTGCTTGAACAGTATATTGGACCTTCCAAGATCTTTTCCACCTCTGTTATTCTATTCATTAGATGATTTTTTTTCCACTTTCTTTTTCATTCCTCACCCTCTTCTGGATCTCACCACTGAATAGCATAAGATATTTTGTTCGATCTGATCGGAAATGAAGACGTTTTAATGTCACCAGTCTTGTCTAACAGCTGCATTTAGCCTCCAAGAAGTTTTGTAAGGAAGTTTCAGTCAGCATGACTTATCTTGGGATAAGGGTGAGTGATGTGTCTTACTCATATATGCTCTTTTGTCACACCTCATATACAAAGAAGTTAACCAGAGCCAACGAGAGCCTTGCCAGCAGCAATTCTGTAAAGGAAGTTGCTTCCAAATAACTTCTTAGAAGCTTTTTGTAGGTGAATACCGAGAGAGTAATGTTTGTCAGACACAGAAAAAGAACTGCAGAAGAGGCTGAGTGAGTATCAAGCTGTAGAAATCCAGTGGCAGTAGCAGATGAGACAGAAATGAAGGAGACTTTCCGAATTCTCCTAATGAACTTTGGGGAGGATACTCATACAAGGCTTAAATCTCCAAATTATTTCTGCTATTATTTTCTCGTCAGTCCTAATTATTCTCTTTTAATGGGCTGGTCCATGATGGATTAGCAAACAGACTTGCCCTCAGCAAAAGACCCAGAGAAACTTCAGATAAAATTATGAGATGGTTTTTCTGTCAGGCCCTTTGTTGGACAACAGGGGCTAAGATATGACCTTCGAATCTGATGTGCTTTGAATATGGTTATATTTCAGCAACAGTGATGTCATTGTTGCTCCAGGAAAGCTATAGAGATAGATATACCCATATGTGGACCTTGAGATAGTGCTGATATATAACATGATCAATATCTGCTTTTAATTATAGCAAAGCAGGCGGGTGCTATCTGCAGCCAACATCAACCACGTGTGTGCAATATCTTTCCTAAGCATTACGTGACAAAAAGCATTTGTAATTATATTTACTTCTGAAGGATTATGGCTCATAGTTAAACCAAGAGAGGCATCTTGTCATTTTCAGAATCTGTTAAAGGTGACAGAATCTATTTTTCTGCCAACTTCTGAAGACCAGGCAGAGAGCAAATTTGCTGTGGTCAGCTAAGTGTAACCACTGAGCAGGAAAGTGAATTTAATAATGCATTATTGTTCTTCAGTGAAGGTGAACTGTTACAGCGCCTTTGTTATACCACGGACTATGCCTGTGCTTAGGTTTCCAGATGCCGTGCAGATTACCTGATTAAAATCTCTAATGCATGATAAAATATACCAAGTAGGCTTGGTATTAACATAAACACATCAGGTTTTGGAGGACAATGGCACTAAAGCTAATTGGAAGTATTTACTACTTCGTTATACAATGCATATCGCAAATAAGTTTGTTTTTTTTTTTTTTATGACAGGGAAGGCTAAATGAGAAGAAACTGTACATTTACAAGACTTGCAGCTATGCTATGATTATTTTCAGGTAAAGAGAGGAAAATAAGCACTGGTTTTAGTGGCAACCCAAGCTTCTGAATTCAGGTCTTTTACATTGGTAGCAGGCAAGTGAAAAAGCATAAATGGTTTGGCAACCTATTTTGGTTTCTGGCCAGCTTCTTTCCATCTTGTGTGAAATGTTTCTTTTCCAGCCCTTGTTTGGAAATGGAGTCTGATAATAGCTTTTCTAACATGGATTGTTCTCCCATCTTATTTCTGGATACACCATTGTTTGAAAGCTACAAAGCAACATTCACATATAGAAAGACAAACCAATGAAATTACTTCTGTGGGGTTATTAATTCTGTGCATCCAGAGAGTTTTCAGTCCCACATCTCCATATCTACAGTTTCAGGATTCCCCAAGATTAGGCATGAACTGAATGGTAGATTCCCAGAGACTTGGATAGAACTAACCTCATTGAAATTCAGAACCAAGGACCATCACAGAGAATGTTAAACACCTTTCTTTACAAATCTCTTCTCTTTATGTTGGCCATACTTTTCATTCTTTCTCAGCCTGCATCTTTTTTTTTTTTTGCTTTCTTTTTTCTTCAGTGCAATCAGCTTTATTTATTTTTTCCCTCACATAATCCAACTGTAATAATAGAGCTGTTCCATAGACTGTGGAGAAGATGGCAGTTTTAGGCCCAGTGCAGCAATTCTTTAATTTTTCCCCTGCTGAGCTTCTGAATGCAGTTTCCCAATAATATGGGCTTTGTCCTCCTTTCTGAGAGAAAGGCATTTATTAAACAATTTCAAATTAGGTATTATAAGAATGCAAGTGCAGCATACCAACACATGTTGTGGAATTAAAGCTAACCAAAGGAAGCACCTGCCATAAATATAACTACAGAGAAAGGAAGGTCAACATGCAAGCAGAAAGAAAGGGTTGCAAAATAAAGTTCGACTTTAAGACTATTAATAGAATAAGGTGTGAACATTTTTTTTAATTTTGCAATATAAAACAGGACAGAGCAACAATAGTCTCAGAAGGGATGTACCAAATTTCTCTATGATAGGTAGGTTGTAAATGACAGAAGCTTTCCTTGTTTTCGTTATGCATTCATTTCCACCTGAACTTTATGAAAGTCAGTGCATAATTAATAAATACATAATAAAATAATTGCCCCATTGTTTGTTAAAGAGGAGCATCTCATTTACAGACCATTATAATCCTTGTAACTAACCTCTTGTTAGTTTTGAAATCACACAGACAACAAAGCAATCACCCCTTTCAGAACTGCAAGGTTAAACAAAAGCCAGAGCCTCACAAATAACATTGTCAAATTTCTAATCTGATGTGAAATCTGCAGGTTGCATCATGTTGGGTGAAGAATAAGACAGACAGCTGGTTATTTCTTGCAGTGTTCCTTCCCCTGGTGCTGTTTACAAGCTGCATATTATCTTTTAGAGAGGTTGCGATGCCTAAGCTTTCTAATTTGTGCACTATTTATCCTATCCGGATTTGCAAACCTTTTGAAATGGCCTTTTTTTTCCTCGGGAAGCCCCTCCCCGGTCACCTTTCAAAATGAAAGCAAAAAAAAAAAAAGGTTAAACAAAGCAGGAACCCAACAAACAGCCTACTCCAATTTGTAATCTAATGCCAGGATCTACTATTTGCTTTACAGAATTACAGCCATTCAGTGTAAAACAGATGCAGATCACTTGATACTGTTGCCCTGCCATAATACAAATGACTTGATTTTATTTTTTTTTACTAGGTGGATAGCATTTCCTGTGTTCCCTAAGAAATTCCAGAAACCACAGATTAACCAAGTGGAAAACCCTGGTCAGCTTCTCGGCCGTGACCTTGGCAGTCATTCAGAAGGAAATTTGTAGAGTGAAATGTTTCTCAGCTGAGTGGCAAGACTGTGCTGGCTTGCTCCAAAGAACAATTTGAATTCCTTGAAGTGACAGATAAGAGTGGCTGACCATTTGGTTGCTTTCATCCTTCACTGAGAAGGCCTGAGTTTTCTCAGTGAAGGATTTATTGGTTTATTTATTTCATGTATTGATGGGGCCACCCATTTACCTGAGCACTCTGGATGGCACCCAAATAAAAGCAACAGTTGGAATCCATAACTTCAAAAAAGTGGCATTAAAAATATAATAATAATAGCAGTTGAGGCACCTAAAAAAATTGGCTCAGAAAATAATCTGCACCCACATCAGAAGTCCATCAACACCTGGAGGAATAGTTAGCTCTTTGCAGAACAAGGTTGGAATTGTCTATATTTTGGAGGAAGCTGTTCCAAATCAAGCACTTTGACAGTGAAAGTATACTTGTAAAAGTCCGCATCCAATATTTCTCCATCAATAAGACTTAGAGAATAGTCCCTCTGTCCAAACTGGTAGAGTAGAAATAATGGCCTGTTACTCCACACAGAATCTCTCTGTCTGTCTAGTTATCTGTCTACCTACCTATCATGTTTATATAGCCATCTATCTCACAATTAAAGTGACTCTAGGCAGCTTTGCAATAAAAACAACCAAGATGTTAAAACAACTACAATGAAAAGACAACAACAATATTGATAATATATTGAAAACAATGTAGCCATCTATCTACTCATCTTGTCATTGTCTTGAGATCGCCAGCAGCTTTAAACAACCATATTTTAAGGGACTCCTGGATGTATGTCAAGGATGAGGCCAATCTCATGCGGAGGCGGGAAATGGTGCTCTACAGGCAGGGGTGGGATTCAGCCGGTTTTCACTGGTTCAGGCGAACCGGTTATTAAATTACCCTCCCACCACAAGCAGAGTGGATCCTGGGCACTGCAATAGAGAAACGGGCAATGGAGCAGCTGGCGGTAGGAATGGAGAAGGCCACTTTCCCTCTTTCTTCACCTTGCTCCTCTTCCTTCCCCCATGTCATTTGCTCTATTGCCCATTTCTCCAATGCACTGCAGCACCCAGGATTCACTTTGATAGCAGTGTGTGTGTGAAATTTTACAACCGGTTCTCCCAAGGTCAGGTTGACCATCATGGCAGGCTCATTCCACATATACGGTGGAGCTGGAGAATGGGGATGGGCCACGCCACCCACAACAGCCAACCTGACCTTGAGTGAACCAGTTGTTAAATTATTTGAATCCCACTAGTGTCTATAGGGTGGGTGCCACAACAGAAAAGGGCCATCTCCTGGGCCTTTCCAGGTGAAACTCATATACAACATGCTTGTCTCGGGGAGTTAATGTAATATATGAAGTAAATCCTTCAGATAACCTATCAAATAATGGGAAATCACTAAATATGCAGAACTCTTAAAAACCACAGCTGCTCAGTTTTCTCAAGATATCTGGAAGAGGAAGGCTAAATGTTCCTGAACAGAAACATAGACACTATGCAAAGTGCATATTACATACTGCATTATTATTATTGTTGTTGTTAATAATAATAATAATAATAATAATAATAATAATAATAATAATAATAATACATGATTATATATAATGGGGCGATGTGATGACTCAGTGGTTAAGAAACCAAGCGTGTCAACTGGAAAGCTGACAGCCTAGGTTTGAGACCCAAACATTACAATGGGGTGAGCTCCTGTTCTCATCCCAGCTCCTGCCAATCTAGCAGTTCGAAAGCATGAAAATGTGAGTAGATAAATAGGTACCACTTTGGTGGCAAGACAACAGCATTCTGTGTTTTGCTGCAAACTGCTCTGTGCTGCAGTGTGGTGTCATGCTGGCCACATGAGTGTGGAAATTTCTTCAGACAATGGTGGCTCCCTCAGCTAAGAAACAGAGATGATCACTGCCCCCTAGAGTTGGATACAATTGGACAGTCGAAACCTTTATCTATGTATAATGTATTATTATTAATACATAATAAGAGCCAAGGTGGCACATTTGTTAGAATGCATTACTGCAGTTCTGCTGATTGCCGGCTGCCTACAATTTGGCAGTTCAAATCTCACCAGGCTCAAGGTTGACTCAGCCTTCCATACTTTCAAGGTGGGTAAAATGAGGACCTAGATTGTTGGGGGCATTATGCTGACTCTGTACACTGCTTAGAGAGGGCTGTAAAGCACTGTGAAGCGATATATAAATTTAAATGCTATGCTATGTTATGCTATAATAATTCTGGTGGTTATAAATGGTGAGAAAGCAAATATTCTAGAAGGGGTGAAGTAATAATGTCTGCCATAAGGCATTGCCTACTTCCTACTTTGGTGTCCCATTATCAGAGTTCTCCAGACCGAAATCAAGGCATGAAACTTTATTGCTGATAATGTTTCAAAAGGACAGATCTGCCTGCTCAGAAATCTTTATCTAGCTCCCATATTTCCTCCCTTGGCTGAGCCATTAAAGGTGGTAAAAATATAAATATATTCTAATTGTTTTCTTTGATATTTTGAGCACTGTGGTCGAAAGATATTTTTGTTAGTGGCCTTGAACATTTTGAAAAATTTAGAGGAACTCTGGGGTAATGGTGTTTTCTTCTTTAGTTCTGAATTAAGTTCCTTTGGGGATCTTTTGAGATGGAAAGATGAAGAAGAAATCAAATTGAGATTTTGATAACGCATGAAATTTTGCCCAGGTAGTTCCCAGGAAACATTGGACTATAAGCTTTTTATAGAGTGGATTGTGCAGAAAAACCTCAAAAGTATAATAGATATTTCACAGTTCCTACCTTTATCAGCCTTCATTTCAAAACCTGTCAAAATTGCTCACCTCTGTTTAGCCTTTTCATTATGTTAGTCTCAGAGCTCAAAATCTGCAGCATATAATAAATGCCATATTTTTCTAGGATTCTTGGAACCACAAAATATTTCCTGAATCAAATTCACTAATTCTGTTCCTGTTTGTCTGCCTCTTCCTTCCTCTTTCTTTCTTTCTTTCTTTCTTTCTTTCTTTCTTTCTTTCTTTCT
>BLBF01000073.1:13694717-13707055 GCA_015471245.1 Laticauda colubrina | reverse complement strand
GGAAGGAAGGAAGGAAGGAAGGAAGGAAGGAAGGAAGGAAGGAAGGACTTTTTACTATAAATAATTTTTGTCAGGGTTTTTCAATATTTACTTCATTTTGGTAAGCAGTTTTATATAGCAAAAAGCATTTTTGGGTAGAAGACCCAATTCCTACCGTATGTTTTTTTGTTATACATTTAATGACCCACAAATTGCACTTGGAAAATATAGTTATGTATGAATCAGATCCAACTTGCACATTGATTGAGTCTTAGGTTTGGTTGTTTTGATAAAAACTGCATTTCTCCCCATCTCTACTGATCAGCATTCCCACCACAGAATTTGCTAACTTCATCAGAATTAATTGACTTGAGATAGGGATGTACAATCAGTTCAAAGCAATTAACAAAGTATGAAGGATTTTTATGCAGCCTGGAGAATATCATTTTTATTGTCGCATAAACTTTTGTGAGAGAGATTGTCCTTGGTTAAGTAATTTCTACATTGATAAGAAATTATTTGATAGCTTAATGTTTCCTCCACGTTAGAAGAATTATGAAGCTGTATTCAAGGATGTATTATTCCTGTTCACTGCATGTCTTCACTCAGCACACTTCTGTTGAAATAAAAGTTAGATGACTGTGTAGCCTGATGTAGAAATATTCATATTTATTGTCATAAATCCCTGGTATTATTAATCTGGGTTTCCCTTTCAATTGTAGCAAATATCAAAAGGCCAGTTCAAGCACTCGAAGGAAAGATCCAAGTGTACAACTTAAGAGGAACCAGTAGTAGCTACAACCTCCTGATGGGCCCCCTTTTTCAAAGCCATGTTGATTACCTCTGTTTGTTTCATTCACACTTTTAGATGTTGTACCTGAAGCACACCAGGTGTGCTTTTAAAAGACCATAAGTACACCCTTAAAAGAAGTTCATTATGTAGTGTAATAAAAGATTGTTCACAGTTTAAAATGCAAATTAATTCATAGTTCATACAAGGTGGGGAACTGGAGTCTCCATTTCAAGTAACTTCTAGATGGAATTAATAAGTAGGTAATCTGTATATAGCATGGTGGGATTTATGGAATATTTCTAGGTGGAAAAAAAAACAACCCTCTTCCCATTTTCTTACTTTTCAATCTTCTCTCTTTTGGAACTTCAAAGATAAGTAATACAGATTTTTAAGGATTTGTGGTGGGGGTTTCCTCAGAAATCAGAAAGCATTTGGAGATGACAATCAAGTGATATGGAGCCAGTGGACTTCAGAAACCCCAATTCCTATCTTCTCTTGAAATTCTTCTTGTGCAATAACTAACTGGATTCATTCAGATAGTTCCAAATAGCTTTTGCATTCAAAAAAATGTGAATCCCAGCAGCAAGCTATCCTGAGGACTGCCTCTGTCCTGATTGGTGAATTGTATTTATCTTTAGATAATCTATTCCTTAGGCCAACGGGAGATGTTCTCGAGATCCTAGTCTGGAAAAATGTGGGAAATGAGAGTGAGACTTGTGAAATATTCTACAGGGATCAAGTTGCTCTCCTGGTTGGGTTATGAAGAGTGTACTCTACTTATCAAGAGGTGCCTGCATTTCATATGGGGAGCAATTTGTGTCTCAAATGCCTTGAGGACTATTGAGAAAGGCTGGTGTTTCTGATGGAATTTCAGAATTGATGTTCTCATTGAAAAATTTGGTGGATATTTTAAGAACTATATTAAGATATAGACCCTCAAGATTTATTGTCTCTGGAAGATAGAAGTTTCTAAACTTTAGCCAGGTAGGGAAAAGATTTTCTGATTTATGTAGCAAGTGACTAAATGGTACTCACCAAACTCTCCTAAATGTATCATGGTTAAACATAGGAAATGAATTCCAGGAAGTTACTTTGGCATTTTAAACATTGTACAAATAAATTAAAATATTAAAAATACAAATGTATCCAAATCAAATCTTTATATATGGTTTGAAACCAAAAACTAGAAAAGAATTAGCAATATGGATACCATGAATATAAAAAAGAATATAAATTAGTTTCAAAAATTGAAAGATAATCCTGTAACCATAATAATTAATACCATGCTATTAATAAAAAATGTTGCTACTTTCTTGGAGATTTATAAAGAACAGTTATTCAGGAGAAAGGCCACGATGGCAAACAAGAATCAGAACTTATTTTTGTTAAAATAATTTTATAATCTTAGTTACTAGTTTCTTTTAGGTTGTTTTATTTTTCATGCTTAAAATGTAATAATGTTACTCCTTAAAAAAGGAAATATTAAGTATTGATTGCCATTGGGTATACAGTGGACATTTTAACAGTAAGACAGATTCTAAGTCCGAATAAGAAACAAGTTTGTCTTTCATATTGCAGTGCTTTTTTGTTGTTGCTTGCTTTCAATATTTCTCATGTAGGTACATTCACAGCATCCTTGTAAACCATTCAAATACCCTAGTGAAATGAGGAAATGCACATATTAAAAACAAACAAACCATGTAGTTGTTATTTTAGTGATTGCTTCTCAAGAGTAAATTCATTGAGTTCAGAATGAGTTATTTACAGAAAATTAAAAAAAGTTTAAGATTGAGTCTAAATGATTTTGTTCCTAAACACAAGGAATTGGGTATGTCTAGTCGAGTGAGAAGGAGGTAGAGTGTGATATGATAACAGTGTTCCAATATTTGAGAGGCTGCCACTAGGATAAGAAAGTCAAACTATTTTCCAAAGCACCTGAAGGCAAGCTAAGAAACAATAGATGTAAATTAATCAAGGAGAAGTGCATCCTAGAACTAAGGATAAATTTCCAAACGGTGAGTACAATCACCCAGTGGAATGGTCTGCCTTCAGAAATGGTGGATACCCCATCACTGGAGGCTTTCAAGAAGAGACTGGACATCTATTTGTCTGGAATGGTATACAGTCTTCTGCTTAAGCAGGGAGTTGGACTAGAGGGCCTCCAAGGTCTCTTCCAACTCTAGTTATTCTATGTTCTATTTTCTAATTGTCAGGGCTCTAGTATATTACAGATAGTAATGAGATTTACCTTCTCGTGCAAGCCTTTGTATTTATACTCAGTGTCATCACAACTGTTTTCAGGTACTGCTCTTTACTATTGGCAAAGTTCAATTTTTCTAAGAAGTCAACTGCTAAACCCATAGTTCCTTTTAGAATGAAAAAAAGTACTATATTGTTGTATTTATTTCCCTAGAAACACATAACTGTCCATTGGTGCCTTAAAGTGAAAAATATCAATGCAGTGTAGAAAGTCATTTGGGCTGTGATTATCTTAGATTTGCACAAATAGAGTTAGTGGATGAAATTTAGGTCCTGGAGTCACATGTTTTGCAAGCTTTGCTGATATTAATAACTGTTTTATTCCTCCTGTTGGGACAAATAGCCTCAACATAAAACTTTTCACACAGAATGAAAGAAGTGGGGGACACACTGGAAAAAATATTCACATCCATCACCTACTTATGATGAACTGTCAAGGAGTATATTAAAATATGGGAAGCCTTTGGAAGGATCCTGAGAGGGTGGGGAGAGTAGGTCGGATTCAGTGATAACAGACAAATCTCAAGCTACACTATGTTTTGTAAGATTCTGCTTCACTCTTGTTAGCACCAGAATGTATAATTGACAATCATTGATTGCACTCTCTTTTATTACTCCCCCCTTCTCCTCCTCTTTTCTCTACCAGAGTTGGAAGGGACCTTGGAGGTCTTCTAATCCAATCCCCTGCTTCTGCAGGAAACCCTACACCACTTCAGACAAATGGTTATCCAACATATTTTTTAAAAAAAAACTTCCAGTATTGGAGCATTCACAACTTCTTGAGGCAAATTGTTCCACTGATTAATTGTTCTAATTGTCAGGAAATTTTTCCTTAGTTCTAGGTTGCTTCTCTTCTTGATTGATTTCTACCCACTGCTTCTTGTCCTGCCCTCAGGTGCTTTGGAGAGTAGCTGGACTCCCTCTTCTTTGGGGCAGCCCCTGAGATGTTGGAACACTGCTATTCTGTCACCCCTAGTCCTTCTTTTCATCAGACTAGACATACCCAATTCCAGCAACCATTCTTTATATGTTTTAGCCTCCAGTCCCCTAATCATCTTTGTTGCTCTTCTCTGCACTCTTCCTAGAGTCTCAACATCTTTTTTACATCATAGCAACCAAAACTGGGTGCAGCATTCCAAATGTGGCCTTACCGAGGCATTTTAAAGTAGTATTAATACTTCACGTGATCTTGATTCTATCTCTCCATTTAGGCAGCCTAGGACTCCTGTCCTCCTCCTCCCCCACTCCTCCTCTTCCTCCTCCTCCTCCTCGTCTCTCTCACTCTCTCCCCTCTCTTTCATTCTCTCTCTCACGCAGTCAAAACACTTCATATTTTAAGTAAATTGATAATCAGCTCAGAGAACTTTGGCTGTCATAAATATTTGGACTCTAAAATATAATTATATTGCCATGGTTCTGTTCTGCTTAAAATGCAAAACATAACTTCTTTTTTTCTGTTGCAATAAAATTATCTATAAGGGATAGTGTTAAATACTGGCAGTAGTACATTAAAACGTCAGATAAGTTAAAATTTTTAAAATACAGAATTGTCAAACAGTTATATAAAGAATGCAGGTTGCTAGTATAAGTTTCAAAAGGCTAATAGTTGAACACTAACTTTTTAAATGAATGAAGGGGGGAGAAAGTGAAATGCTTGGGAAACACAATTTATTTACTTAAAATGTAAAACATGTCATCGTTAAATAAAGAATCTCAAATGTTTTAGCATTTCATTCTATGACATCATTGTGGTCAATGTACACAAGCACTTCTATTTATTTATTCAATTAAATTTAGATATTTTCTGACTCCAGATAACTTACCGTATAATGGAAATAGTGAGGAGGAAAGGAGTATAAACAGTGAAAAAAAGAACTAGAAAAGAACAAAGAAATGTATTGTGAATACAATACAATCAAATACAACCAACAGAGACTCAACTATCCTAAAAATTAAAAGAACTACATGTATTCATTTCATTTATAATAGATCAAAACATTTTTGATCACTCAACTAATAAATGATATTTCAATGGTCCATGTCCAAAATATCTCCAAATTTCTGTTTCTCATCCCTATTGTTCTGACCCAGCTCCCCAAACATAACAAACCTTCTGACATGAACTCAAAAGATTCCTTTATGCCGGCAGCCCCAGGAAAAAGTTTTCCTTGCAGGCTAACAAGTCCAGCAAGTTCAGAGGAGGAGGATATGTTTGAATCTGCAGAGGAAAGCTTAGAGCTGAGTATTGGTCAGGATCAGGGCTCAGAGAATGCTAGCCTGACAAGGCAGCTTCAGCAAGGTTGAGAAGATGAGTAATAGGCTGAGGCTGATGAATTACAGCTGCAGTAAGTTGGTCAGCAGGCACCAGGCAAGGACCAGGAGCAGTTGTCACCCCTTAGCAATGAGGAGCAGGAGGAGTACATACCTCCTCCTGATCCTAGGACAAGTAGACAGAGAGGAGACAGGCACTATAGCAATAGCACTTAGACTTATATACCACTTTATAGTGCTTTAAAGCCCTCTCTAGGCAGTTTACAGAGTTAGCATATTGCCTCCAACAATTTGGGTCCTCATTTTACTCACTTCGGAAGGATGGAAGGCTGAGTCAACCTTGAGCCTGTTGGAATTTGAACTGCCAAATTGTAGGCAGCTGGCTGCAGCAGAAGTAGCATACAGTACTGCACTTTAACCACTGCACCACAGAAGCTCCTATGAGCTGGTCAACTATGAGCTGGTCAACTCCTGACTATGCTGGTCAACTAGTTTACTTGTGAGGAGACAACCTTGCCCCATGAAGAACTGCATTGCATTGCCTACTTAACCCAGCCCTGAGGAATCTAGTGTTGCTGGAGCAACATGCCCAGTTCTGTGCCTTGTGTTTTTTGTGACTTGTCTCCTGGCCTGTCCAACTCCTGGACTGCCTGTGGACTCAGTTACCCAGTGAATCTTGCCATGTTGAGCTCAGGTGTTGAGCTCAGAATCTGAACTTGTGTAATTGGGGTGTTTTCTGAGGACCTGTTTGGGGGGTTTGAATAAACACCTATAGAACTCTTGCCATGCGTGTGAGGAGGAGTGGGGCATCAAATATGGCAGTACAAAGAATTAAACTATAATTTGTAGGAATTGGATGTCCCAAATTCATAAATCTGGACGAAGTCCCGTACAGCTCAAAATCTTATTGCTAGAATTGTTCTCTACTGCTGTGATTTTTCTTCTTCTTCTTGTTTAGCCTGTGAGAACATCGTCTAGTAAGATTACCTCTGCTAATGGGAATAGACATTTATATTATTAATAAAGATACAGCATCTTTATTAATAGTAATAAATATATACTAGGTAGAATCTCATACTTAAAGGTTTATTTAACCTTTTCCCCTGGCATTTGAAATGAGGTTAGCGAAAGAAAAACCGGCACCCATAATCCATAGGACTTTCTGTAAATGAGTAATATGTCCTCATCACAGGAGATTCGCAGAAAACCAGCTGTTCTGCTCAAATTTTTTATTCTCCCCAAGGCTTTGTTTGGGAGTAATTCTTTTCTAAGACTGACAACACAGCATATGTCAAAAAAAATTACATTGATAAAACTCAATTCAAAGATGGAACCAAAAATCTGTGTTCTTTGCCCTTTATTTGACATTGTGGATGCATAATTAAAATTAAACAAAAATCAAGTGGCCTTTACATTCATACTTTATAATATTTTCGTATTTGGATTGAAGACTACATAAAGATACCTATCTCTACTCACCTGCTATTAGCAAGACTGCAAACTCTGGAGGTTGACATAGAAGGTAAAACTGCTCATCCAGATGCCAATTTCACAACTGTCTTGGTGAGAATTGTGCTTTTGTGTGTCTTACCTTAATCACACTTTAGAGATTAGAAATGGCCAACCTTTACTGCTTTGGAAGTTCTCCAAAGAAAACATTAAAAGCTTGGAAAAGCTTTTCCATCTTCTTCTGATTCATGGGGTTTTTTATAACATATTTCAAAACAAAAGTGCGAACTTCTGAAAACATGCCTGACCTTTCCATGGAATAAGAAGTCATCGCCTTGCTCCAAGGGCTTATTCCAACTACCGACAGGATGCAGTAAATGATGGGTGGTGAAATGGAAACTACAGTAAAAACACTTTGTTGCACAACTATTAGATTTGGTCTGTTAATGAACTGTTTGCATGAAAAGCTATATCCGTGTCCCTCCACCTTTGCCTCAAATCTAATTGTGATTTTAGCCGCATCAATGAATGTCTCTGCAAACAGCTTTTGTAATCTTCGTGTTACGGAATGTATTCCAATAGCTTAGGAAATAATCAAATTTTAACTTCTACAATGAAAGGAAAGCTTTTTTTTCTTTTCTTCTCCTTGCTTCTTGCACATCTTTTCAATGAAGGGAGGAGAAATGTTAAGATTTACATAAAAATCTGAGAAGAAGTTGCTTGGCTTAGCTTGGCAGAGGATAGAAACAAGGAAAGGCAGAAAGGAAAGAATGAATGTTTTTACTGCATTGTAAACTGCTTGGATGGATGGATGGATGGATGGATGAGTGGAAAGAAGGGAAGGAAGAAAGAAAGGAAGTCTTATAAGAGGAAAGAAGATTAGAAGAAGGCCTACCTCTACTGTGTCATTTGGGGAAAGAAGTGATGATAGTCAGAAAAGAAGGCCTGTTCTTTTATTTCCCTTGAAATACATGTTTGTAACTTAGCAACCTGTGAAGAAACATAACAATTGCTAATTGAGATAGACCAAGCTGTGGTTGAAAGACGGAAAAAGGGCAGTTCATAGATTGAAAGGTTGGTAATCAGATTATCAGAGTTGAGTAACTTGGCACCCCAAGTTTTTTTCTAAATAGTGAAATAGTCTAATTTAAGCCCATGTCACACTGGCCAACGGATGCAAAAAGGACACAGCGGACGAGCAAAATGTTCCATCCGTTGTAATCCGCTCTCAAAAGGGGCAAAAATTTGCATAACCGGAGCGGATAACACGAACGCATGGAGGACGCAGGGCGGATGCAAAGCGGATGCGGAACGGAAGCCCAGTGGATGGAAGCGGATGGGAGCGGATGGGAGTGGATGGCACATCCGCAGGGCTTCCGGGGGGCCTCAGCGAAGCAGATGCGGAACGGAAAGAGCGGATGCACAGCGGATGCACAGCGGATGCACAGCGGAAGCCTAATGGATGCCTGGCGTTAATTGCGCATGCGGGGAGGATGCATTGCGTCAGCCCCGCGGATATAACGGAAGCAGCTCAGAAGCAGGTCGCCATTCAGAGGAAAGACCTGCTTCCAGACACATTGACTGCCTTGCCTGTCCTGCCTGCATGTCTGCCTGCCAGCCTTGGTGCCAGCCTTGCTACCAGCCTCCCTGCCAGCCTTGGTTCCTGCCAGCCTCCCTGCCAGCCAGCAACCCCACAACCATGCGAAAGCACAGCAAGCCTCAGCCATCTGCTGCCAGCCCTGGCAAGAGGGACAGGGCTACCATCCCGCCCCCTGGCCCTCACTCTGGTTCTCCTGGGGCTTCTGCAGCACGGGCTCACTCTTCTGGGGCTGGGGCTTCTGCTGCTTCTGCTTCTGGAGGAGCTGATGACAAGCACTCCAGCACCAGCCACCTCCACAGCACCTGGACCCTTCACCCCTGAGACTGAGCGACCAAGAGGAGTGCCAGAGACTCATTTTTGTTTTATAGCTTGTTGTTAATAAAGTCTATTTATGATTCACACACTTGCTTCATTTCTTTTTTTTTAATAAAGTCTTGCTGGAAACTTTTAGAAATGGTTCAAGCCTTTGCATGCTTGTGGGAATCTGTTAAGATAGCTGTGGGATGGGTTGAGATAGCTGTGGGATGGGTTGACATAGCTGTGGGATGGGCAGGGATACCTGTGGGATGGGTAATGGCTGTGGGATAGATAAACCTCCAGTGCAAACATAGTGGGACTGTATGGTCCACCCTCCCAGGTGCCACACCTATGGCCCTTCATTATCAATAATAATGTAATAATTATCCACACATGTCAACATAAACACAACTCTTTATTAAACGCCCGGTTCATTGTAGGCCAACCAAACATACATGGCCCAATCTCATCCATGTGATGAGACAGGCTGAAGGAAGCATCCATTAAGCATCTACCACCCTGTCTTGCCACTCCACTGCTCCAGCTGGGGAGTTGCACCATTGTCTCAGGAGGTTGCGCTGCTTCTTCGCTTCATGTGAAGCTCTGTTGGGGCCTTGCACATTCTCAGTGTCGATCAGGTTTCGCCCTTGCCTCCATTCCCCAGGCTCCATGTCCCCATTGCCTTGCTGGAGGTCCACAAGCCTGTTCTGCAAGACTGGGTAGCGGGTGCGCATGAGATTGTGCAGGATGCAGCAAGCTTCCATGATCCTCCTCATGGTCTGTGGGCAATGCTGCATAGTGGTGAGAAGTACCTGGAACCTGTTGGCCAGGATGCCAAAGGCGTTCTCCACCACCCGCCTTGCCCTGGACAGCCTGTAGTTGAAGATCCTCTCTTCACAGGTGAGGAGTCTGGAAGTGTAGGGCTTCATGAGGTAGGTTGTGAGGGAGAAGGCGTCATCCCCCACGATGAAGTAGGGCACATCTTGCATGTCATTGGGCAGGGGTTCTGGATCTGGGAAGCCCACGATGAGGTTGTGTTCCAGCTCCTCCTTGAGGTGACTGGCGTTGTATACCTGGGCATCTGAAGCTGACCCGTTGCCTGAAGCATCGATGTACATGAACTTGTAGTCAGCATCGACCATGGCGAAGAGGATAATGCTGAAGAAGCCCTTGGAGTTGAAATAAGTGGACCCCGAGTTGGCTGGAGATTTGCAGGCCACGTGCTTGCCATCTATGGCTCCAACGGTGTGGGGGAAGTTCCACTTCTGATACCACTGCTCTGCAACTTTCTTCCATCCTTCTTCAGTGGAGGGGCACTGGAGGAGCTCCTCCTTGTATTCTTCGATGATGGCTTGCACCACTTCTCTGACCACAATGCTGATGGTGTTGGATGGCACCCTCCATCCGTACTGCATGCTGCTGTAGGTGGTCCCTGAGGCCAGGTGGTGCAGAGTGAGTGCCACCTTGAGCCCAGGTTCCAGGCTGGGCCGGAAGCTGGTGTTTGCCTTGGTCAACCTGGGTGTCAGGCGCTGCACAACTTCGTCAAACATGGCTGGAGGCATCCTCATGAAGTTCTGGAATGCCCGAATGTCTTTGTTCCTGAGCTCCACCATCAGCTTGTTGTACAGTCCGTCCTCTGCTCTTCTGGCGAACCATCTTCAGACCCAGACTCTTTTTGGCTGCCTCTTTTTCTTCTCGCAGTAGTGTTCACAGAGCCTGCAGATGGCTTCACATTGTTGCAGAACGATGGTGGCTGCCGAAAGGACTTTATTACAACCTACGGTGGACATGACTGAATGCTGTGGAAGAGGAAGAGCCAGATGAAGGCTGCAGAGGTCTGCACCGCTGGGCTGCTGTTCTGAAAGTGAGATGCAGGCGAGTTGCTCCCCCTTTTTATAGGCAGTATAGGTTTTCCACTAGGCATCCTCTAGGCATCCTGTAGACATCCTTAATATCCGAGATAGGTCCCCTCTGCGAATGTTTTTTCCGCTTTAAATGCTTTGTTTCCATTCTGCATCCAATAGGCATCCATTCTGCATCCGTTCTGCGTCCGTTCCACTTTCCCCCTGCGTCCGGGTGGATGCGAGTTGCGCGGATGCGCAATAGATGCCTAGCGGATATAGCGGATGCGTAATGGATGGGTAGCGGATGCGTAGCGGATGCAGAACGGACGAACTGGATACATTTTCTGCGCAATAGTTTTAGGCAGCCCAAAACTTTCGGAGCAGATGAAACGTCAATAAACGGATGCTGGACAGATAGAGAGGAAGCCAAACGAAGGCAGTGAGTACACCGCGTTTTCGAACGGATGGCAAGGTTTTTTGTCTGTTTTACATTCTCTTTGCATCCGTTGGTTCAGTGTGACATGGGCTTAAATAAAAGCCATGCTACATTTGAAATATAAGCTAAAATGTTCTGCTTCTTGCATGCTTGAGTGTAGTTGAGTGTAATTTGGAGCTTGGAAAGTTGAAATGACTGTCTCAATTCAAAACTGAGTTTACCTTCTGTACTGGGGCAGGGGGGGGTCAAATTCACATTGTCATGGCGGCATTACATGATGTATTGGGACTTTTTCCTCCTCCGCTAAACTGGGCATGGGTGTGGCCAACATGTGACACATACAGCCTACGGGCTATGAGTTTGACAGCCCTGCTCTGTAGGAACATGAGCCTTGCAATACAATACAGATAGTCTTTGACTTACTGTTCTGCCCTAGGCTTTACAAAATCACGAAGCAGATCCCTCATTTCGACAAAGCCCCTTTTTAATTAGGCTTCCTATCATTCACATCCAGCAAAGTCCCAGCAGTCTTTCAAGAGTGATTTACAACCATAGGCCTTATCAGGCTTGGAGAGTTGCCAGGCCAATAGCTTCCACGCACCATGCTGTATCAAAAAATGGTTGACAAAGAATCATGAACATATCTTCACCCTAATTAAATGAACTAATTGTCTCCTGCAAACCCCACTCCCCTTTCACTCTTCTTTATTCCCTCTGGGAGGGGCCATTCACTGTGGCCTTTACTCCTAAGTCAATCCATGTTTATTTACTGTCCCCTTCTCCTGGCAGCTCTGCTCATGCACACATTGGGAACAGGCTCCAGCTATTCTTTTGCCCCACTGATCTCCAATTCCGAAGGCAGCTGGTCCTATCTCTGCCTCCAATGCAGAGCACTTGTCAAATCCTTCCCCAGACCCCAGAACTGGCCCATGTTCCTCCCCAACCTCCTCACTGTCCAAGGCTGCTGCCAGCTCCACTGGCTACTGGCGGGCCACAACACAATTCACTTATAAGTACAATTCCATTAGTAAAAGGGTGAATATTTTCAGTGAGAAACTTTACGGCATAAACAAACATTGCTTCAGGATATCACAAAGTCTTTGAGAACATGTAGTATCCTTTGGTTGTTTTTATGCAAAAGGAATTAAGCATCTTCATCCCTCACACCCTGTTAATGATTTGCTAGAAGCAAGGTTATGGCACTGCTATGTTTAAAGACAGTTGTGCTATTTTTAATTAGTTCATATTTACAACATGGTTGCTTTTCCTTTAAAAACAGGACTTTTCCCAAAGTTTTTCTCAGTCATCTCTTATCTTGCATCTACAAATAGCCTCTCTTCCTGTATATGAGATATGCATTTGTTTTCTTTCCAATATATTCACCCAGAGTTTATTTCTTGCAGGATATAT
>BLBF01000073.1:13652156-13682861 GCA_015471245.1 Laticauda colubrina | reverse complement strand
ATTATATTATATTATATTATATTATATTATATTATATCATATCATATCATATCATATCATATCATATCATATCATATCATATTATATTAATATATTATTATTATTTATTAGTTGTAATATTGATTAATCAATTGATTTCTTTGCCATTTTCAATTGAGTGTTTCACAGGACAATTTATCCACAAAAATTATCTAAAAACAATGGAAGACTTAAAAACAACAATGGGTATTAGAAACAGATATAAAGTCAAGAAAATGAAATAATACTATTATTGCTACTACCAATAATAATAATAATAATAATAATAATAATAATAATAATAATAATAATAATAATAATAATGTTTTAAACAGGTGCCTAAATCTTATTAGGTTTGCCATCTATTTTCCCATGGAAACAAACAAAGAAGACATGATTGTAAGGGGAGTAAAATAAAATACAAATATAAAAGTACAATCAAAATACATTAAAAGTTGCAAAGTCCACTGTAAGTAGGGTTAACTGAAAAAAAGGTAAAAGCAGTGTCAGATTCTTTAACATAGATAAAACAGATTGAAATTTTTAAAAATCCCTTTTTTTCCCAATGGTGTTGGGGCCACAGCTGTTCAACCCAAGCTGTTGTTTTGACTTTTTTGACTCCTTTGGCATGTATCACTGAAATTTTTGCTTATTTAATGCTGAAATGTGGGCTTTTGGGAGAAATCATTCTGGTCTGAGATTAGCCGAGAAAGCATTTTGCCTCTTTGGAGGCATATGAATGTTTTCCTTCCATAAGTTGTTCAAGGAAAAAAAAGGAAGTAATTGGAGACATCAAGAAAAGTAGACTGTACTTGAATCTGGGCTTGGAAATTGAGGCCCAGATTCAAGCGTAAAAGCTTCAGTTGTTAAGGCAACAGGAAGACTGATTTACACTATCCTGAAGGTATTTTCTTTCTCTCTCAAGTTGTGTGCCTTCTTTCTCTCATTGCCAGTCTTTCTTTCATTTTTTTTTATTAACGGTTCTGTGGGCATGGCTCGGTGGGCATGGCAGGGGAAGAATACCATAAAATCTCCAGTCAGAGGTGGTATTTACTGGTTCTCTGAACTACTCAAAATTTCCACTAATTCCCAAATCATCTTTGTTGCTCTTCTCTCTTTCTAGAGTCTCATCTTTTTATATCATGGTGACCAAAACTGGACACAATATTCCAAACGTGGTCTTAGCAAGGCATTATCAAGTAATTGTTCACATGAACTTGAGTCTATCCCTATATATAGAATATAGAATCAATAAAAACAAATCAGCCTAGGTGTGAATAAACTCTGATCACCAGATTTTGTGAGACTTACAAATGTCTACTAGAAGCAAAGTTCAGGTGTAACAAACAACTATCTGAATAGTTAGTTGTTTTCCAGAAGAGGAAGCTGCTTAATTGGGAAATTGCAGTTATGCTGTCTGATATTCGGTGATTTTCTTGCTGATGTTTCATTACCAACGAGGTAAATTATCAGTGCTCAATGCATGTTGCACTGATGATGTTACCGAGTTGGGTAATGAAACTTCTACAAGAAAACTACCAAGCTCAGAGAGTACCGAAGAGTCCACAGTTCAACCCTGAGTGACACACATTATCTTCCAGCCATGAATTACAATTAGTCATTTTTTTAAAATAAAGTTTTTATTGGTTTTTAAGACAAACATAAACAAACAAAATATAAAAACATCAAGCCATCTTCCATATGTATACATACAGTGAGCCGGTTGGTTTACAAATTGTTTTGTGCTTCCATTTTGTAGTCTTCAATTACAATTATATTGTATATATTCTCATATTTTCAATCAAATATTAAATACATTAATATCATTGTAAATCAATCATTTGACTATACTTTTATTCATTCATGTTTTATGAAATAATCCATATTTTACTTAATTTGTTTTGTAACAGTTCATATTATCATCTCAAATCTATCCTACAATCATTTTATAGATATAATAACAAAAGAATACATCTTTATATATTTGTTATTTTCTAAGAATCTACATATTTCATTACCATGTTTTATTGTCTAACCATTGATAGAATAGATCCCAAATTTTATAAAATTGTTTATCATCTTGTTCTCTGATTTCAAATGTCAATCTACTCATTTCAGCACATTCCAATATTTTCGTAATGATTTCCTCCTGTAATGGTATTTTTTCATTTTTCCAGTTTTTAGCAAATACAATTCTAACTGCTGTTAATAAATTTACGATCAAATATTTCAATTCTTTACTATATATCTCAGGGAAAATTCCCAATAAAAATATCTCTGGTTTCAAATCTATATGCTTTTTTGTCATTTTTTCCAACCACGTGTGGATTTTAGTCCAATATTTTTTAGCATCCACACAAGTTCACCACATATGGTAATATGAGCCTGGTGTTTGATGACATTTCCAACATTTTTCCAATTTGTTCTTGAACATTCTTGCTATTCTTGTTGGGGGAAAATGCCACTTGCGAAACATCTTATACAATTTTTTTTTATATGCTGTTGACATTGTCATTTTATAATTTTGAGACCACAATTTTTGCCATTTTTCTAGATCAATCCCATATCCAAAATTCTTCCCCCAAGCGATCATTGTTTCTTTAACTTGTTCTTCTTCTAGTTTAATTTCTAATAAATATCCATACAGTTTTTTAATCAGTACCTGTCAAAATCTTATCTAAATCAGTCAATTTATCATAGAAACTTTCTGTTTTAAAATCTTTATCAGACCATGAATGTATTTGCGCATATGAAAACCAATTCATCTTTATACTTTGTTCCTCTAATTTTTGCATAGATTTAAGTTCACCCTTTTCATTCAATATTTCACCATATCTAATTGTTTGTTCCTTTTTATATGTTATAGGATAAGAAAATGCTTCAATGGTCGATAGCCAGACTGGAATTTTCAAATAACATTGTCATTTAGTCTTAACCACAGAGACTCCTGTATATAATGTCTTCTAAAGTACCCCTATGTTTTAGTTCCTTTATACCATAAAAAAGCATGCCACCCCAACAACAGATTATGTCCTTCTAATGTTAACAAACTAGTATTTCTTAATGTTATCCATTCCTTAACCCACATCAAATTTGTAGCTTGGTAATACAACTCCCAATTAGGCAAACAAAATCCTCCTCTTATTCTGGCATCTTGCAAAAGTTTTAACTTTATTCTCGCTTTCTTACTTTGCCATATATATTTCAACACAATTTTATTTAAATCTTCAAAGTAATATTTCCAAGCCTAATTGGAATTGTTTGGAACAAATATAAAATTCTGGGTTATATATTCATCTTGATTGTTGATATTCTCCCTATTAATGACAGTTGTAAATTTCCCCATTTCAGCAAATCTAGCGCTATCTGCTGCTTAAGTTTGATATAATTATTCTCTTTTAGTGTACTACATCTTGCTGTCAAATGTATCCCCAAGTACTTGATCTTATTTGTGACCTGAATTTTTAATAGATCTGCCAATTCTTCCTTTTGTTTTGATGGCATATTCTTTGTCAAGATCTTTGTCTTATCTTTATTTATTTTCAAACCAGCCACCTTTCCATATGCCTCTATCTTTTCTATCAATTTTGGTGCTGTTTCTAGTGGGGCTTCTAAAATGAAAACCAAATCTTTTGCGAATGCTTGCACAATTAGTCATTGTATTTATTGATCCCTCGAATAAATAACCTGTACAGTAGGCTGGGCTCTGGGAAAGTGATCGCTCCAGAAAGTTTTGTGGTCAATTGGGCATGAATTTAAACTTGGTCCATCTTTAGCCAGCTATGATAGGTGAAAAAAATTGTAAATTGGAGCTAAGGAGCCAGGAATACTGCAAAAATAACAGGTTCCAGTCAAGCAAAGTCTGTCTCTTCTTCCTTTTCTTTCTCACACACAAACGCAGCACGGTGCCATGCCTGGCTAAAAATACAGCTCAGGCAGCCAGAAACATAAGGACAATCCAAGGGTGTCCAAAGATACCTGTCAATCGTCCTGAGTTTCTAAGGAGATGAATAAGAGCTGCAATTATTCAGAGAAAGCAATTTATTTAAAGCATTTTGGATCATGTCGGAAGTTAAAATCCACCCCTCACCTTAGAAAATGAAATATTTTAGGATATACTAAAAAGGCAGAATATTTCCCCTAAAAGAGATGTAGAAATTCAGAGAGGCAGAAACTCACTTTGTTAATGGGCCATTAAGGCCTGGGCCAGTCTACTCTACATAACAAATGTCTACCTCCTTCAGGCAGACCCATAATAGGAACCCCAAAGCCCTTTCATTAGTCCATCATCCAGCAAGGCTCAACCAAGCCTGGGATTCAGGACAGCCTATAGAGTTGCCCCTGCATGGCCCCATGGGAGTCTGACAACCAATCAGAATACAAGCTCAAATTCAAATCCCAACAGAGGGCAAAAAACCCAGGGACTCTTGGCATCTCTTCCCTTTTTCCATAGGATCTCCAAGGCATGTGATCCTGTTCTTCAATAAACCTTCTTTCCAAGCAACTTCCATGAATCCAGTGTCTTTTTCCCCACTTGGAACTGAACCCAGAAGGACATTTCTTCCAACACTTATTTGAGCTGAAAGCAAGAGACCACTAAAGTAGAAGTGATTAAGAGGATAGGGAGGCTTTGGGCTTTCCAACCCAAACCCCCCCCCCAAAAACAAAATTTGTGGAGAGAAATTCACTAAGCAGAGACATGTCAGATAGTTCTCTTCCTTTTCTTGAGGTCGTCCTCTACATGTTTGAAAGTCCATCTTTATCCTCCCTGGTAAATGTTCCCATTTTCTTCTTTTCTTTCTTATCACTGATTATTTTCTATGGTCAACATTGATGCATTAGCAGCAGAGAAGAAGAAGAAGAAACTTCTGCTTTTTACGATTCAAACTTTTGGAAATCTACCGAAATTTCAATTTTTTTTTAAAAAATGTAGAACTTTCAGAAGATTCAATTGATATTTTTCAAAGACCCAGATTGTAGCCCCAAAAGAGGAAGGTTCTACTTTATGTAATGAAAAGCTCCCCAGATTAAAACTTCATTATAAATTGTGCCTGTGAAAGAGGAGGAGGAGGAGGAAGAGGTGGAGGTGGAGGAGGAGGAGAAAGAGAAGAAGAAATTTAGTATTGTGGTGGACCTCCTGATATGGTTGAACTTTGATTGCCACCACTCCTACTCACAATATCCAATGATGGTTAGAGATGAAACATAATAGGATCTGAAAAGCTTCACATTCCTTGTAGGTTGAAGCAGAAAATATGAGAATGAGGAAAAAAACAAGAACAAAGAAGTCAGCATAAGTTTGCCGTTAAGATCTCTTGATAGTAAAGCATTCATGTCTACTAATTAGCAGTGTCATTTCATTTAGGTAAGAATTTATTTTAAAAGTGTTGAGTGAATCCTCATGGTTTTTCTTTGACATACATCAAACAACCTGCATTCCTTAGTAAGCAGAGCAGCTAAATAAACACCGTAAGAGTTTGCTTCCTAGCCTCTCTGTGAAGTCTTTCAGCCTGACATACAAACCCCATTCAGATGTTCGTTGCCATAGTATTGAATTTGCTCATCCAGATACAATGTCAAAGAATCCCGTTCTTTCCAAGTACATCACATTAGATGTTCATTGGCAGGACCAGATGCTTTCATGTTAGCATCAGCCTGGTTGGCTGCCCTGCTGAAGGTGTTGGATGCAACTTCAAAATATGAAAGTTCATTTTCTGTAGGTTCTAAGTGGTCCCTAGTGGGCTGCTGAGCCAAAAAAAACATCTTTTTCCCAGCCATAATGAGCAGCATTTCCATAAACCACATTAGAATAAATTGTTTCAGAAATATGCTGAGGGAATAGCAGAGAGAGAAGACAAGACGGTCCTCAGCCCAGTCAAAATGTTCAATGTCCTTTAGAGCTTCATGCTTTGCGAAGGTGCTTAAGATAAAAATTACCCCATCATGCTTTTAGCTTAGCATTATTCTCCATGTTTATCCATGATTGTTTCATATTTAAAGAACAACAAAATATTGTATTTTGTCAGCCAAGGACAATAATAGTTTAATAGTAATTTATTTTCCATTGCTACTGATAATACAACCAATCAACACGTTAAGTGGTGCCAGCATTGGCATGTTGCTAAATAAATCTCTAGGCTTTGCGCTGCGAATACATCTTTCAAAGATAAGTCAACAAGAGCAATCAGAGCAGAAAATTAGAATTTGGTATGTTAGAATTAAAATACAGCTAAACTAAAGTTTTAATTGGGGTGATATAAAAGGGCACTTGATGTAATGATCTCTTTCATTTGTTACTAATTGTTTGTTCCCGATGAAGAAGAAACATGTACATGAATGTGTGTCGTGTGGAGGGGAAAAAAAGATGGCAGTTGCCATAGCAGCTCATTTCTATGGTTCAAAAAAGAGGGATCACCCAAAGGAAAGGAAGGTTGCTTGTGAATTTTAACTTCTTTCCTGACAGTTCACCACAAGAGATGGGTTTTGTTGGAGCTGTAATACCACATTGGTTTTTTTTTTTTTTTTAATCTGACCTTATATTTGAACTGGTTTGAACCAAAAACATTGTGGTTTTTTTTTTAATCTGACCTTATATTTGAACTGGAGGAATACTCCACTGAAAGGCTGTCAAACTCGATTTCATTGAGGGCCACATCAGGATTGTGTTTGACCATGGAGGTGTGAGCGTGGGTGTGGCCATGGTGGCCATGGCCAGTTCAACATCAGTTATGGCACTGTGGTGGCCAAGTGTTAAGGCAGAACTTTCCTGAGACCCTCCCTCACTATTATAATATCTCTCCCTTCCTCCTTCCTTCCTTCTTTCCTTCTTTCCTTCTTTCCTTCCTTCCTTACTTTTCTTCTTTTTCCTTCCCTCTACATTCTCCCTTTGTTCTTCCTTCCCCTCTTTCATTATTTTTCCTTCCATGTGCACCTCCCTCAAGCTCCATTTTCGCTGGCAGAAGCACCGCGGGCTGGTCCTTTGTTTTTTCCAGGCCAACCCTGTTCGTCAGAACAGCACCCTGCGGCCAGATGCAGTCTACGGGCCTTGAGTTTGACATTCCTCCTCTACCACATTTAGTATTCTCCATTTGAAGCAAGACAAACTGTATTTCTACCTTCTGCTGGAGGCAGAACTCTCCTATCTATCATTTTCTAAAAGAATTGCCCATTTGGTCCCAGATAAAATGGACCAAAGACAAACTCCATGTGCATCCATGTCAAAGGATTAAATTTCCTTTTTCACTATTGGTCTCAAGTTGACTACAATAAGGCCAGTAGTTTTGGATGACTGTCTCAGAAACATTCCTTGCACAATCGCAGAAAATGACATAGCTTAGTGAGTTACTTTGTCCGTTGATGTTTTCTATGTGTGATACAGCAAAAAGGGAAGCTTTTCCTTCATAACAGATTATTTAATCAAAGGCTGCACTTGGTCATGCTTTGCAATCACACTCTTCATTTCTGAATTCGGACTTTCAGAAAATTCACTGCAAGTTTTGTAAAAAGCAAAAACAAAAACAAAAAAACAAAGGCCTTTTCTGAAGCCACAGTGGAATCCTTAATAAGCAATCGGTCCCACCTGGAACTCCTGGAACTAGTTTAGATTTAAAGTAAATCAACAAAGAAGTTGGGGATTTAGTCTTTGCAAACCTCCAAGTTGCAAAATGGATATTTTTCTTTCTTTCCTTTTTCTTTCTTTGCTTGCTGTTAGACCTTTCCAATGCTATACCTTCTAGGTATAGTATAAAGATGTGTTTCTTTCTTGATTTGGACCTGTACTGATGTCATTCCTTCTCCATAATTAAATGTCCTTTTTAAAGTAGAGCATAATTCATCACTTGCTTCCTCTTTCAAATAATCTTTATTTTATAGATGCGGGGCAGTAAACCTGAGCTGAACTCACCCATAATTCAATCAAACAGGTTCATCTACACATGAGAATTGCAGTGCACATAAAGACTTCTAGAATGTCACTTATCCTTTTCCTTTCAAGACTTGATCAAGTCCATCAAACTTAAGTCCCAGTGAAACCACATGAAGTCATGATTAACCCTGCAGTTAATTTAAGCAAGGATAGTTCATTTGGACCTGCTCTAACTCTTTCTCTTTCAATTATTATATAGTTGACAAAAGCAAAGGTCTTTTACACATCTTCAAGATTATGAGAGAGTGACAAGCGACTGCGAAAATTGCCCATAAATAATATTAGTCCCATTCCATTGTTTCCTAGTTCAAAGGCTGATTGCTCATCATTCTCTTCCATCAGGGGCTCTTAAAAGTTGCCATAGACAATGCACGCGCTCAAGAGAAGCAAGTGCAGCTCGAAAAGACGGAGCTCAAAATGGAACTCTTCAGGGAACGAGAACTGAGAGAAACACTTGAAAAACAGTTAGCAGTAGAGCAGAAGAACAGAGGTAAGAAAAAGAAAATAATGGCCTTGTCTATTACCCTAGTTTTTCCAACCTGTCTCAAACCATCAAGGTACAATTCTTGCATAGTTTCTATACTCAAGAGCATTGATGATAATACTGGATGGGGTGTCAAGTTATTTTTTGTTTCTGAATTGAAAGAATAAGAACAGATAAGAGATCCTAATATTACTGGGGATTACTGTTGTAACTGGAGAACAAAGTTCCAAGAAGCTGTTTGACTCTATTTCTCAACAACAAGGAGTTTCCTTATTCCTTTTTGTACCACCATTATTCTCTGTTTCACAGTCTCCTTTCCTTTCATACAACTATATGAACAACTAAAAGAAATATGAGAGTTGTATAAAAAGATATGAATGTATATAAATGAGCAACATTGTGAATGTCACAATTAGTGAAATGAAGCTACACCCCAAAATTCCATTCAGTCAGAACTGAAGAAGCTTCTTGGATGAAATATCTTCAAAAGTTAGTCCAGTTGCCTTTTGAAAAAGCGTCTTTGGGACAACCATGATCTGGGTGAATGAGAATCTCTATAAACAACCACAGCTTCTACTTTATGGGAGGAATGGAAGAGGCTGAAAGTAGCAAAGAACAGATTGTCCCAAAGATATTTTTTCAAAAGGCAACTAGACTTTCTTATTTTTTCCTTAAAGACATTTCACATCTCATCCAAGAAGCTTCTTTGGTTCTGACTGAAAACAGTCTGTGAAATATCTGGAGAACAAACTGGCAGGGGTTGATTCTTTGTTCTATGGATGTGCAGAGTTTTGAAGTTTATTCATGCTTAATATTCTTGGGACAGTTTCTTTCTTTTTCCAAATCTTCATTTCTACCTTTCTAAAAGTGCTTTTAAATACGGGAGGGGATTGTGATACCTGTTTGTAGTTGTTGAGTTCCATAATCCCAACTTTGACCTGATGTTAAGGTACCCACTAGGAAGTGGCAAAGATCAACCAGGTGGCGGTTCATTTTTTACATGGAGCCCTGTAAAACCTGCCCTTGGAATTAATCTCTGCTCACTGCTTAAACTGCAGATGCATAAATGGAAAGACGGCATGCTAAACATTGCCATAGCGATGCTCATGGGGCCTAAAATAAATAAAATGTTAGAGCCAAGGTCTTGTAGTTGAACTTGAATGGATTTTGTTTTGTTTTTTGTTTCCTCCCACACACACACACACACACAACAGCAATAATTCAGAAAAGATTAAAGAAAGAAAAGAAGGCAAAGAGGAAATTGCAAGAAGCGCTTGAATTTGAAACAAAGCGGCGAGAACAAGCAGAACAAGCGCTAAAACAAGCAGCTTCCACCGATAACCTCAGGGTCCTAAATGGTAAGATGGTGAACTTCTCCGTCTGGCTGATGCTGGGATCAAATGGTTTTATTGAAAGCATCACAACTGCTTTAAGTGCAAGGAAGAAAAACAAACCACAGGCCCATTGGGGAAATAACACTTCCTATCCCTTGCTGATCGGATGTCTACATCTAAAACTGGAAGTTTTTAAGAAATTGGATGGTCATTTTTATGAATGGTACAGAGCAAAGGTGTCAAACTTGATTTCATTGAGGGCTGCATCAGGGTTGTGTTTGACCTTAGGGGAATGGGATGGTGGTGGCCAGGGGGAGTGGCCAGCTCAATGTCACTCATCGAGACTCTGTTTTGGCCACAACAGCCTCTTGCAGCCCTCTGCCTATGAAAATGGAGCTTGGGGAGGCCCACCTGGGTTCCATTTTTGGCCACAACAGCCTCCTACAGCTCTCTGCCAGTGAAAATAGAGCTCAGGGAGGCTGCGTTCCCTCCCAAGCTCTGTTTTTGCTGGCGGAGGCACTATGGGCTCGTCCTTCATTATTTTCAGAATGGGCCTGTGGATCAGATCTAAGCCTCCCATGGGCTGGATCCAGCCTACAGACCTTGAGTTTGACACCCCTGGTATAGGGTTTTCATACTTGAGCAGGGGGTTATTCTGTTAAAAGGAAGAAGTCAAAAAAAAGTAGAGTTTTATTAAATTATCAGCTTGGCCATGTCCGCCCTCTCTCCCTGCTCTCATGATTCCTTCCCATCGATCTTGCTCATCACAGAATTATGGTGCTGGCCCCCATTTTTGTTCAACATTCAACATGGAGGCAAAGGTTGATTGTACAGTGATTCAGAAATGGTAACAGGTTGTAAAAAGAGCCCTTTAAGATCCGAGTGAAATATGTGTCAGCTCTACCTTTCTATGCTTTTTAGATTCTCTGACCCCAGAGATAGAAGCTGACCGCAGTGGGGGCCGAACAGATGCTGAGAGGACAATACAAGGTAGGAATTTTCAAAAGGCCATAAATCTAGATCGCAGTATATTAGTTTTTTTTCTCTACTTTAGCCTGCTATTCAAGCATGCAACCTCGCCATCTGGGCCACATCAAAACAAGTTCATTCAAGGTCAGCTTCATCTGGCCTTTTTTTTTTTTCCCCAGAAAAGAAAATTCATTTCATGTGATAGATTTCCTTTAAATTAGCAGGTCATTCCAGATTATATAATGCAATTAGAAGAACAATTAATAAGGGACGATGAAGAATTTCATTCGACATGGTAAACACAAATGCATTGTGAGCCACAATGTGAGCCACACATTTTCAGTTTCAAATCTGGCTTAACTAGACAATTTTCAAGACTGGAATGCTTCATAATTTTCCAGTTTTTGAAACAAGCAAAAGAAATGAGAACACTCGGAATTTAACTCCTTAACTGTTATCCTGCATCTGAATAGATTTCATCATCATTACAGTTATTCATATTTTAATATATAAGTATGAAGAAAGCAAAAAGTGGACAAGTAGCTCATATATTCTAAAAAAAATATTTATACTGGCCCTATTTATCCCTGGGCCGAGGATGTTAATATGAATAATAAATAACAGGGAGACACAAACTCACAAAGCATTTATTTTCCAATTTAAAGGAAGGTAAATTCTTCAAAGACAGTCTATAATGATTAACTAGAGTTGTCTTTTCATTTGCATTTTAAAGTCAATCTCTGTAAATTTATCATTTACTGTCTTTTTGCATTAAACCTTAGTTTGTAATTCTTGTGAGGCATTGTGGTTCCTATGCTGTGATAGCATAGAAAACTGTTGAGGAAGATAATAAGCAATGCAATGATTAAACATGCATTAATAATACTACTAATAAAAAGGAATAGATAGTTTGTCTCTTCTTCACACATCAGGAAACACATCGGAGAATTCGCCGTGAATTATTTTGCCAGGTGTGATCTCAATGACACCAGCCAGAAAGGTGGTAGTTGGTTTGATGACTCATCATTGTTTCAAATACATTAGCTCTGTACAAACCACCTTGCTCTGAGCTAGTGAGATTAACTTAATTTAACGTTCTGCCTATCAGCATCTCAATTTCATTGAATTTGCCTGCCAGATTGTCCAATTCATTTTTTTTTTTAATGTTGTTGTTGTTAACCAAAAACCCAGCAGGTATATATTTCTGGAATACACATGCAGACGTTTTTGCCTGCCTTACATTCTAGGAGAAAGTAGGAACATCCAAACAATGGGAACTCTGTTTTTAAGATTAATTTTGCTGTCCCATCCCTAACAAAATTCGTGTGGCAGGATGGAAAGAGAAGAAAAGGAGACATCCAAATTCACTGAGTTGTAAAACTTCTCTGAGCTTGGATTTTTATTGCTCACCTAGGTAAAATCTGAAGGTAACAACTGCAGATGAAAAAATCAAGCTCAGAGAACTCATACAACACAGAGTTATCTATATGCTCCACAGACCAAGTTTATGTCATCTTATTTCCTGGAATTTTGAGTCAGTCGCTTAAATGATATACAGTGAAGATGTTTTTAATCTATCAATACTTACTGAGACAAAAGCTCATATCCAAGACCTTCTAGTTGCAACAAGAGTGAACAGTGAATGTAATTGTGCTTCTTAGATGAAAAGGAGATATAAGAGTAAGAAATAAGCAACTTAACTTGGTCCTCAACACCAAAAAGACCAAGAAGCTTATAAAAAGAACAGATCAGACATCCAGCCCTTGCTTATCAATGGAGACCAAGTGCAGCAAGTAGCCAGTTTTAAGTTTCTGGGTGTTACCACTGGGTGTTGCCTGTCCTGGGGTGCTCACATTGCAGCCCTGTTCAAAAGGGCCCAGCAGAAATTATACTACCTGAGACTTCTCAGAAAACAACAACTGAATGAAAAACTGCTGGTGATCTTCTACCACTGCCCCATACACAGTATTTTAACTTACTGCACCTGTGTCTGGTTTGCCAATTGCACAGTGGCAGATAGGACAGTACTCCAGAGGGTTAACGTCATTGCCCAGAGGATCATTGGTTGCCCTCTCCCTTCTTTGGAAGAGCTTTATAGCTCCCGCTGCCTTAGGAAACTTCAAAACATTCTCAAAGATCCATCTCATCCTGGACACTCCCTTTTTTTCCCCAAACTATTACCATCTGGCGGACAGTACAGAATAATAAAAATAAGGACAAATAGGCTGAAAGACAGCTTCTATCCTAGGGCACTAGCTCTGTTGAATTCTACTGTATAGTGCAGTATTGGTGCAGTGCCAGGAGTTTTCAATTCAATGTATGGAGTGTGAAGGATGTGTGTTTGTGTTTATTTTCATGGTCATGATGTACACCGAAGGTGTTTGATTTTGTTGCATGAGGTGCAATGACAATAACATAAACTAAACTAAACTTATTGTGCATCAGAGAAATTTGTGGTGTCCGGAGAGTTTGCCGATTGCATAACGAGACCACCAAATTTCTTCCTCCTCTTTTGACATAAGCAAGATGATGATCATCTAGGAGGTTAAACAGCTTACATGTACTGTTTGTCATAAATATATTCACTGTGGAGGTAATGAAACATAAATGTTATTCCTCTTGGCTGTATATAAATCAGAAGGTGATAGGACAGCTGTCTATTTACAAAGAGTCATTAATCTTTTGATTCTGAAAAATTGAGTCTGTTAGGAAAGCTTGTCAAAGTGAAGGAAGAGCATTTCATGAGTAGAATGGAGAAGTTTCATAGGAGAAGAAACAGTCCTGCATATATGCTGGAGCACTTCCTGCGTTAAATATTTTAAGCCCATGTCACACTGCACCAACGGATGGAAAGAGGATGTAAAATGGAGAGAAACACTTGCCATCCATTGGTTAACGCGATGCATCCATTCTGTACTCACTGCGTCTGTTTTTCTTCCTCTCTATCCATCCAGCATCCGTTGACTGAGGTTCCATCCGCTCAAAAAGTTTTCAGCTGCTCAAAACTTTTTGAGCGGAAAATGTATCCAATGCATCCATTCTGCATCCGCAACGCGTACGGGGAACATCCGTTCTGCATCCGTCGTCATCTGTTACGCATCCGCTACATCCGCTAGGCATCCGCTGCGCATCTGCGCAACTCAAATCCGCTCCAGCGGAAAGCGGACAAAGGGAGGAAGTGAAACGGATGTGGAACGGATGCGCAGCATTAGTAGCACGGATGGAGAAAGGATGAAAGCAGATGCAGCTCGCAAAGAAAGCATTTAAAACGGAAAAAACGTTTGCAGAGGGGACCTATCTCGGATATTAAGGATGTCTAGAGGATGCCTGGAGGATGAAAAGGACACATAGTGGAAAACCTATATTGCCTATAAAAAGGGGGAGCAACTCACCTGGATCTCACTTTCAGTCCAGCAGCCCTGCTGTGCAGACCTCTGCAGCCTTAATCTGGCTCTTGCTCTTCCACAGCATGCAGTCATGTCCACCATGGATCGTAACACAGTCCTTTTGGTAGCCACCATTGTTCTGCAACAGTGTGAAGCCATCTACAGGCTCTTTCAACTGTTCTACGGGAAGAAAAGGGTGCGTCCAAGAAGCATCTGGGTCCGAAGATGGATTGCCAGAAGAGCAGAGGACGGACTGTACAACAAGCTGATGGTGGAGCTGAGGAACGAAGACCCTCGTGCATTCCAGAACTTCATGAGGATGCCTCCAGCCATGTTTGACGAAGTTGTGCAGCACCTGACACCCAGGTTGACCAAGCAGAGCACCAACTTCCGGCCCAGCCTGGAACCTGGGCTCAAGGTGGCACTCACTCTGCGCCACCTGGCCTCAGGGACCACCTACAGGAGCATGCAGTATGGCTGGAGGGTGCCACACAACACCATCAGCATTGTGGTCAGAGAAATGGTGCAGGCCATCATTGAAGTATACCTGGAGGAGCTCCTCCAGTGCCCCTCCACTGAAGAAGGATGGAAGAAAGTTGCAGAGCAGTGGTATCAGAAGTGGAACTTCCCCCACACCGTTGGAGCCATAGATGGGAAGCACGTGGCCTGCAAAGCTCCAGCCAAGTCGGGCTCCACTTATTTCAACTACAAGGGCTTCTTCAGCATCATCCTCTTCGCCATGGTCGATGCTGACTACAAGTTCATGTACATCGATGCTTCAGGCAACGGGTCAGCTTCAGATGACCAGGTATACAACGCCAGTCACCTCATGGAGGGGCTGGAACGCAACCTCATCATGGGCTTCCCAGATTCAGACCCCCTGCCCAACGACACGCAAGATGTGCCCTACTTCATCGTGGGGGATGACGCCTTCTCCCTCAGAACCTATCTCATGAAGCCATACACTTCAAGACTCCTCACCCGTGAAGAGAGGATCTTCAACTACAGGCTGTCCAGGGCAAGGCGGGTGGTGGAGAACGCCTTTGGCATCCTGGCCAACAGGTTCCAGGTACTTCTCACCACCATGCAGCATCACCCACAGACCATGAGGAGGATCGTGGAAGCTTGCTGCATCCTGCACAATCTCATGCGCACCCGCTACCCAGTCTTGCAGAACAGGCTCGTGGACCTCCAACAAGGCAATGGGGACATGGAGCCTGGGGAATGGAGGCAAGGGCGAAACCTGATAGACACTGAGGATGTGCAAGGCCCCAACAGAGCCTCACGTGAAGGGAAAAAGTAGCGCAACCTCCTGAAACACTGGTGCAACTCCCCAGCTGGAGGAGTGGAGTGGCAAGATAGGATGATAGATGATTAATGGATGCTTCCTTCAGCCTGTCTCATCACACTGATGAGATTGTGCCATGTATGTTGGGTGGGCCTACAATGAATAGGGCATTTCATAAAGAGTTGTGTTTATGTTGCCATGTGTGGATCAATACTTACATTATTATTGATAATGAAGGGCCATAGGTGTGGTGGCAGCTGGGAGGGTGGACCATACAGTCCCACTATGCTTGCATTGGAGGTTTATTTATAGCTATTACCCATCCCAAAGGTATCCCTGCCCATCCCACAGCTATTACCCATCCCAAAGGTATTCCTGCCCATCCCACAGCTATTACCCATCCCACAAGAATGAAAGGCTTAAACCATTTCTAAAAGTTTCCACCAAGACTTTATTGAAAAAAATAAATGAAGCAAGTGTGTGAAGCAAAGATAATCTTTATTAATAACAAGCTGTAAAAGAAAAATGACCCAAGTCAAGTGCCCAAATAAAGTCAACAGGTAGCCACCCAGTCTCTGGCACTCCTCTTGGTCACTCGGAGGTGTGCCCAGTCTCAGGGATGAAGGGTCCAGGTGCTGTGGAGGTGGCTGCTGCTGGAGTGCTGGTCTGAAGCGCCACTGGGGTGCCTGGCCCCGAGATGACAACAGGGGATGATGTGTTGAGGAAGCTCTCAGACAGCTGGCTCAGCCCCGTGATGTTGAGAGCCCCTTCCTCCATGCCATGGGGTGTCAGCCCCAGTACCGATGACAGATGTACTGAGGCCGGGCTTGGCTGTGGGGTGGAGGAAGGAGCAGTGTAGTGGGACTGTCTGGTCTGCAGCTGGGTGAGGGCTGGCGTCGGTGGCAGCAGTGGTGTCGGTGGCATCAGTGGCATCAGTGGAACTGGTGGCAATGGTGGCATCTGATGAACCTGTGCCTGGACTGGGAAGGGCTGTGCCTGTGCTGCTGGACCTCCTGGTAGCCGTAGCCCTGGTAGGTGAGGGCCTGTGGAAAGCCTTGGAATGGGAGTGACATCACCTTGGTTGGAGGAGCAGACCTGGACTGGGTGGGAGCAGGTTCTTCTGTATCTGGAGGGTTGTGAAGCAAATCGGTGATCCTGTCCTTCACCACCTGGTACTGGGGTTCCGCCATGTCCATGAGGGTCTGGTTCACATAGGTGAAGAAGGGCTTGCGATTCGAGGATGAGGAGTCGGTGTGTACCAGCTGAGAGAGGAGATCTACGCTGCTCCTGATGGTGTCTCTTATCTCCAGCAGGATAGTGTGGCTCTGCCCCTCCTGTCTGGCTCTCTGCCTTTCTGCGGAGGTGGAGCTGGGGGTGGATGCAGCTTGGACTGTGGTGGAAGTGCCGTCTCCTTTCTCCCACTGCATCAGGGGGTCCTCCACGCACTCTGCCATGGTTAGTACAGCTGTCGGGGGGTTCTCCATCGTGGCACGCTCCACAGACACCTGCCTGGAGACAGGAGCTGACTCTCTGCTGGAAGAGGACTGGCTCTCAGCAGGCTGCCTGAGAGAGAGGGTTGTCAGAGGGGCTGCTCCTCGGTGGCGGATCTCACCCTCCAGGAAGCTGCACTTGGCCATGACGTAGTTCTCTCTGTCCGTCAGCTTGACCGCAGCCTGGCCAGATTTTTTGAGGTGCAGCTTCCCGTACCAGGTGTGCATGTGCTTCCACTAGCCGAGGAGCACCTCCGAAGTGTATCCCAGGCTCTCCGCCTTCTCTCTCCAAGCAGCCTGCTTCCTTTTGGTGTCCCTATAGAGCCTGTGTTCCTTCCGCCATAGATACTCATTCTCTCTCAGCCACTCCAGCACCTCATCCTCATGTTCCTCCTCGATGTTGTATTGCCTCCTCTCCCGTTCTCGCGTCTGCCTCTTCCTCCCTTTGGCAGGACCACATGGGCCTTCATCAGAGGGACTTTCAGGTTGTAGGGGCTGCTCCTCCACACCACCAGCAGCAGCAGCAGCAGCAAAAGCAGGACCAGCAGGACCAGCAGCAGCACCAGCACCAGCAACACCAGCAGGACCAGGATCAGCAGCAGCAGAGTAAGCACCAGCAGCACCAGCAGGACCAGGAGTACGAGCAAGACCAGCAGGACCAGGAGCACCAGCAGGACCAGGAGCACCAGCAGGACCAGCAGGATGAGGAGCAGCTTCATCAGAGTAAGCACCAGCAGAAGCACCAGCACCAGGAGCAGTGCCAGCAGAGTAAGCACCAGCAGAAGCACTGCCAGAAGCAGCTTCATCAGAGTAAGCACCAGCAGAAGCACCACCGCCATAAGCAGCAGCATCAGTTCCTCCAGAAGCAGAAGCAGCAGAAGCCCCAGCTCCAGAAGAGCAAGCCCGTGCTGCAGAAGCCCCAGCAGAAGCAGAGTGAGGGCCAGCGGGTGGGAGGGTGGCCCTGTCCCTCTTGCCAGGGCTGGCAGCAGATGGCTGAGGCTTTCTCTTCTTCCCCATGGTTGTGGGGTTGCTGGCTGTCAGGCAGGCTGTCAGGCAGGCTGTCAGGCTGTCAGGTAGGCAGGTTGGCAGGCAGGCAGGCGATGTGTCTGGAAGCAGGTCTTTCCACTGAATGTTGACCTGCTTGGGAGCTGCTTCCCTTTATATCTGCAGGGCTGATGCAATGCATACTCCCCGCATGCGCAGTGAATGCTAGGCATCCGCTAGGCTTCCGCTAGGCATCTGCTAGGCTTCCGCTCCGCATCCGCTTCATCTACTGTGCATCCACTGTGCATCCGCTGTGCATCCGCTTCATCTGCTCGGCATCCACTAGGCATCCACTGTATCCATTACGCGTCCACTTTGCTGTGCTCCCCCGGAAGCCTTGCGGATGTGTCATCCGCTCCCATCCGCTTCCATCCACTCATCCACTAGGCTTCCGTGGAGCATCCGCTTACCATCCACCCTGCGTCCTCCCCCCGTCCGTTCTTTTCCGTGTTGTCCGCTCTGGTTATGCAAATTTCTGCCCCTTTTGAGAGCGGATAACAACGGATGGAACATTTTTCTCGTCTGCTGTGTCCTTTTTACAAACGTTTTGCATCCGTCGGCCACTGTGACAGGGCCTTTAGTAACATTGGGGTTTGGTACTTTGCTATTGGCTACTTTTGTTATGGTTTGTTACAATTACTTTCATTACAATTTTGTCATATTATGAGGGGCATGATGGCTCAGAGGATAAAAATGCTGAGCTTGTCAGCTGAAAAGCTGATAACCCAGGTTGGAGACCCAAACATTGCACAATGGGTTAAGCAACCATCCCTGCCTCAGTTCCTGCCCACCTAGCAATTTGAAAGCATGTGAATGCAAGTAGATAAATAGGTACCACTTTGATGGGAAGGTAACAGTGTTCCATGTGCCTTTGGCATGTAGCCATGCTGGCCACATGACCACAGAAAATATCTTTGGTCAACGGTGCCTCTCTCAGCCAAGAAACAGAAACGAGCACTGCCCCCTAGACTCAGACATGACTTTGCAGGGGAAAACCTGACCTCCATTCTTATTTTTGTTAAATGTGAGGGATATCTTTATAATCCATCATTTAATTTCTTATGGTGTCTTTGCATCAGAATAAATTTTGAGAGCAGGCTTGAGAAGGTTTTTCCAAAAGTAGGTTGCTTAAAATTAATTTGCACTGAAGGCCGTTTTCAGATCAACTGGTAGTTCTAAGTGAGTAAAAACACACTACTCAAATAAGTTGACTTGGTGTCAAAAGCATAATATGTACTGAAATTTTTTAGAAGGTTTAGAATATTGTGACTTACAAATTTGAAGTATTTTTGTTCCAATGCTTCCTGGGCAGAAAATATCCACACATGTAAAATACACTTAAAATAAAACTAAACTTTATGTAGATTGTAGCCTATACAATTTCAGAGAGTTACCTTCACTTTAACTGTAAAGATGAATTGTGAGGAAGTTGGATGATTCAATACTGATATTTCAGGAGAAGATAGTTAAGTCAAAACCCCAACTCTGGTATAGCAACTTGAAGAACATAGGATATGGATAATCAATTATAAAAAGCTATTGTTAACTAATAACAAGGTATCGATAAGAGAGTCTTGCTGCCTCTCTTATTGATACTTTGAAGTTTGGGTGAGGATTCCATTTGTGCATTCTTTGATATCTTTTTCAACTTCATGTTGAACCCAATAGCTGATGACAGTTGTCACAGGTGATTTTGGCAACAGTAAAACTTCTTCCAGGATCCCAGTGTATTTTGTTTTGGTCCTGTTTGTCCCTTGTTAATCTCACATCAAATCCTGACCTGCTTGGTATTATAGCAATAGCCCTTAGGTTTATATACCACTTTACAGTGCTTTACAGCTCTCTCTAAGCAGTTTACAGAGTCAGCATATTGCCCCCAACCATTTTGGGTTCTCATTTTACTCACCTTGGAAGGATGGAAGGCTGAGTCAACTTTGAGTCTGGTGAGATTAGAACTGCCAGATTGCAGGCAGGCAGCAGACAGCAGAAGTATCCTGCAATACTGCCCTCTAACCACTGCGCCACCGCAGCTAATTATGGTCCAGCCAAGTCAACTATTATGCCATCTACTGGAGTTTTAAACCTGAAAATGTCAAATTCATATTTTAGTCCAGTGGAAGAACCAAGTCCCAACAGGCTCAGAGGGATTTAAAACCAACAGTGTCAATGCAAGAGGGGCTTAAAATCAAAAATGTAACAGCTCTTTCCAATGCAAAATAGTTATCTAAATCCCTCAAGCATGGCACCATCAATTCAGTCCCATTCCAAATTAGTCAAAGTGAAAGGAAATTAAATCTGTCATGAGGACACAGAGGATCATGGAATTTTGCAGTGTAGTGAGAAAAGTTAGAAAAACCAATGTAAACCGCCTTGACTTGCCATGTGCAATATAAATTTTAAAGGTGGCAAAATAAATTTTCTAAATAAATAATTGTGGTGAACTACAAACTGGAAGATTATGTCCCTTTAAGTTCTCAGAATAGGAACAAAAGAAAGATGAATAAAGGTTTCTACTACTTTTAGGGTAGTCCACCTCAGTAACTAAAATCTGTAGAGCACCTCTGAATGGACGCAATCCCATTGACTGACCCAGACATGTGCAGTGTTTTCTATTGTTTTGTGCTTATTCACCCAGCCATTGCTTTATTTTGGCTCTGATAATATCCTCCTGTTTTGTTTGCTCTTTAAACAGCTTTAGAAAAGATGAGAAATTCTCAAATTATATTTTGTGGCCTTGAAACACCTCTCACTCCCCCGCAGGGTGGTGGGTGGGTGTACGTGTGTTTTCTTTCATAATTGATTTGCAAAAATTCCATATGAAAACATTCATTATGTACTTTCCTCCTACTTCACTTTCCCCTCCCTTAACTAAGGATAAGCGGTGGAATTATAGCAGCCATGCATAGAAATGAAACAATAATAAGTTTATTTCCTGTCTTTTGGCACAGCACTCTTGGTATTTTGGCAGCTTTTCAGCTCTAGCTAATCAATTAAAGGCAACTTTTGATTAAGTCAAACAAAAGGTGGTATTGATTGCTGGCAGTAACCTATAAATAGGCTATTGTTTCATAGTGTTCATGGGTCACTTTTAGCTACACCTTTGAACTAGACATTATTCTATTTATCAACACAGAAAGCAAAGCTTGTAATACAGTTAAAGCATGCCAGTTTAGTCATTTCAGGGTTACTTTTCTTCTTTTAAAGAAAATAAGTCTCTCTTAGAGCTTCACATATTTATGAGTTTATTTTTCTTCCCCAGGAGCCATCTGCATCTTGTTCTTTAAACTAAATCCTTAAAGAAATGTACAATCTCATGGCCAGGGAAAAAAATAATTAATCTTCTTGAATAAAGTGTTCTACAACTGTATTAAGACAAGTGATGTCCAAAGAGATTAGTAAGGCTGGAGTAAAAGTCAAGAATAATATTGAGGGGCAGTGAAAGTATTTCAAAAAGAAAACAAAACAGAAATGTAATCTGGTGGCTTTTTTATTATTTTAGCAATAGCAATAGCACTTAGGATTACATACTGCTTTATAATGCTTTGCAGCCCTCTCTAAGCGGTTTACAGAGTCAGCATATTGTCCCCAAAAATCTGGGTCCTCTTTTTATTGGCCTCAGAAGGATGAAAGATTGAGTCAACCTTGACCTGGTCAGAATTGAACTCCTGACTGTGGGCAGAGTTAGCCAGCAATGCTGCATTGTAACCACTGCACCACTCAGGCTCCTGTTTTCAGACAAAACCATGTATTAATTTATTCACAGGAGTGTTTGCCTTCCCAATTATATTATGCAAAAGGACCATTGGGTCCTGGGCTTGTAGCAATATCCTGCCATTGTCTTATCATTTCTTCTTCTGATATTAAAGCCATAAACCTTTCTATGTAAACAACTCCCTTAACCTTGTAGTCCATCTCTTTCAATTTTATGGCCAACAAGGGTGTCTACAGAGTATGGTCAAAAAGGATAGCAACCACAATAGTGTGATCCAGGCTTTGCCTGTTTTTCCACGTGTGTCACTGAAACTATTTCTGCCACTGGACCAATACTATATCTGAAGCTCATAATCACCCTAACCATAACCTGAACTTCTTGAATTCATGTTGAATTGAAATTGAAATATAAAATGATCCTTCCTTTTCCTACTTTTGTCAAAGTTGTGAGGTACTGTCAGTCTTTAATCAGCAAGGGCCAATTATATACAGAAATGAAGATAGGAGAAGATAATCTGTGCAAAATTGTGCCTATTTGCAGAGGTGGGCTTCAAAAATATCAGCAACCGATTTTCTGCCTGTTTGCTGGGTGGGCATGGCCATGTGGCCATGGCCTAGTTGGCCTCCTGCACCATGGCAGTGGGACTGTTTTTGCCCTCCCCGGGCTCTGAAGGCTTTCCTTGAGCCTCCAGGAGGGGGAAAACAGCTTCCCTCTAGGCTCTAGAACATCTGAGAGGCCTGGGTTTGTCTACTACCTGTTTTGTGGGTGTGGCTTGGTGGGCTTGGCAGGGGAAAATCTCCAGTCCGAGGTGGGATTGGCCAGTTCTCTGAGCTACTCAAAATTTCCATTACCGGTTCTCCAGAACTGGTCAGAACCTGCTGAATACCACCTCTGTCTCGAGCCTCCATGTGGGGCCCTGTACTTACCTGGCATCCAAAATGAGCTGCGTGGGGACTCCTGGGAGGGAAGAGGAGGGGTGGGATGGGCAGGGCCAGCCAGGGATTTGCGGGTTCACTGAGCTGCACAGAATCTTAGCGAACCCACAGCAGCCCACCCCTGCCTATTTGGGGGGAAAAATACAAAAGGAACTGTACGCAGATTTTCATGCATGTGAAAATATGCATGAAAACCGGTGTAAATAATATCAGAATCAGACATAAGGATCACTTACAGGAAGAGTGGGATTGGAGGTGTTCTCTTAACAGCTTCTTTTCATGGTTTGTTGAGATGACAAGGAATGGGTCTGTCAACTCGCAGACGTGCATGTCAGCTTGTAAAGCAGGATAGCAGCATTTATCTTTGCCTTTCATGAGGCTTACAAGAGTTGTTAAAAATAGTCCCTTAAGGATGTTCCGGATTGCCCTCTTCTCCTCCAGTGTAGAAAGCATCAACAACCAAACCAAAATTTAAGATTGGTGGTTTTCTCTCCTGATGATGTGTGCAAGCTCCCCCACTCCACAATTCGGCTAAAAGAAAAGTACTTTGCCTGGTATGATTGGATATATATCGCTAATATATGAGGCAGCCAAAATTTTATTTCCTGGAATATCCATCTGTTTGTTTCAAGCTTCAGTAAGTAGAAAACTTCAATGTTCTCAAGTATAAAAGAGAACATTAAGGAAACTTTTGATAAGATAATGCTATTTCTACTGCAGCTTAAGCAACCACATAAGCACCTTACATATTATGCCCTTCTGCACGCCGTAAAAATTGGTTTCAAATAAACAAAGCTGAAATGTAAATATACCTGGTGTACACCTGTGTAGGTGTGATGCATGTGACAAAGACACACTGTGTTCCAAAGCCAAAGGACTCGATCATCTGCACACTTATTTAACAGATTTGACACTAAGATCAATATGATTGGCTTTGAATGGTCACTGAATAATTTACATTTTATGTCTTTCGAGTGAAAAAGTCTTTAGTAGAAATCCGAGAGAATTCAGAATGGAAGGTTGAATCAGTTGTGAACATCCCAAATTAAATGTCCCAAATTAAAAACAAAATGAAATATCCGCAGAAGGTTTTTGTTGTTATTTTAAATCCCTTTTTTAATTTTTTTTTAAAGTTCAAAAAAAGCTGCATTGCATTATCCTGATTCCTGTAGCTGTGGACAGCATACGGTCCTGCCAGAATCTTGTATGTGTGTGCATGTGTTTTCCTACTGCTCAAACCATATTAATGAGAACATCATTTTGGAGAAGTAATTATTTCTATTTGTCTTGTGTCACACTTTCTAATTCCCCTATATTAGCACAGCCAAAGCAAATTAATTGCTTTTTCAGCAACTGAACCTTGTCCAAGTAGGAGCTGGGATGGTTTTTTTTTTCCTGTTTCCCGTTTTCTCAAAGTGGAGGGTGACCATACTTTTCCCTTGATCGCGATTGAAACTCTCTTTTCAGAACGTAGATGTTGCTCACTTGATGAAATATACAAGTTAAACTGAGCTCCCAGGAAATATAAAAGTTTGGAGCTGCAAGATTATACATCAGAACAGTTAAAGTGAAATTAAAATTAAATGAATGAATCTCACTGAAGCAAAAAAAAAAGCTGTAATTAATGGTTCCCTTAATTGTCTTCATAAAATATTTGCATGGGTCTAATTTGCATAATTTGCATGTATTAATTAATCTTTCAAAGGAATTTTGTGCTGAGAGAAGCCAAAAATATCTCTTTGTTTTATTTAACATCTAATGAAATATTTATCTTCTTTAATGAACTTCTCATTTTCATTAAAATAAAAGTTGCACAAGTTGGTAGGTTTTAGATGTGGTTATCATTGAAGGGCATTTGGTTTTAATTTTTAAGGGAAACACCTCTTTCTTGGCTCACAACCTTAGAGGGCAGAAATGAACTTTTATATATTTTGAGTTGACAGCTGCATCGAAAACAATGAAGTATTATCATGCTTTAATGACAATCTAAAATTTCTCATCCATGTTTTCCAGAAGTTTATTTGATTTGTCAAAAACTACAGGTTTAATTTTCCTAAGCTACTATGTTTTCATTTAACCTCTTTAAAATAAACCCAATTATTTTGGTGAATGTCGTGACACAGCTACAAGAAACCTAGCTTGGCTGATTTGCAAAAGAGGGGCAGAAGACGGTGGAAAATGAATTACGAACAGTGAAGCAAAACCTGCTAAAGGTATATTATTAGAGTAAAATTGAATAAACAAGATTAAACTTCATCACTGCAAGGATAGGCCATAATCAAATGAAGTAAAAGCCTTCAATTATAGATGATAAGAAGAAGAAGATCTTCAATTGAAGGGAATTCAAAAGGAGAAATATAAAATTAATGTTGAAACTGTCAGGTTAAAATCAGAATAGGCAAGCATTAGGAGATGAAACGTGATAAAGTGCTTCTCAGAAAGCAATTTCTATAAAAGTTATAGATCTAAAAGGACAGTGATTAGTCTTTCAGAAGCAAAGGTTAAGGCTATTACTTCAGGAGGGGATCAACTTGGCATCAAGTAGTTAATATTGGAGCAGATTACAATGGAAGAATGCAAAAAGAGGGTTACAATGCAAGATTGCTGCTTTACAAAATTTAACATGGTATATAATAAGATTTATGAATGAGAGATTCATTTTTCAAGGATAAGTGCAACACGGTTAGAACAATCAAACCTGTACTTGAACTTTGCACGCGGTTGCGGTTTGATAGGACAATGAAGACAAATTTATTCAGTCGAGGGACACAATGCAAATGCACTCTCCCTGTTATTGGTGTAAATCCTTTGAAAATTCAAAAACTCCCTAATGAGGAGTAGGGCACTGGAGAATGTGTTTTAGAAGAAAATACCCCTCTGGTGTGTAGCTTAGAAATAGCTGAGTAAAAACACTTTGGAAAAGTACCTCTTAGAAAGTAATTTGAAATCGGCCCATGGAATTACCTTCACAAGGATAGTTTTTTTTGTTGTTGTTGTTATACTAGAGCTATTCTGCATGTACTTCTCACAGCCACACAATTACCAGTTTCTCTGGGGGGGGGGGGGGGGGAATCAGTATCATTTGAGAAGTGGATCAAGCTAATTGAAGGCCATGTCACACTGCCCAACGGATGCAAAAAGGACACAACGGATGAGCAAAATGTTCCATCTGTTGTTATCCACTCTCAAAAGGGGCAAAAATTTGCATAAGCAGAGCGGATAACACGGAAAGGAATGGACGTGGGGAGGACGCAGAGCGGATGTATAGAGGATGCAGAGCGGATGTATAGAGGATGCGTAGAGGATGCAGAGAGGATGCAGAGAGGATGCATAGAGGATGAAGAGCGGATGAGCTGCATCCACTTTCATCCTTTCTCCATCCGTGTTACTAACGCTGCGCATCTGTTCTGCTTCCTCCCTGCGTCCGTTTACCGCTGGAACGGATTTGAGTTGTGCGGATGCACAGCAGATGCCTAGTGGATATAGCAGATGCGTAATGGATGCAGAACGGATGTCCCCCGTATGCCTAGAGGATGCAGAACGGATGCATTGGATACATTTTCCGCTCAAAAGTTTTGGGCAGCTCAAAACTTTCTGAGCGGATGAAACGTCAATAAACGGATGCTGGACGGATAGAGAGGAAGCAAAACGGAGGCAGTGAGTACATCATGTTAACCAATGGATGGCAAGCTTTTTTGTCCGTTTTACATCCTCTTTGCATCCGTTGGTGCAGTGTGACATGGGCTTTACCTAATTTATCCATCCGATTCTTATGTTTCATGTTAAATAATTTTCAGGGGCCATTGATACAAAAGAAGGTTAGGTTTGCTTGTAAATACAGAAGGTAAGAACATGCTAAATATGTATCCTAAGGTATACCAGTAGTCCTCAAGTTACAACAGTTCATTTAGTGACCCATTCAAAGTTACAACAGCACTGAAAAGATGACATATGACCATTTTTCACACTTATGATTATCACAGCATCATCATGGTTGCATGATCAAAATTTGGATGCTTGGTAACTGACTCAAATTTATGACATTGGCAATGTCCCAAGGATCATGTGATTACATTTTGTTACCTTCCTACAAGCAAAGACAAGGGAAAGTCAAATTTACTTAACAACCATGTTAATAACTTAAGAACTGCAATGATTCCCTTAATAACTGTGACAGGAAAGGTCATAAAATGGAGCAAAACTCACATAACAAATATCTTGCTTATCAACTGAAATTTTGGGCTATATTGTTGTCCTAAGTTGAGGACTACCTAAGTTATTCAGGAATATAATGTTGTATCTCTGTTGCATGTAGTTGAAATCTGAATAATCTTGGAAGAATGAGTGAAATTCCAGGCATTAGATCCCACAACTGAATCTTGGCCCATGTCAAAACATCATCTAACAGAGATAGAAATTCTGTATGAACAGATGATGTGGAAAATAATATTGCAAATTATTAAAATTGGTCCCAAGGCTACCAATTAATTTTATAAAGTATGGCTAGCAAAACACCATTTTTTCATTCATCTGACAAGAATTAAAAAGCTAAGTTGTAATTTTAACTGATACTTAGGTGGAAGAGAAGGAAACCAAACTCAGTGGAATTTACTTTTAAGTGGGTATAAAATTAGATCACAATGTTGGCCAATTCAAAAATGTTCATTGCTAAATCTTTTGAACCATTTTTCTATTCCTTTCGTTTCTCAGACAGTATTTTCTGCTTTTAATGCTTCCATTCCCTTACATTCATTCCTATACACAATAGGAATAGCACTTCAACTTAAATACCACTTCACAGTGCTTTATAGCCCTCTCTAAGCAGTTTACAGAGCCAGCCTATTGCCCCCAACAGTCTGGGTTCTCATTTTACCAACCTTGGAAGGATGGAAGGCTTAGTCAACTCTGAGCCAGATGAGAATTGAACCACCAAATTGCAGGCAGCAGAAGTAGCCTGCAGTACTGCACTCTAACCACTGTGCCACCATGGCCACAATGAGCTTCAATTGCTAGCCAAGTCTTCCATCTTCCCGAGTTTGCCTATTGTGTTTGCAGAGGGAAAACATGCTGATAGAATGGCAATATATCAATGGAATCTTTTTGCTTACTGGAAAAAAAAAAACAATGTTTCAGCTAATAGTGATAAAAGAGACATTTTTCCTATTATGTTCTTACTTTTGAAGAGCTTTGAAAAACAGTCTGAAGTAATTGATAGCGCATGTTAAAGTAGAAACTTGCATTCAAAACAAAATATGACCAAATACTGAAAATGTATATAATTATATACTTAAAATTAAGACAGTTATTTTACTTTTCTGTTTGCTGTTTTGACAGATTTCCTTTATGACGAACAGCAAACAAAACAAGTTCACAAAATCACATGAAAAAATTGACTTGAGAGAAATGTATTTGTTGCTATATCACTTTGCAGTAATGTAAAACGCAGCGAAGGCTTTGAGGTATTCAGGCTTAGTTTGAATACCACAAAACATAGATTACCATTAATTTATTCTTTCCCCTTTTCTGGTGTATCCTTTCATCTGTAGATCAGGCAATGCTTTCATTACAGACTCTATGGTACAAGTGGTAAAATAGAGATGCTGATTGAAGCAAAATGAAATTGTTAAACTTTTTCATGGAACACTGCAAGAATAGTATGTATTTATTTAGGATTTCCAAATGTATACTACAAAATAGCAGAGAGTATTAGGAAAATGATTTCCTGATTGTTATTTTTTCATGAGGTGATTAAGCCAGCCCTTCTCCTTTCCTAACCCTAATGATTGTCCTTGGATATTTTTCTACCAGTGGTGGGATTCAGTTTTTTTTTACTACTGGTTCTGTGGGTATGGCTTGGTGGGTGTGGCATGGCTTCATGGGCATGGCTTGGTGGGCATGACAGGAGAAAGATACTGTAAACTCTTCATTCCCACCACAGTCCAGGGGAAGGTTACTGCAAAATCCCATTCCCTCCCCACCCCACTAACCTGCTTTCCAGCTCCGTTCTCCTGTGCAAGGCAACAAAAGAAGACCCAGCTGATCATCTGGGACTCAGGAGGCAGAGAATATATAGGGGCAGGACCAATCAGAGGTGGTATTTGCCGGTTCTCTGAACTACACAAAATTTCCGCTACTAGTTCTCCAGAACTGGTCAGAACCTGCTGAATATCACCTCTATTTTCTACTCTGTCAAAAGAATGTTTTCATTCCTTTGATCGATCAACTCTTTTGACCTTCTTCAACATTCAAGAGTAAAATCATGAACAGTTCATAAAAAGGGAGGTAATTTCCATCCAACTCTTAACACAACAATACCGTGAAAATGTGAGACAGATCATTGAGTCCCAACTGCCTTATGGAGAAGAAATTCCTTCTTCAGAAAATATTTTGTTCCCTCTGCTGGCCTAATTGTTCTTAACATTATCATCCATCACCCTCTTCATCAGAGAGTTTGCTTACGTACAAACACCAATGACTACACAAATGCAAAATCATTTTAAAAAGGGATTGTCAGCACTGAATCCATTTTTTTTAAGCTGAAGCCATTTTGGGAGCATCTTCAGGGCTACCACAGGCTGGCCAGTTGGAGCTGTGGGAATGGGAGGGGGGGAGATAGAGATAGCTGGAAGATGTGTAGCCAAAACTACATTCTTTCCCAAGGGAGCCAAGGATATTCTCCAAGGATATTGGAGAGGTATAAAACAAAGCCAGCTGGGATGGTGGCTGTGACCTGGTTGGACCATGTGATGGATATGTGACCTGGATGATTTGGGTGGGGGAAACCTCAGAGTCAGGTTTCCCCCAGATGTGCCAATATTACATGCCTAATAAATCTAAGCTTTGAGGAATATGCCTGCCTTGGAGTTTTGATTCCATTGGGTGTGTTTGCTAGAACCCTGGCAGGGATGTTTTGGAAAGCTCTCTTCCAATTCAATGGAGGGAGGGATTTCTCCCTTTCATCACAAGCTTCTTTGAGTCTTGAGAAGCAGTAAACTTGTCCCATTTATTAGGAGAAACTTGGTGTGTCTCAAACTGAAAGCAACAGCCCTAACCCCAACTCATTTCTCTGCTTGCAGCTGAATTCTTTGTCTGCCTCCCCTCATTACACAGCAGACATATTTTTTCTAGACTTGCAGATGTAATAAATAAATGGAAAGCTGTGTAATGACATAAGTTAATTCCAGTCGTGTTATAAATTCTGATGATGGACATGGAAAGCCCTTCAGATAGTAACCATAGTCACCACCTTCATTTGCTGTGTTCCATTGTACCATAGTAATAAGCAGAGATACACTTGATCTTAATTGGGTGATATTTATGTATGATGCTCTGTTCTATATACATGTTTATAGTTGTTGTTTTTGAAGCTGCAAGAGGCATCTTAAAGCATTGTTGCTCACGTTGATTAATATCCTTTTGTAATACACAATCACTTGGGGTGATTGGAGATTTTTGGACTGAACAAATGGGGGGGGGGAATCCTGAATCTCTAAATAATTATCACTTGGAAAAACCAGTTTTAGGTGTGACACAATGATCTCAGAAGAAAGACGTACTCTCTCTCCTATCTATCTATCTATCTATCTATCTATCTATCATCTATCTATCTATCTATCTATCTATCTATCTATCTATCTATCTATCTATCTATCTATCTAATCTATCTATCTATCATCTGTCTATCATCTGTCAATTATCTGTCATTTATCATCTATCACATATGGTATCCATCATTAATTTTCTATTTGATTTCAATTGAGTTTAAATGTTACTCTATTCTTCCCCCCTCTCTGGACTGAGTCCTGTGCATTTATTCAGTAAACCCCAGGCAAATATTTTCTCAGCTGGGATCAATAACAACTGCAGTTTGAATCTGGACTGCACCTCAAGTGACTTATCAATTTTAGTGTGATCTTTTATTCCCAGGCATTCAATGCTTGGAGGAGTTCTTTGCATTAAGTTTTCTCCAGAAGCAAAAAAAGTCTCACTGTGGATTCCTTTGGTTCTAAAATACCATTCTTTATTGAAATATTTACAAACAAGTAAGAGTAGAGTAGAGTAGAGTAGAGTAGAGTAGAGTAGAGTAGAGTAGAGTAGAGTAGAGTAGAGTAGAGTAGAGTA
>BLBF01000073.1:13614198-13631698 GCA_015471245.1 Laticauda colubrina | reverse complement strand
ACATTCTTTCCATTGGTTGGCTTAAAAAAAAAATCTATTAAAGACAGTGCTGCTGTCGGTTCGCACCGGTTCTAGTGAACCATCACAAACTATGATCAGTTGGCCCCACCCACCTGCCCCTGCCCTACCTTGTGTTACATTTCCTTCTTTTGCAGCTCAATTGATTCACGTGGCAAAGTGGATTACCATGCCTCAGCTGTTCTACTCACTGGGGAAGGCTAGAAAGTGAGCCTGTGAGGTCCAAATGTTTTTTGAACAATCCACATGCGCAAGAAGCATATACTCACAGAGCCGGTTGTTAAATCAGTTGCAGCCCACCACTGATTAAAGACTATTATGATTATTTTTTTGCAATATTTTTATTGAGCATTTTCTAACAGTTTATGATACATATGCACTTTTTACAGTGTTGCATCATCATCAACATTCATATACACATATTAGTTACAATATTACTTTTGTTTCTATTATCTAACCAAGTGTACCAGGCATCCCAGACCAAATAATACTCTGATTCACCTCTGTCTTTTAACTGTAGTGTAAGTCTGTCCATCTCCATGCAGTCTAAAATCTTTTTTATCACTGTCCCCTCAGATGGTATATTGTCCTGTTTCCAGTACTGTGCATATACAATTCTGTATATTGTACAGAATATACAGTACAATTTACTGTACTGTAAAGTACAGTAGCCGCAGTTATTATATGTAAAATGATATATTTGTCTTTCTTGGTATATTCTTTCATTATTCCCAGTAAAAAAAGTTCAGGTCTAAATTCAATTTTCTGTTTGGTTATTTCCTCTAACCACTTTTTAATTCTGGTCCAATATCTCTTGGCTTCTGGGCATGTCCACCACATGTGGAAAAAGATACCCTGATTACTTTTATATTTCCAACATTCTGGGCTTCTAGTTGGGAACATTTTTGCCAATCTAGTGTGGGGGGGTACTACTTTACTTCTGAGTGGTGCAAGTTAGTTCCAGTATATATATAGTACAGGTAGACCTCAGCTTACAACCACCATTGAGCCCAAAATTTCTGTTGCTAAGTAAGATCGTTGTTCAGTGAGTTTTGTTCAGTTAGTTTTGCCCCATTTTACAATCTTTCTTGCTACGTTTGTTAAATAAATCACTGCAGCCGTATAGTTACTAACATATGTAATTTTGAATTGGCTTTTCAGTATAAAGGAAAATTTAAAAAAAAAAAACTTTGTGGAAAATTAAGAAGAGGAGGAAGGAAAACAAAAGAAATATACTGTAAGGAGAGAAAAGGCAAGAAAAAGGCACTGATTACCAACTCAGTGGTAGGAGAAGATGTCAACATTACAATCGCAATGTTTTGCTTTTACACAACATTATGTTTCTATAATAATAAGCCTATCTAGTTAACAAAAACAAAATCAATTTTCACATTTCTTTTTTATTGCAAGCACAAAATCCGGAAGCAATTTCAGAATAGAAGCTAGATTAGTGTGATGACCCGGGGTGTGGCAACAAAAGCAACAAAGTCACAAAAGTAGGTAAAGTTCCTTTAATTCCTCCAACTTGGCCCCCAATGTCCAGTTATCATCGGCTGGAGAAAAAACCTCTCCCAAGAACAGTTTTTAAAGGGAAGAAATTCAGTCCAAACCCAAAGTACATCTAAATTATAAATAAAACCAATACAAACCATGCTGCTGCAATTAATGAGACAGGACAGGATAAGGAATTGCAGACTTCCAAAAGATAACGAAACACACACAGTCAGGAGGATGCCAGTACCCAGATAAGACGTGACAAACAAAGGTAATGCTTTGCTTCCAGCAAGGTGTTGTGCACAAATACCCTTTTATATCCTGTTTTCCCAGCTGCAGCTAATGAAGGGAATGAGGCCCCTTTTCTCCCCCCGTAACCCACAGTTGTTCCCTTATCCATTCCTCCCTGAGTGCCCTAGGATGAAGAGGGTGTGGGTCTGGGTCTTCCTCTGCATGCCCAGCCAGACTGTGCCCTTCCCCAGTTTCCTTCACAGCCACCAGAGCCACACTCCCACTCCCTGTCAGCTGTTCAACCTCCCCCTTGGAATCAGATTCCAACAGGGGCATGACAATTAGCTATATTCTCTTCTTTGGATAAAAAAATCAATCTGATCATCAATTAAAGATTATTACGATTTACTTCTGAGTGTCAGCTCTTGTATATTTACAGTACAGGTAGGCTTCGACTTATGACCACCATTGAGCCCAAAATTTTGGTCACTAAGCAAGATTGTTGTTCAGTGAGTTTTGTTCAGTGGGTTTGGCCCCATTGGATGACCTTTCTTACCACAGTTGTTAAGCAAATCACTGTTGTTAAGTTAACAACATGGTTGTGTAGTTAAATCTGGCTTCCCCATTGACTTTGCTTGTTGGAAGGTTGCAAAAGGGGATCACATGACCCCTGGACCCTGCAGCAGTCATAAATATGAGTCAATTGCCAAGTGTCTGAATTTTTTTAATCACAGGACCATGGGAAAGCTCTAATGATTGTAAGGGTGAAAAACAGTCACTTTTTCCAGTGTCATTGTAACTTCAAATCCTCAGTCAATGAACTATTGTAAGTCAAGGACTACCCGTACTTAAAATAGCTTGATTCTTATAATGGTGATGATCCATAAAATGTTCATGAAAATATAGCCAAAGTTGTTCCATGTTCAAGCGGACAGAATCCAAGGAATTGTGTCTCTGAAAGATTTGATTTAGCCCATTTGAATCAACTCTTCCAAATATATTACTAGTTGATTCTGCTCAATAATTCTAGAAATCTAGAATTCAAGTTCCCATTTTCAATAACTGTGAGAATACTCCATATCCTTTTTCCCAGGAAAACATTTAATATATAATGTGTGTGTATGTGTGTGTATACATACATATGTGTGTTTGTGTGTGTGTGTGTGTGTGTGTACCCACACACACACACACACACACCTAATGTTAAGCTTGGGGTGAAAAGGAGTAAGGGGAAGAATGCACACCAAAATGTATTTGCTTTTATTTATGTCTTTCAATAAATGGCAGTGAATGAAGCTGTTTACCGTTATGTGTTACAACCCATCGGGTTGGCTCTTTCTCTTTCTTGCTTTGAGCTTGTGGTTCGTACGCCTTCCAACTGCAAGCAGGTTGTACTTCAAAGTTCCAACTTCTTTTTTTAGTTTTGCTTTAAAATTTCACAATATTGGAAGGAGAAAAGCTAGCTCAGAATCTTCTGAATAGCATGCCAACATCAAACACTTCTTGAGTTTCATATGAAACAGCTTGCAAACAGAAGTGTCACCACTCAGGAAAACATGTTATCTGCAGTTTCTGCAAATTTGTCTTGGCTCTTACACACATACAAACACAGAGAGGAGCCACTAAGAAGGAGGTGTCTTGAACAGGGGTGGGAGTAAAAATAAAATCCTGCTTGAAACCCGTCCAGCATGCATTCAAAACTAACTTTCTTTGGGTATCTTCAGTGCAAACTAGCCAATCATCTCCAGCCTTTCCAAATCTATAAATAAAAAAATTTCCTTTTATAGGAAACAAAAAATAAAAGATTACATGTCTGCACTGCGTGGTTTCCATGCTTCCACTAAGCAACCCCACAATTCTGAATCAATGGTGTAATATATGTTAACTATCTGAATATCTCATTATTTTATGAGCAACAGCAGGCAAAAATCGATGCATTTCAGCAACGCAGCGTTAAAAAGTTTTTTTTTTTTTAAATGGATTCTTCCCTCCTTCCACTCTCTTCAGCTCACCCACCTGATTTTCTAAGCACCTATAATTTATGACTGTTTACAACCTTTCAGACAAAACCTTCTTTATTATGTTAATTTAGGAGGTTTTCTCTTCCAAATCAAGAATAGTTTGTAATTGCTTTTGCATGCTCTTTCTATAAAGCAAAATCGATAAATTTACCACAGCTTGTATTTGCAAAATAAATAGCACACAGCTCTAAAGGAATAGTGGATCCCCGTTCTCCACCCTGGCCCTCCATCCCCTGCCTTCTTCTTCCTTGATTTATATAGCTGTTGGGAACAAACTGATCGAGTAACAAGTGAGAAATCCCCAGGGGAATGTCTGAAAAAGCAGAATCCCTTCTGGAAAACAGAGAAAGGAGGGAATAGCCGAGCAGAGCAGTCATTCTTAGCCTGGTTTCTACATTTCTTTTGTTCGTGACATATCAATCCGGTGAACATGGAGTAATATATCAAAAACAGTACCCATAACAGAATAACAGATTTGGAAGGTGCCTTGGAGGTCTTCTAGTCCAACCTTCTAATCCTATATCATTTTAGACAAATGGTTGTCCAATCTCTTCTTAAAAATTTCCAGCGTTGGAGCATTCACAAATTCTGAGGGCAAGTTGTTCCAATTGTTCTGTCAGGAAATTTCTCCATAATTCTAAGGTGCGTCTCTCTTTGATTAGTTTCTATCCATTGCTTCTTGTCCTGTGTTCTGACCCAAACCTGGTTCCAAGAGAGCAAACATAAGACAAAGGAAGCCACACAACTTTTTAATGTTTTATCTATGAGTCCTGTTTCTTCACAGATAAAAGACTGCTCACAATTTGTTCCATCCGGAAAAGACGCACGGTAGACCAGGTTCCAACAAATAACTCTTTATTAGTTAGCAGCAAACAGTAACAGAACATTGGCTCAAGCCGCGGCAGCCCTTTTTATAGAGACTTGCCTGCCGGCTTGTAGCCAATGACATTGTTTTAACTTTGCCGCCTTTGAGCAGCTCCTTGGATTGATTCCTAATAAACCAATCCACTACTGGCCTTTCTGGCCAATCAGAAAAGACTACTTGGAACCTTCCAAGTTTTACAGAACACCCCTCCCCCTTTAGTTCAGTCCTACGTGAGTGACGTAGTCATGCAGGTAAGTGGGACTTCTTCTGGTCCTAGTTGACCTGCGCGGCTCATTCTCACCTAGGACTTCAAGCGGTTCAGTCGGGATCGCTGTCTCTCTGGCTCGTCTCCATGGAACCGCCTGGAAGGGTGAGTCAGCATTGCCGCTAACGCTTGAGTTGCTCAGGCCAGTGGTTTTGCCGCTCCCTCCTGGTTCAACCGGGCTGGTTGAGCTGGCCTGGCTGGCCCCTTCCAGGACGGCTTCCCTTTCGCTTGGGCTACCTCTGATGGCTTCATCTAACCGTAAGTGCTCTTTTTGGTGGGTTAGATGTTCTAGATTTATTTTCAATGGTTCATTTTCACACCCTTTTTTATTTGTTTGTGTTCCCCCCCCCCTTGGTTTTGTTTTCGTCGATTTTTATTATTTGAGGTTGCATGGTCGTTTTACACTCGATGTTTCGGGAACGAAGCTGGTCTATGTGCTGCTTCCATTCTCTTCCATCATCCACGGTTAGTTGGTAGGACTGGGGGCCTGTTATTTGTGTGATAGTGGCTGGAAGCCAGAGAGGGTCCCCGGTAAAATTCTTTGCATAGACTAGGTCGCCGATTTCAAAAATGCGGTATCGGCTGGACGAGTCGGGGGGTTTCTCACAAGTGTAATTTGGGTGCAGTCTATCTAAATGGGATCTGAGTTTCCTCCCCATTAACAATTCTGCCGGGCTCTTGTTTGTTGTACTACTGGGAGTGATGTGTTGTAGTGTAAGTAAGTGGTTCAGCTTGTCTTGGACATCCCCATGGTCCATTTTTTCTAGGCCTTCTTTGGTAAACCTGACCATTCGTTCGGTCCTACCATTCGCTGCCGGGTGGACAAGCGTGGTTAGTGCATGGCGTATATCCAGGGATGCTAAGTACTGTTCGAATTGTATAGCCGTTAATTGTGGCCCGTTGTCAGATACCAATACATCAGGAAACCATGAGTTGCAAACAATTTGTTTAGCTGTTTTATAACAGCGTCAGTTGTTGTGGATGACATAACTAATGGTAATGGTTTATGGTCAGTCACGATGGAAAATGTCCTCCCATAGAGGTATTCGTGAAAACGTTTAACTCCGGCGACGATTGCCAGGGCCTCCCTGTCTAGCTGGCTATAGTTGTGTTCCGCTTTGGAGAGCGTTTTCAAGTAAAAGGCAATGGGTGCCTCTCTCCCATCAGGTAATTGGTGGCTCAGGATGGCACCGACTCCAAAAGGAATGGAAGTGTATTACTAAACTGAATAAGAACAGTGTCTGAGGTTAATAAGTCTTTTATGCTTTGGAATGCTTTTTGTTCTTTATGACCCCAAGTCCAGACAGTTTTTTATCCAGCAAATGGTGTAATAGTTCTGCTATCGTTGCTTTGTGGGTGAGGAATATGTTATAAAAGTTGATCAGACCCAAGAATGCCTGTAAGTCTGTTTTATTTTTTGTCCTGGGTGTGTCTTTAATTGCTTTGACTTTTTTGTCTATTGGGTGAATACCTTGTTCGTCAATTAAATACCCTAAAAATTCAATGCGGTCAGCAGCCGGGCAGCATTTTTCCTTTTTTTACTTTTAGGGCGGATTCTCTAAATTTGGTTAGCACTTTTCTTAGTCTTGCTTCTAATTGGGTCGTGTTTTTTGCTGAAATTAGGACGGCATCAAAGTATGGAACGACCCCTTTTATCCTGTTTAATAGGCATTCCATGAGGCTTTGGAAAATGCCTGGGGCAACGCTTACTCCGAATTGAAGCCTGTTACATTTGAATGCCCCTCTATGCGTTACTACTGTTTGTGCTTTGGCCCTTATTGGGTCTACTGGAAGCTGCTGATATGCCTGAGCCAAATCAAGTTTTGCAAAAAATTTTCCTCCCCCAAGTGAGTGCAGTAAGTGCTGCACGACTGGTACCGGGTATGCGCTTTGCTGCAGCGCATGGTTCAGGGTAGCCTTGTAGTCTCCACAGATGCTCACAGACCCGTCAGGTTTTACAGATGTTACTATTGGTGTCTCCCACCTAGCATGGTCAATTGGTTCGGTGACCCCTTGTGCAATCAATTTGTTTAATTGTTCATCTATTTTGGGCTTTAATGCAAAGGGGACTCGTCTGGCTTTTAACCTTCTTGATGCTATCTGGGGATCTAAGCCAAAGGAAATTGGGGTCCCCCGGTACCTGCCTAGAGTGCTGTCGAAGACGTCCTGGAATTCGTGTAGCAGGTTCTCTTCCCAATCGTTTGCGGCTATTCGGCTTACTCCAGTCATCCTGATGCCCAATGGTGTGAACCATTCGATGCCCAGGAGGCTGGGAAGGTCTCGGTAAACTATAGTCAGTGGCAGGACTTCGGCGTGTTGTTTGTAAGTGACTTTGAAGTGTCCTAGACCTACCACGGGAATTATATTTCCCTGATAGTCTTTGAGAATTAATTTTTGTTTCTTGAGTTCTTTTTGTTTTATGTTTGGAACCAACCGCCTGATTGTGTTCCAAGACACCACTGGTAGGAAAGATCCTGAGTTGACCTCCATTTCACAAGGGTTTCCTTCAATGGTCACTACAATTTTGACTTTTCTCCCGCTTTCCGTCTGTGCGCTTCCGATAGTGGCAGTCTGGTGAGCTTTTTCTCGGTTGCTGGTTCCCTTGCAGCGCTCCCATTTTCTATCGGCTTGCCTCGGGTCAGTTCTTTGTGGGGAATTACTGTGTCTGCTAGGACTGCTGTTCTTACGATTGCAGCAGACTCTTTCAATGTGTCCCCTCTTCTTGCAAGCCCGACAGATGGCATCAAGAAACCTATACTCAGCTCGGGGGTGGTTTCCTCTGCAGCCAGCGCATTCCTGGCAATTTCTTCTTTCTCACATTTTTTGGTTCACGTACAGGCGATGGGCCTCATCGTCATCTTCTTCCGTTTCTGATGACTCGTCTAGGTCTTCATGGTGTGTGGTTGTGGCAGCTTGCTTCTTCCCTCGGGGTAGGGTCATCGTGTCAGTATTGGAATTCATCAGTTTCATTGTGGCCACTGATTTCTTCATGGCTTCTGCAGTGGTGGCTTCTGCGATTGCTTCTGACACAGTTATGTTAGGTCTGTTTAATAGTTTGCTTTGTAAAGTAGAGTCCTTTAGACCTAACACGACACGATCTCGCAGGCTCCTCCCAGATGGCGGAGAGCTGCCACAAAATCCGCAATGGTCTCATCTTCCCTCTGGTCTCTTTTATAAAACTTGTGTCTCTTAATAAGATTTGAGACAACCGGCGCGTAGTGAGGCTTTAGCATTCGGTTAAGTTCAGACCAGGTCATCTGTTTCATGTCTCTGGGCTTTGCCAATGCCTTTGCCATTTTGAACACGGCTGGCCCACAATGTGTTAGGAAGACAGCCCTCTTTCACTGATCTGAAATTTCCTCCATTTCGTTGCTCTCCAGAAACATCAGGAAGCGATCGATATAAGACTCCCAATCTACTTCATTGGGGTTAAAAGGTGCGGGCGGCGCATTGCTACCGGCCATTTCGTCTAGCGTGGTTGTTTTCTCGCTGCATGCTCAGTCTCCGCTTTACAGGACAATCCCACCTTCGTTGCCAGTGTTCCGTCCAGAAAAGATGCGCGGTAGACCGGGTTCCAACAAATAACTCTTTATTAGTTAACAGCAAACAGTAACGGAACATTGGCTCAAGCAGCAGCCCTTTTTATAGAGGTTTGTAGCCAATGACATTTGTAGCTTGTAGCCAATGACATTGTTTTAACTTTGCCGCCTTTGAGCAGCTCCTTGGATTGGTTCCTAATGAACCAATCCACTACTGGCCTTTCTGGCCAATCAGAAAAGACTACTTGGAACCTTCCAAGTTATACAGAACACAATTAATTAACTCTGTCAAGAAAGAGCCTTGCCAAGTTTTTGCAAGGCTGCCAAAAAACAACAGATAAGAAATAGTTTACAACAACAAAAATCTTCAAATACCAATTGTAATGTCCATGAGGCTGAGTTTCAAAACATCTTTGCTTCCTATAAAGAACGTTCACTTCACAGCTGGCTTTCATCTTCTTGAAGGAGGGGCCATGACCTTGCAGCCTTACTCCTGAGTCACCTGTGCTGTTGTAGCTGCTCTTTCCTGTGAGCAATCCTGCACACACATGCACTTGGCACAGGCTTTTTGGGAACCTCCTCATCGCTGCTGCCGGCCCCCACAATCTCTGAAGGCAGCAGTCCACTCCCTAATGGTCCTGGCCCCTCATCTGAGTCTTCACTCTTCTCAGCCACCTGCACCTGCTACCAGATAACCATAACACCCTGCTTTCAGGTGCTATGGTTGACCCTCTCTTCTTTGTGGCAGTCCCTCAAATATTGGAACACAGCTATCATGTCACCTCCTATATAAAGAGATACAGAGGTGATGGCAGTTCCAGGCTTTAATGAAGCCTAATTATTTCATCGGCTAAGAAGCAAACAAAAAAACCTGCCCTGGAACTTTTTTTTTTTTTTTAATGGAATGTTGGCTTGACAGGCCTCCCATTATCTAGAGGCAGAATTGAGGCGGTGGTCACAGCAGCTCATATGTCAAAATGTGTCAGGATTTAAATGGCAAAACAGGAGCAGGACAGCAATTGGCTTTTCAATCAATAAAGTAATCAATATATTTCACAGATATTTTCCCATATCTAAATTACTCTGCAGAGATGAGGTAGTCTGAGTGTTTATCAGTCGATAAAACACACAAGAAAAGGACATCTGTGGCTGTTCTTTGCCACTTCAAGGTGCCGTTTGCCTTTTATTTCCAACTCCCTCTTTTACTTCAGAAAAGATGGTGCCTCTTTGCGCACAAATCAATTCCAGGTTGGATTATAAACACTTTCAATTCCTCCTCTTCTCCTTTGCTTTGACTTTCAAGGGTACTGTTCAGACTTAGGAACCATTTCTTTCTGGTCTCAAATCTGAGCTCTGAGTAACATGTTTTAAAACAGAGAACATGGGAAGTTTATTTGAAACATAAAGGTTTCAAATAATACTATTCCAGCTCTTCTAAAATGTGATCTGGAGTCCTCAGAACCATATTTTATTATTTTAGCCAAGGTTTCTCCTGATAAATCTTTGCTTGCTTGACAATTCATAATACTTATAAAAGAAAATATTGATCACTCAGAGTTGAATTGTGGGGTCCTTTATTCTCTCTGAACTTGGTGGAATAGAACAGAACAGAATAATAGAATGGAACAGAATGGAATAGAATAGAATAGAATAGAATAGAATAGAATAGAATAGAATAGAATAATAGAATGAGGTAGGATGGGATGGGATAGTTCTTTATTGGCCAAATATGATTGGACACATAAGACTAACAGAGTTGAAAGGGACCTTGGAGGTCTTCTAGTCCAACTCCCTGCTCAAGAATAAGCCCCCTTACCATTTCAGATAAATAGTCATTCCATCTTTTTTTGAAGCCTCCAGAACACTCACAACTTCTGCATGAAGGAAACTATCCATTGGTTGGTTGCTCTCACTATTCAGAAATTTATCCTCAATTCCATTGCTTCTCTCCTTGCTTAGTTTCTGTCCATTGTTTCTTGTCTTGCCCTTTGTTGCTTTGGAAAATAGTTTGACCCCCTCATCTTTGTAGGAGCCCCTCAAACACCCAAACTGCATAACACTACCCAAACTAATGTTACCTAGTTTGGATAATGAAACATCTAGGAGTAAACATCTAGGAGTTCACAGACCTCTAAGTACCCCACAATTCAGAATACCTCCAAAAGCATTATCCCCAATGAGTTATTTTTAAAGACATGTCATCAGGAAAAATTACACCAGCACAAAGAAACTGAAGAAAATGGCATAAATCAACTAACAGCTAACATTTACTCATGGGACAATAGACGTTTTCTACACATTAGGCTCTGCCATAATTGACTTACCTCAAAATAAAGACAAAATAGATAAATATCAACTGCCCCTTCCAGTATGTTGATTGAAATCTTAGAAATAGACTAACATAAATAGAGTTGAATTGATCAATGACTAAACAAAAACATCCACACAGTTTTTGTGGCACCAGTATGGTATTCCACTGCTGTCATCTGGTAGTGTCTTCCTGCCATGTGGTCATAGCAATTGCACAAGAGCATGATGTATAAACTCAAAATATTGGCATTGGAATGACAGATAGTTCTCAATAGACGGCCATAATTGAGTCCAAAATTTCACAAGAAAGTTGTGAAATGAGTTTATCCCCATTTTATCATCTTTCTTGCCACAACTGTTAAGTGGATCACTGCAGTTGTTACATTAATAACACAGATGTTAAGTGAATCTGGCTTCCTCCTTGACTTTGGTTGTCAGAAGGTCACAAAGGATGATCACACGACACTGGTACCATCATATATACATTCCAGTTGCCAAGCACCCAAATTTTGATAACATGACAGGGGTGGGATTCAAAAAATCCCATCAGCCAGTTTGCTGCCCCGTTGCTGAGTGGGTGTGGCCATGGTGGGCATGGCCTACTGGAATTTTCTGGAGGGCAATTTTTCACTTTCCCAAGGGTCCGGAGGCTTCCCACAGGCCTCCCCCTGGGCTCCAGAAGCCCTTTGGAAGCCCGTTTCCAGATTTCCAGAAGGCCCAATTTCCCCTCCCAGAGCCTCCACATGGACCCTGCACTAACCTCCATCAAAAATGGGCTGTGTGGAGACTCCTGTGTGGAGATACCGGTTTGGTGAACCAGATGAAAAACTTAACATCCAGTTTGTGCAAACCAGTCCAACCAGTAGAATCCCAACCCTGTAACATGATCTTGGGGATCCTATAACACATGAATATCAAACCCGCAGTGTCATGTTGCCATCATGTTGCAGAGCTGAGGTGGGCATGGCTTGGACACCAAGCATCACCACCAGTTTGGCACCTCTGCTTTAACAGTCATAAATGTGAAAAACAGTTATAAGTCACTTTTTTAGTTGTATTGTAACTTCAAATGGTTACTAGACAAATATTTGTAAGTTGAAAAATAGCCATACTAAGAGAAACCAACATGAATTCTTTGATTCATCAAGGCCATTTGCAACCTTTAGGAAGACAGAGAATGTCTGGAAGGAGGCAAAATCACTGAGTCACCCTCAAAGACAATGATTGACCCTATCCTTGTGTTCAAACATAATGTGTCTCAAGCAGTGTTCAACTAATGTTCAAGTAGAATGTGTCTCAAGCAGACAGAAACGTGTTTGACCTCAGGTGGCAAAATTGCTCAACACTGCTATGAGCAGTGTTTACCCAGACCTTAAGGAGTCTGTGATGTTCCCAGGCTAATCTCAGATAGCTTTTACTCTGGAGATACTGCTGATTGTATGTCTAAAAGCCAGTGGTTACATTATAGGATTATGGAGTACGATTGATTTATTGATTTATCTTTCTTTTCTTTTTTTTAATGATGTACTCTTCCTCTTTTTTAAAAAAAAATCCATATTAAATATGGTAAATGCTGCATGGCAGGAGCGATCGCCAGAGGTTTAAAGATACAGTAAAGAGATTATACCTGGAAATCTGGGTGCAGGAGAATTTAATCCATTGCACCAAGCTGAATTTGCAGCAATTGGCTTAGAGTGCCATAGTCATTGGGAAATCGAAAACACAATTCCAAGCGGAGGGCACTATTGGAAATTTGGGATCCAGTTTCCAAAAATGAAAAGACATCTGACCAGGGCCAGATTGAAATACAATATACACTTTCTATTGATCGTATAAAAAGGGCCAATAATCAATAGTTTTATCAGTCTAATACAATTTCTATTTTAATTGATGCAGACTCTAAAAATAAGTTTTTTTCCTGGTTTACTGAATATATTTTGCCATTCAACATAGGCTGAGTATAGGGGGAACATTTGAGAAAATTACAATTCATCCACACTACAACTTATATTCCAGGTTAGGCTTTAAATATCAAACACAGCAACAAGAAATAAAATTATAATAAACATTTAATCCACAATGGGAAAGCTAGAAAAAGATGCTAACTCCAAGGAGGTGGGGAAGAATGGATTAGACAAGTAAATTACTACCTTTGCTAAAGGCCATGTCACACTGCCCAACGGATGCAAGAAGGACACAATGGACGAGCAAAATGTTCCATCCATTGTTATCCGCTCTCAAAAGGGGCAAAAATTTGCATAAGCAGAGCGGATAACACGGAAAGGAATGGACGTGGGGAGGACACAGAGCGGATGTATAGAGGATGTGTAGAGGATGCAGAGTGGATGCAGAGTAGATGCAGAGCGGATGCAGAGCGGATGCAGAGCGGATGAGCTGCATCCACTTTCATCCTTTCTCCATCCGTGCTACTAATGCTGCACATCCGTTCTGCTTCCTCCCTGCGTCCATTTACCGCTGGAACGGATTTGAGTTGTGCGGATGCACAGCGGATGCCTAGTGGATATAGCAGATGCATAATGGATGCAGAACGGATGTCCCCCGTATGCCTAGAGGATGCAGAATGGATGCATTGGATACATTTTCCGCTCAAAAGTTTTGGGCAGCTCAAAACTTTCTGAGCGGATGAAACGTCAATAAACGGATGCTGGATGGATAGAGAGGAAGCAAAATGGAGGCAGTGAGTACATCGCGTTAACCAACGGATGGCAAGCTTTTTTGTCCATTTTACATCCTCTTTGCATCCGTTAGTGCAGTGTGACATGGGCTTAAGACACTCAGTCATAAACCATTTGGAAGGACAAGAAGAGGTGTGTGGGTGGGAGAAGGTGGTCAGGGATGAATACAATCTCTGGGAACCAAGGACAATTTTAAGATAAATTCCATTACAATAACTGTTTAGAAAGAAATTGTGTTCATGAAAGATTGTATCTTCCTTCTTGCTCAACCACCATTGAGATTAGCTCCAAATCCACTTAACTATCACACTAACTTAATTAATGATCATTGCTCCACTTGCAGTCAAATACCCTATTTGTCTGTATGTCTAAGCAGGAGGCTGGACTAGAAGCCCTCCAAGGTTCCTTCCAACCCTATTATTATGTCTTGTACCAATAGAAGGGAATATTTGTAGCTCAGAGTTGAACTATGGGGTCCTTTGTACTCTCTCTAAGCTTGATTGTTTTCTTGCAGGCATTTCATCACTCCATTTAAGGCCCGGTCACACTGGCCGATGGACACAAAAACGTATGCATAAAGGACACAGCGGACAAGCAAAATTTTGGGGGTGGCTCCATCCGTTGTCATCCGCTCCAAAAAGTGGCGAAAATTTGCATAAACAGAATGGAAAGGAATGGAAAAGAACGGACGTGGACAGTATGTAGCAGGGATGTTAAATGGATGTTCACAGGAAGCCGAGCGGATGGAAGTGGATGACACCTCCGAAGGGGTTCTGGGGGATAATTGCGAAGCGGACGCATAGCGGATGAAGCGGATGCATCATGTACACCTAAAGGAAAGAAAGGGGATGCCGCATGGATGTATATCAGTTGCAAACCGTTCACTGCACATCCTTTCTATTTCCGTGCTACTAACACTGTGTAAACGTTTTGTGTACCTTTTGTTTCCTCCCTCTTTCTATTTTCAGCTGCAGTGGAAGTGAGTTGTGAGGATGCCCAGAGGATGCAGAGAGGATACAGAGGACGTTTAACGGATGATAAATGGACATAGAACGTTTGTTGCCCGTATGTGTCGCGGATTTACATCGTACACGGCAGAAAGTTCATCCGTTCACAAAGTTTTGTGCAGCTCAAAACTTCTTGCGCGGATGAAATTGCAGTGGATGGATGCTTGACGGATAGAGTGTATGAAACACGTATGCAATGAGTACACAACGGATGCATCGTGTTTTCCAATGGATGGCAAGCTTTTTAAAACGTTTTACATCCTCTTTGCATCCATAAGTGCAGTGGGACAGGGCCTTAAGCAAACATCATTCATGTACAGGACATTCAAATGACTACTATATAAAGCCACACTCTTTTGCATTGGTGATATTCCAATAGAAGAGGTTATGTGTAGTTTAGGGTTGAACTGTAAAGCCCTTGGGGCTCCTGAGTTTGGTTGTTTTCTGGCAGACATTTCATTACCCATCTAGATATCATCAGGAGTATCACTCAGAGCTCAGAGAGCACTAAGGATATCACCAAGCATCTGTATTCTCTAATATGCATCACTATAAAAAGGAATTATATCTTCTCCCTTTTTGAGTTTGTCTTTTACCTTCTTCTCTGGTCTACTTTTAAAAATGATATTATTGACAATGGAAGAACTGCAGTACTTCAGTTCTTGTTTGAATGAGCATCACTCCAAAACCACATCTTCTGCTTCCCCATTTTCCATGAGCAGTGTCTGTTTTTCCCCTCTTTACAATTCAGAAAAATCCTTCCATCTTCTTTTTACCATTCGCTGTTTGCACAGCACTGCCTCTCCCGATGTCTGTTGACATTTTCTGTTTGCTAATTTTGTACATAATTAAACCGACATTATAAAAATGCTATATGTTTCCAAGTCTCCTTTGATATGGAAACCAGTGGTCTTTAAAAAGGAAAAAAAAAAAGGCTAGTTCTGAAACTTCCTGCTAGTGAAATGGAGGAGGTCGAAGAATGGACCGAGAATAGCGCAACAAATTAGAGCTATATGGACATGCAAAGTAATTATAGAACATAATTTGTAGAACATTTAAATAAAGCCAAAGCTGTTAAAGAAGCCATTTGAGTTAGCTGTGAGCAGAAAGTGGAAACAATAAGAATACAAACAGTGTCAAGAGCACTTGATGTCTCATTCCTTAAAATGGCTACATCAAAACTGAAATCTGCAGTATTTAAGCATCTTTGGAAAGTTGAAGAACTCTGGGCTGTGAACTCTGTGTAGTTCAATTCTTACTTAATTCTGTCAACAGATGGAAGGGAATACAGGTTAATCTTCTATTTTTAGTAAAATACTGCCGATAACAAGGAATGATAGAGGATAATGTTGATGGCTGACATTTTCATGGCCCATGATAGACTCAGATAGAAAGGGAGAACAATGCAATTAGGAATATAAAGATAAGATGTAGGTCTATATCTTCAAGCCAATGTCTGTGAGAAACAAGCCTTCCGAGATCAGACTTGTGATGCTGGGCAGAATTGACTTGGTTCTGAAGAGTTGGAAACTTTTTTTTTAAAGAAGAGATGTTTGTCTCTAGTCAAGAGTCAAGATTCTTCTCTAGTCAAGAATCCCATTTCTGCAGAGGGTAAATACATGTTGATATTATCTCTTCAAACTTGTCTAGGGATATTCTCAGTCATCCAGGTCATGGTTGTCCCAAAGTTGCTTTTTTAAGAGGCAACTGGAAGAGGCAACCAGTCAGAGCTGAAGAAGCTTCTTGGATGAGAAGTGAAATGTCTTCAAAGAAGAAGAACAAGGAAGTCCAGTTGCTTCTTGAAAAAGCACCTCAAACTTGCATAACCAGTTGCTGAATTAAAGGGCATTAGATGTACGGTGTGAGCATAGGAAAGATGGAGAACCATACACAATGCTAAAAAGAAAAAAAAATCAAGCATGTTTATGATTCTTTCCATCAGCAGATCAAATATGTCCCCAAAATAAGATAAAATGTTATCATTATTTAAAGGTGAAAAATTAAACATTGCATTATCTATCCTCCTTTCTCCTCTCCCTTCCCACCTCCTCCTTCTCCTCCTCATGCCACTACTCCTTCACCTTTATTATGTGTTCCAAACAATCACAGTTTGGACAGATCCACAGACAGATCCACAGCTCACTGGGAGAGGTTGAATGATAGGGGTCTTCAATGACATTAATTAAGTCAGAAAGTAATAAGAAAATAGCATAGTTTATTGACCAGGACATGCTTAACTGATCTTTAGCAGGGAAGGAGATTTCATCAATTGATTCTGATATTCTACAAAGCATTCAAGGGCCAGATTAAATAATTATTTCACTTGGGTTCCTCTGGAAACATAGAAAAATGGCAGGAAGAAATTAAAGGTAAAGGTTCCCCTCGCACATACATGATAGTCGTTTCCAGCTCTAGAGGGTGATGCTCATCTCCATTACAAATCCAAAGAGCCAGCACTGTCCGAAGATGTCTCCATGGTCATGTGGCTGGCATGACTAAATGTCAAAAGTGCATGGAACGGTGTTACCTTCCCATCAAAGTGGTCCCTATTTTTCTACTTGCATTCTTTACATGCTTTTGAACTGCTAGGATGGCAGAAGCTGGGACTGGTACCATGAGCTCACTCCGTTACGTGGCACTAAGGATTTGAACTGTCAAATTGCTGGCTATTCTGTTCAACAAGCTCAGCGTCTTAGCCACTGAGCCACCGTGTCCCTTTTGTGAATGAAATTAGATGATCCTAATAGAGTGGGAAACATGAGAAAGAAGGCTAGAGAAACTATGGGTACTCCAGGCAGATATCTACATCTTGCAAACCTTTCACCACTAAGTTCATTGAGATGGGGAAAAAGGAGAGATAAATATAAAGGTAAACCAGTATTAAGTGTAGACAAATTATTTTAATATTATTACACATTATACTGGTGATGATACATCACAAACACAACAAGTTTTAAATTGTTGGCTGCCCATAACCCCTCTGTGAGGAGATTGGCCATTAAGAACTTAGATAGATAGATAGATAGATAGATAGATAGATAGATAGATAGATAG
>BLBF01000073.1:13575132-13606257 GCA_015471245.1 Laticauda colubrina | reverse complement strand
AGACAGAGAAACAGACAGAGAGAGAGAAATACAGATACAGATAGATGATAGTTAAAGTTCCATCATTCTAGATATATTCTTATAAATGACAAATACTGCAGACGTTAAATGGACAATTTCATTTGAAACCTGTTTAGGAAGAGTGGGTTTTGCCATTTGTCAAAGCCACAGCTTCAGTTATGGTTTCAAGTTTAAAAAATAAACCTTTGATCAGGGAAAGCTCCATTTTCTATTTCCCATGCTCTGCTTGAGTCTAATTTTTACCCATTATTGTATACCTAAATTCTGAACTTAAATGTGGCTCTCCATCAAAATTAAATTTGGCTGTTACACTCATACACTCTTATTGTCCTCTACATGCTTCTTTGGGATTTTAATCTGATTGTAGCCTTAAGAGAAACAATACCAGAATTTTGCAAAATACTGAGATAAATGTATTAATAAGGTTTCCAATAAAGCACCTGCCTCTTTGACTAAGATCATATGATTGCCTATCTCCATTACCTTAATAATGTTCCAAAAGCAGGAAATGCATTTCATCAATAGCTAGAATGCCATGCATTAAGCAAATTGCATTAAATAACATGAGGAAACTTGTTCCACATACTACATTCCATGCTGGTCTTTTGGTTTGCTCTCCACCAGCTTGACCTTGTCTGGTTTATCTTTTGGAAGACTTATCAGAAGGCATACAATTAAAATTGAATTTCTACTACAACAGTATTGTCATAGTATAGCTAAGCACAATTGGCCATTTGGATTGCTCTTGTTGCTTTTTGAGCGACTCTTCTTCTTCTTCTTCTTCTTCTTCTTCTTCTTCTTCTTCTTCTTCCTCTTCTTCTTCCTCCTCCTCCTCCTTCTCCTCCTCCTCCTCCTCCTCCTCCTCCTCCTCCTTCTCCTCCTCCTCCTCCTTCTTGTTCTTCTGCATCCTGCCTTTCTTTTCCATCCTCTTCCCCCATTTCTCCTCTTCCTCCTACTTCTTTCCTTGTCCTCTTCCTCATCCTCCCTCTATCTTTATTTTCATTTTCTTCTCATTCACCAATTGACAACATTCAATTGTATTCTTTTTTTATCCAGTCAAGTAAGTTAAGGCTAAGAATAGGGATAGGATTATCAATTGATTGTTGACAGTTACTTCTATAAATTGATGTCCTCATCCCATCTTTATGACAAAGATACTGAGTCTATCACTGATGTCCATGTCAAAAACCTTTGGGTTTTAATACTTTACTGTATTTTAATACTTACATACCTGCAACAATATCTTCAGTCTTGGCAACTTTAAGATGTGTAGACCTTAATTCTCAGAATTAAAAGGAATCTTAAAGCTGCCTAGTTGAGAAACACTATCTATGGCCTATCAGGAACAGAAACTACTTGTTAAATAAAACCATAACATGCATCACAATCTTTCTAATAGCTACATAATTTAGTGGAAACTTCTGGATGGAAATGGGAATGTCTGGCACATTTCTGGAGAAGCATATGTCACTAATCATCAACACAGAATATTCATAAATATTCCAGCTGTTCAGGAAATACAGTTGGCAAAGTATGTCAATTTGGTGAGGGAAGAGAAAGCTGTCAGTTAGCTGTGATTAAAACCCCAAAATGGACATTAAAAACAAAAGGAGATTTGTGGGACAAAGAAGTGAGCATAACCCAGATTAGAAGGATTAAAAGAAACAAAGTTTTGTGATAGAAAGAGAAGGAAGAAGGGGGAGAGGGGGAGGAGGCATCAGAATTGACTTGGGAGATGAGAGCAATTTCATAACATGATCTAGATGAACATACAATTCATAACTTGTAGGCTTGCTGCCACAGAATATCACAGAAAGTAGTTATATAGGACTTGGTGACACATAATGTTCACTTCACATAAGTAAAGGTCCTGTCACACTGCCCAACGGATGCAAAACGGACACAACGGACGAGAAAAATGTTCCATCCGTTGTTATCCGCTCTCAAAAGGGGCAAAAATTTGCATAACCTGAGCGGATAACACGGACGTGGGGAGGATGCAGGGCGGATGGAAAGCGGATGCGGAACGGAAGCCCAGCGGATGGAAGCGGATGGGAGCGGATGGCACATCTGCTAGGCTTCCGGGGGGCCTCAGCAAAGCGGATGTGGAATGGAAAGAGCGGATGCAGAATGGATGCACAGCGGATGAAGCGGATGCACAGCGGATGCACAGCGGAAGCCTAGTGGATGCCGAGCATTAATTGCGCATGTGGGGAGGATGCATTGCATCAGCCCCGCGGATATAACGGAAGCAACTCGGAAGCAGGTCACCATTCAGAGGAAAGACCTGCTTCCAGACACATTGACTGCCTTGCCTGTCCTGCCTGCATTTCTGCCTGCAAGCCTTGCTGCCAGCCTTGCTGCCAGCCTCCCTGCCAGCCTTGCTGTCTGCCTGCCTGCCAGCCTTGCTGCCAGCCAGCCAGTCTGCCTGCCAGCCTTGGTGCCTGCCTGCCTGCAAGCCTTGGTTCATGCCTGCCTGCCAACCTTGGTGCCAGCCTTCCTGCAAGCCTTGGTGCCTGCCTGCCTGCCAGCCTTCCTGCCAGCCTTGGTGCCTGCCTCCCTGCCAGCCTTCCTGCCAGCCTTGGTGCCTGCCTCCCTGCAAGCCTTCCTGCCAGCTTTGGTTACTGCCAGCCTCCCTGCCAGCCAGCAACCCCACAACCATGCAGAAGCACAGCAAGCCTCAGCCATCTACTGCCAGCCCGGGCAAGAGGGACAGAGCTACCATCCCACCCCCTGGCCCTCACTCTGGTTCTGCTGGGGCTTCTGCAGCATGGGCTCGCTATTCTGGGGCTGGGGCTTCTGCTGCTTATGCTTTTGGAGGAGCTGATGACAAGCATTCCAGCACCAGCCATCTCCACAGCACCTGGACCCTTCACCCCTGAGACTGAGCGACCAAGAGGAGTGCCAGAGACTCATTTTTGTTTTATAGCTTCTTGTTAATAAAGTCTGTTTTTGATTCATACACTTGCTTCATTTCTTTTTTTTTAATAAAGTCTTGGTGGAAACTTTTAGAAATGGTTTAAGCCTTTACATGTTTGTGGGATAGGTTAAGATAGCAGTGGGATGGGCAGGGATACCTGTGGGATGGGTAATAGCTGTGGGATAGATAAACCTCCAGTGCAAGCATGGTGGGACTGTATGGTCCACCCTCCCAGGTGCCACACCTATGGCCCTTTATTATCAATAATAATGTAATCAATCATCCACACATGTCAACATAAACACAACTCTTTATTAAATGCCCTGTTCATTGTAGGTCCACCCAACATACATGGCCCAATCTCATCCGTGTGATGAGACAGGCTGAAGGAAGCATCCATTAATCATCTATCATCCTGTCTTGCCACTCCACTGCTCCAGCTGGGGAGTTGCACCATTGTCTCAGGAGGTTGCGCTGCTTCTTCCCTTCATGTGAGGCTCTGTTGGGGCCTTGCACATCCTCAGTGTCTATCAGGTTTTGCCCTTGCCTCCATTCCCCAGGCTCCATGTCCCCATTTGCCTTGTTGGAGGTCCACGACCCTGTTCTGCAAGACTGGGTAGCGGGTGCGCATGAGATTGTGCAGGATGCAGCAAGCTTCCATGATCCTCCTCATGGTCTCTGGGCGATGCTGCATGGTGGTGAGAAGTACCTGGAACCTGTTGGCCAGGATGCCAAAGGCATTCTCCACCACCCACCTTGCCCTGGACAGCCTGTAGTTGAAGATCCTCTCTTCATGGGTGAGGAGTCTGGAAGTGTATGGCTTCATGAGGTAGGTTCTGAGGGAGAAGGCGTCATCCCCCACGATGAAGTTGGGCACATCTTGTGTGTCGTTGGGCAGGGGTTCTGGATCTGGGAAGCCCACGATGAGGTTGCGTTCCAGCTCCTCCTTGAGGTGACTGGCATTGTATACCTGGGCATCTGAAAAGGAGCCATTGCCTGAAGCATCGATGTATATGAACTTGTAGTCAGCATCGACCATCGCGAAGAGGATGATGCTGAAGAAGCCCTTGTAATTGAAATAAGTGGACCCCGACTTGGCTGGAGCTTTGCAGACCACGTGCTTCCCATCTATGGCTCCAACAGTGTGGGGGAAGTTCCACTTCTGATACCACTGCTCTGCAACTTTCTTCCATCCTTCTTCAGTGGAGGGGCACTGGAGGAGCTCCTCCTTGTATTCTTCGATGATGGCCTACACCACTTCTCTGACCACAGTGCTGATGGTGTTGGGTGGCACCCTCCAGCCGTACTGCATGCTCCTGTAGGTGGTCCCTGAGGCCAGGTGGCACAGAGTGAGTGCCACCTTGAGCCCAGGTTCCAGGCTGAGCCGGAAGTTGGTGTTTGCCTTGGTCAACCTGGGTGTCAGGCGCTGCACCACTTCGTCAAACATGGCTTTAGGCATCCTCATGAAGTTCTGGAATGCTGAGTGTCTTCGCTCCTGAGCTCCACCATCAGCTTGTTGTACAGTCCGTCCTCTGCTCTTCTCCCGATCCATCTTCAGACCCAGACGCTTCTTGGCCGCCTCTTTTTCTTCCCGTAGTAGAGTTCACAGAGCCTGTAGATGGCTTTGCACTGTTGCAGAAGGATGGTGGCTGCCAAAAGGACTTTGTTACGATCCACGGTGGACATGACTGGATGCTGTGGAAGAGCAAGAGTCAGATGAAGGCTGCAGAGGTCTGCACCGCTGGGATGCTGTTCTGAAAGTGAGATGCAGGTGAGTTGCTCCCCCTTTTTATAGGCAGTATAGGTGTCCCTTTGCATCCTCTAGGCATCCTCTAGGCATCCTGTAGACATCCTTAATATCTGAGATAGGTCCCCTCTGCGAATGTTTTTTCCGTTTTAAACGCTTTGTTTCCGTGATGCATCCGTTCTGCATCCATTCTGCATCTGTTCTGCATCCGTTCCGCTTCCTCCCTGCGTCCGAGCGGATGCGAGTTGTGCGGATGCGGAACGGATGCCTAGCAGATATAGCGGATGCGTAACGGATGCGTAATGGATGTGTAGCGGATGTTTAGCGGATGCAGAACGGATGAATTGGATACATTTTCCACGCAAAAGTTTTGAGCAGCTCAAAACTTTCTGAGCGGATGAAATGTCAATAAACCGATGCTGGATGGATAGAGAGGAAGCAAAACGGAGGCAGTGAGTACATCCCATTAACCAACGGAAGGCAAACTTTTTTGTCCGTTTTACATCCTCTTTGCATCCGTTGGTGCAGTTTGACATGGGCTTTACTTGCTTTATCGGTAACTTTTGTACAAAATAATCATGTGATTTTGATTCATATATGAGCTAGACAAGAAGTGCAAAAAAGTTATTTTAAAAACCTACAGATATTTGTCAAGTCCTAAAGAATTTCACTGAACATTAGTGAATAATTGTTATTTATTTCCATTTACACGAAAGCTAACATAATCAAGATTATTCTTCCTATAAGTATTGAGAGCTAGCAACTTGGACAACCTGATTGTAAACCTGAAGTCTGAAGTCTTTGGAAAGCTTAAATTAAAATCTTTATTAAGACATTGCCCAACATAACCTATGGAAGCTGTAATTTTACAAAAGTAAGCCTACTTAGGAGGCATGATGGCCTACTGGTTGAGATATTTGGATGTTGATTGGAAGGTTGTTAGTTCAAGACCCAAGACTTCAGGACAGGATGAGCTCCTGCCCTTGTCCAGCTCCCACTAACCTAACAGTTCAAAAACATGCAAAATGCAAGTAGATAAATGGGTACCACTTCAGTGGGAAGTTAACAGTATTCCATGCATGTTCACATATTGTCAAGCTAAACACGTGATCACAGGAGCATCTTTGGACAATGCTGGCTCCTCAGCTAAGAAAAGGAGGTAACCACTATCCCCTCAAGTCAGACATGATCAGACAAGGGAAATCTTTATCTGTTGTGGCCTGCCAGTGGAGCAGACCCAGAGCAGACTCGGACAGTGAGAAGGTTGGGGAGAAACATGGGCCAGTCCTGGAGTCTGGGAAAGACTCTGATGAGTGCTCTGCATTGGAGGCAGAGATGGGGTCAAGGCTGTCTGACAGTTATTAACTGCCTCCAGAGTTGGAGATCAGCGGGGCAGAAGAACAGCTGGAGTCTGTTCGAAGTGTGCTCATGCACAGAGCTGCCAGGAGAAGGGAACAGTTAAGGAACAAGGGTTGACTTGGGAGTGAGGGTACAGGTATATGGTGAATGGCCCCTCCTATAGGGAATAAAGAGGAGAAAAAGGGGAGTGGTGTTTGCAGGAGATAATTAATTCAATTCATTAGAGTGAAGATCCCTTCCTGACTTCTTGCCAAGTAATTGCTGCTCCATACAGCATGGCATTTGGAAGATATCAGCCTGGCAACTCTCAAGCCTGATAAAGGTCTGTAGTTGTGAAATCTCATGAAAGATTGTTTGCCAGGACTTTGCTGGAGAAGAATTCCCTTTAACCTAAATAAAAGGGGTTTTATTGGGATGAGGAGTCTGCTTCATAATCTTGGGAAACCTAGGTCAGAACATTACCTTTACTTAAGTCAAGGGTCCCCAACTTCTGGTCCATGGACTGTCAATGGTCTCAACATGCCAACAATTGCGCCGCACCAACAAGCAAAGCCCCATCCACAGGATTCAGGCAGCATGCAAAACCATGCCCCCTCTGGTCTGTGGAAAAATCTTTTTGCATGGAACCCATCCCTGATGCCCAAAAGGTTGGGGGCCGCTGCCTTAAGTCTTCTGAATCAATGTAAATTATTAAATGGGGAGGGATTGTACCTTATGGCTTCCATTGTGTGAATTTTTGCATCTATATACTGTATTTGCCCTAGGTCAGTGATGGCTAACCTTTTTTGGCACTAAGTGCCCAAAAAGCATGCACATCCCCAAAATGCAATGCACCCCCATGCATGCATGTGCATCCCTGCACATGCTCACTAGAGACCAAAAGACCCGCTGGCCTCTGGGAGACATGCACATGCATGCAATGCAGAGCTGAGTTGGGGCGATGGCCTGCATGCCCACAGAGAGGGCTCTGCATGCCACCTCTGGCATGCATGCCACAGGTTTGCCATCATGGCTCTTAGGTGGTGCACACATCTATATTGAAGTCCTTTCAATTAGCAAGAGTTAATTGTCCTTTAACCCGGAAGATGCTGTACAAAAATTGTAAGTGAAAAGTATTGCAAAATTTAAAAAAGAGATACTTTACTTCAAATCCAACTGTTTTGGAATGTGCTTGTATCTCCAGATGCCAAGGAGAGAAATAAATGGGGCTCAAATGTTTAAATCCTCTAAAGACATGGAGAATAGTACTTTTACTTGATGACAGCTCCAGCAGTTTATATCAGCTTGACAGTGAAAGGACACTCTAATTCCATGTGTAATAACCAAGAGAATGACACTCTGAACATGTCATGTTCTAGAAACACGTTAATTACAAGGCTTGTTGTGGTATGTTCAATTTGATCAGCACCACTAGCCTTTTCATCTCATTTTTTTCTGTGAGTGTTGTAAGGCTCAAAGTACATAGAATGTTAATCGTGTGTAGTTTCTTTCCTGATACTCTCTCCCTCTCTCTCCCCCTTCCACTCTCCAGTGTTTAGATCCAAAGCCACAAGCCAGGTTTCAATCTTCAGAGGGGAATCGATCCTGGAAAGAAAAAAAAACAAAACCTTAGTATTACACTGAAAAGATTGAAAGCATTAGGAATGATGGTGACATTTGAGGCTGAAGGAACAGCAATATTTGTGTATCTTTGGCCTCTATCTTGAATCTTGAGAGCCTCTTTCATTGCAATGGATATCAAGGCAATACCCGAAGAGGCATTCAGACAGATAGACAAAGAGACAAATGGTTCTGCCAAGACATGGTAATGTCCTGATAGAGGTGATATAAGTTACCTAAATGTGGAATTTAGTCTTCACAGAATTGCTGAGATATACTGTTCGTTTTCAGATGCATCTTTTTGGACATAGTGGCAGATATACCTTAGAGCAGAGATCTCTAAACTTGGCAGCTTTAAGACTTGTGGACTTCAACTCCCAGCTGGCTGGAGAATTCTAGGAGTTGAAGTCCACAAGTTTTAAAGTTGCCAAGTTTGGAGACCCCTGCCTTGGGAACATCTTAAGGATTCTGCCATTGAACTATAGAATCAATTGTATTACTTGCCAGTTCTATAGATTAGTGGCAAAAGCTGGCTGCCTTGCACGTCCAACTTATCTTTTCTCATGGAGATGGCAGCAAGATTGTAGGACGCGACATTCCCCGTGTTAATCTTGCAAGAAAGTTACAGTCAGCTTCTATAGGTAGGATTAGAGAGGACTGTCATCTTACCTTCCTTGGAGCAGCCTCCTGATTTCCTTGAATGTGATCCCACAAATATCATGACTATGACTGAAATCTTACTACTCGTGTTGCTCTTTGAGATAACAAACTTTAGCTTCCTGACCTATTCATTCTGATATAAAGTATGAGTGGAAAAGCTTTTTGCCCTTAAAGGCCATGATGAAGGATTGGGCTGGGGTTCTGGTGTGTGTAGGACCATTATTTATTTAGAAAATTTACATAGTTGCCTACTCGCTTATAGACACTCCATTATCTCCTCTCACCCTCTCTCAAACATAAATTTTCCTTGAAACCAGCTCTATCTTATTTAGCCTTCCACTGCACTCATTCCTTCTGTGTTGTTCACCCTTCTGATACTTCTGATTCCATTCCCTTCCATCCCCACTCCATGTGGAGAACATAGTGACAAGAAAACAACATATGGAAGAAATCTACTAAATTGAAAAAAAAATGCTTGAGTGCTTTTCATGACTAACTTCCTAAAGAAATTAAGTGAACTTTGCTCAAACTTGAGGGCCACAAACAAAAAACCATCTTTAGTGATTCTTCCAAGCTGAGTTATTTTATTGTTTCATAACTACAGACAAAATCTGGTCAAACTGAGCATTCTACTGTCTACATTATCGTATACTAGCTGGAAACCCATGATGACACTATGTGATTGGGCTATGCAGGAGAAATCCGATTCACAACTCATTGGCTCAGTGGTGGTCGGTGATTGAAACACATAAGGTTGTATTGCTCCTACCGCCTTGAGTCCGGAAGCAGTTCCATAGGTGGAAGACGTAGACATTTTGGTGAGGTACCGACATTTAGTACTGTAAGGAGGCCCAGACTACTCCTGAGTGAAGGACTGGAACATCTGCCAGTTTGAACTGAGGTGACAGAATGTGAGGCAACTGACAATTGGAACAGACTTCTTTTCAGGTGGGGAGGGGGAGAACTCCTCAGCATCAGAACGTCTTAATTACTGTATTAAGAAATAGTAATATTAAGAAATGGTCATTTTGAAAAAACATTTCTTAATGAGCACCTAAAAGTCAAGAGGAACATATGTGACAAATTTCAAATTTATAGACTTTACAGTTCTGGGGATTTCGTGATGAGTGAGTGGTACTTGGCTTTTATATATATATAGATTCCATGAACTATTCAGGAGGAGCTGTCTTTGCCCTCTTTCTCCCATGCAAAATATCCAGACTGAGTTGCCTCTTCTTTCTCTACAATGAACCCCCTCCCTCATGACAATCCAGCTCCTTACTACATTCCAGCACATCAAATGATCCCTAGATCCTGCATGAACAAAACTGATATCTATCCAAAACTTACAATACATTTATTTTCATTGGGTAGAGCCCTTTATAAAATAGCATTTTTAAAATTTAGTTAAATAACTCTATGTTATTAAAAATAAATCTATAAGAATAAATTCACTTGCCATGTAATAAACAGCAATTAATTAGTTAATATCAATTAAATACTAAAAATATTCATTTACATTTAACATCTAAGTACAGTCGTTTGCTATAGCTAGCTTATTAAATGCTAATTAAATTCCTAAACATTCTTACAAGTTTAATGCATTAATAATAGGAACCTAAGTACACACTAACTATATCTGCATGTCTCAGTTCATTATGAGGCAACGAGATTTATCTCTTTTGCTCTAATTAAATATACTAAGCAAACCTCAGTAACTTTTCTCAACACATACCATAACTGTTTTATTAATTTCAAATTAAATGCCTATTTAAATCTGCTAATCTATTGCTGCCCTCGATAAATTTCGAAGGGACTCCTGTCCTTCACCAGAACAAAGGTGACTATAAACATCCTGCATCCAATGTGTGTGGGGGTGGGGTGGGGGTGGGGGTGGGGGTGTGTTTGTGTATTCTCTATCCTTTCTGATGTTTTTTCGCAATTCCCCCTGTTTTTAAATCTCAGGAGCATATACCATAAACACAGCAAGAACTGTCAGCCCCATCCTTATAAAAGTTAGCTGGTGGGGGCCTGAAGAGAAGCTACATTTCATTTGTTTTACTTACATTTAAATAAAATCAATATCGTTCGTATAAAGGTAAAGATTTCCCCTATCCAGTTGTGTCCAACTTTAAGGACAATGTTCATCTCTGGTTTTTTGCCAAAGGAGCCACCGTGGTCACAAGACTCTTCGGCAATCCTGTGGTCAGCATGACTATATGCCGAAGTGCATGGAATGCTGTTATCTTCCCACCAAAAGGTACCTATTTATCTACTTGCATTTTTACATGCTTTTGGAATACAAAGGCAGGAGCTGGGACAAGAATGCGAACTCATCCTGTTGTGTGGTGCTTGGGTCTCAAATCTGAACTGTTAGCCTTCCAGCTGACAAGGTCAGTGTCTTTAACCACTGAGCCATCATGTCCTCCTTGTTCGTATAATGACTCTCATTAAAAGTTTGCATTAAAAGTCCCCTTCTGCTAAAATTCAATTAGGTAGTTTCAGCAGATAAGTGCTGTAATACTTTCTTTGCAGTTTTATAACATCCCTTTTCAGAGGCAGCAGGAAGAATAGTTGTAATTGTTTTTTCTGTCCACCACACATGTTTACTTAACGTTTTTTTTATCATAACCCCACTTACCCTTGGAGGTAAACCCCTGTTTTAAGGCAACAAAAATAATACACTAAAGAATTCCTTAAGCCTTGCAATCCAAATCTTGCTTAGATTATTGGCTATTTTTCTTGTTAGTGAGTAGCCTCCAGCATTTGCCTTCAAGATAATAGATGGTCTGAAGAGGAGAAGGGAGAATTCCTATTGCTTGCAAAATGTTGTCCTTTCTTTCCATCTTCTCCTCTTGATTCCTAATTGAATTCAAGTTATAGGGTGGAAGTGTACACAGGATACCAGTACCTAGCGGTTAACCCTTCTTTTGACACTGATGGGTCAGATTTGAGCTATCAAAAAGCCTTGCTGAATGGAGAGTTAGACCTTGAAGAAATTGAGAACTTGGGTCCCATATTTTATGACTGTATTTTGTGTCCTCCTTGAAATATCTTTAGAACCTTAGGACTTCTTTAGAACTTCAGATTACATTCATGCTACACTTTTTTCTTTATATCATTTTCATTTGCACCTGAAGGAACCATTCTGTGAACTAATACACCACAGGTTGTTGCCCTGTCCTTTTTACAAATTACCCAGTCAAAATGTCCAGATTGATTCAAAAAGCATTCTTATTAACTCCAAGCCTTCAGGATTTTAAGCAGATGACCTCAGCCAAAGGAAAGGTTCCACAAAGCTATTTCTTTGTAGTGCCTGCCAAGGAACATGGAATGTTCCAAGTTTATGTCTTTCTATGATTTCTTGGAAGATAGAAAAAATGTCCTGTAGGTTGCATAAATCAAGATGATTTAGTATTGTGCAACTTTGCATGTCATGATGTAGCTGTCATAAAGATTGGAACCCACTGAGTAGCTAGAAATGTACATTAGCTATTAACCTTCCCCAGCTGATCAACTTTATTCTGCAGCCTTCCCTCAGAACCATTAGAATACCCTGAAGAAATAACTTTCCAATTAAAAAGGATCTCAAAGAACAAAGCCATTTTATCTCTGACTCCTGGTGTTCTTTATTCCAATAATTTAAATTGGAATTGATTTTTCAATTTAGCCGTTGACTTGCTATGGACACACAGTTGAAAAGGCTGAATGGAACCATGGAACTGAAATATTTGTCTTTGTGATGCACTTCTCATAAATTCAGAGGCTATGCAGGCATTTGCTCTCCTAACACCACCCCTTAATGCATATTCTTCCTGCTGCCCTGCTGGTTTCAGAAACAGCATTTTAGCCCACTAGGGCAAAACTGAAGAACCACATCCACCCTGATCCTGCACTCCATTCTCCATAGATACAGTTAATTGTGACATCAAAAGAAAATGAAATGAATAGATTAAGAAGACCTCAAGTGAAAGAGTTCCTTCTTGGACACTGAAAAAAACACCAATAACTTATTCTATTTCTCTATTAGAAGGTGTAGTGGGAGGAGGAGGAGGAGGAGGAGGAGGAGGAGGAGGAGGAGGAGGAAGAGGAAGAAGAAAGCATTGTGTTTCTCTTCCACATATTTTTTCCCTGCTCTATCACCAGGAGGCTTGTTTTCAACATCACAATTATTTTATTGCACTAGTGAACAATCTTGGTGCTAAGTACTCCCAAGTTTTAGAGAAACTCCATCACATTTTTAAATTTACACTGTTGAACCTCTGGGATTTAAGTTGATATTATCAAGTAAACTTAATCAGTTGGTACAAAAATGGCCTTGCTTAATTTGTAATTGCCCAAGATCTTAAAAAAGACAAACACCATTTCTCCCAAAAATCCTTCTGTCTGTAATACTTCAGAGTTTGGCTCAAAGAGTTGGGCTCAAAGTTTGGAATCTCAAGGGTGAACAGATGCGAAAGCTATAAAGGGTGCATCAGAACTTCAAGAAAAAGGGAATAGAAAAAATAGGATATAAATGGTTATACTGAAATAGAGAATTTTCTGTGGTAAATTTCAGTGTATTCCCGTTGAAGTATGCTTGCTTAGTTTTCACTGTAAATAATCTATAAAAACCACAACAAATATATTCATAAGCAATGAACAGGCAGAAAACTTTCTCCTTCCATAACATATATGTATATATTCTAGAGGGACTAGAATATATTCTAGTCCCTCTAGAAGATATTTCTAATATTTTAGATGAACAATTCTATTTTGCCCTTGATAATAGGTTTGAAAATAATTAAATCCAAATCTTATGGTTTTGGAAATAAGACATGTCTGGCATCTCTTAATTTTTAGCATCTGACTGATCTAATCAGATTTTTAAAAAGTTGGGAGGAGAGAAACGTATCCCAAATTGTATTTGATGACCACTGGGATATGCAAATGTCTGAAAGAATCCTTTACAATTGCTTTCTTACTTTGCCATATGTTGTAATTTAGTTACAAAAGATTGGAAGAAGTCAGAATGGTGCAATTAGCCAATGCCAATTGCCAACAGGCCAGTGCTGAATTTTATCAGGGATCAGAAGTAGATAAAGTTATCCAGTAGTCCCATTGTTCTTCTGACTACTGTACTCAGTAAAACAAAGAGATCAGAGAAAAAAAGCTGCATTATTACTGGACATTATTCTGAGTCCCATCCAGCTTCACTGAAGCCATAAAATTATATCCCTCACAGGAAGACCCAAAATTGCCAATAAGCTATGTCAAGATGCTGTTCTGACATAGGCTTCTCAAGATCATGAAGCAGACTCCTCATCCAGATAAAACCCTTTTATTTAGGTTAAAGTAAATTCCTCTCCAGTAAAGTCCTTAAATTATTATTATTAAATTCCTTTGCCAGTAAAGACCTGGCAAACAGTCTTTCATGAGATTTCACAACTACAGACCTTTATCAGGCTTGGAGAATTGCCAGGCTGATATCTTCCAAATGCCATGCTGTATGGAGTGGCAATTACTTGGCAAGAAGTCAGTAAGGGATCTTCACTCTAATGAATTGAACTAATTATCTCCTGGAAACACCACTCCTCTTTTGCTCCTCTTTATTCCCTATGGGAAGGGCCATTTACCATCCACCTGAGCCTTTACTTCTGAGCTGACCCTTATTCCTTAACTGTTCCCTTCTCCTGATAGCTCTGCGCATGCCCACATTGGGAACAGGCTCCAGATGTTCTTCTGCCCCACTGATCTCCGATTCTGAAGGTAGCTGATGACTGTAGGAAGGCCCTGGCCCCAAAGCAGAACACTTGTCAGAACCTTCCCCAGACTGGCCCATGTTCCTCCCCAACCTCCTCACTGTCTGAGTCTGCTGTCAGCTCCACTGGCCACTGACAGGCCACAACAGGTGCCTGGCTGTCCAGAAAACAGAAGGATAATATGTAGCAAAGCTGCCAACCCTACAAGGAGAAATCCATACTCATGGAAGAAGTGGAAGTTAAACTTGTCCAAATACTTCATTGCTGTCATTGTTTAACACAACATTTCTTCTTACTGAACAATTGGAAGACTCTTATGCTGTCCTTTCTTGTTTCTGCACCCCACAATTCCAAAGAAATCAAGGGTGACTATTCCCCCCCCCCAACAAAATGTGTTCAAAGCACTGAAGATATTCAGCTGCCATTAGGTAGATTTGCGTTCTCTAGAGAATCTGCACATTTTCGTACATTCTGCCACTAAAAGGACAAAAATTAAAAGCCAGCTGTAGGCATTTTGATGCTTCCTTGTTATCATTACAGACAGATCCTTGTTCTGAATCAAAATTCAGAGTGTGTCAGATCAAATTGGTTTGCCCTAAATTCTCAAATTATAAACTCAAATAAATTTCTGTCCTCTTGGCATCTCAAATTTCCAATTCAAATCAAATCAGGGAGGATTTGCACTGGCCTGTTGACTAGATTACAAGAAATGTAATTTGCTGAAACGTATCAACTGGAAAAAAAAATAACAGGTGGTCCTTTCATGTCTCTCTGTGTGAAAAAATATTGTTTTGCTGGAGGAAAAGAAAAATCACCCTAACAATTCTGCAGGTAATTCTTTTTGGGGGAAGGGAAATAATTTACCTGTTTTCGTTAAGATAAAAGAAAACATTTTAAAATAAGAAGAGATATGGAATCAAACAGCTTCATGGGTTCCTGCCTTCTTATTTTCAAAGGACTGAGTAAATTTACGCAGCTTACGTCGACAGAGTGGAAATATTTTTAAGCATTCATAACGTTGGTTTGCTTTATTTTATTTTAATTTAATTCAAAGGGTCACCCAACTCCACATGAACAACAGAAACCAAAAGAATAAAGGAATATGTGTGTATCAAAAGAAACAATAAGCTAATATGTAATTCCCTAATGATGCATAAACTGAGCACCCTCTGAAAGTTCTCCAGAACATGCCATGGTAGGTTACTGAAGAGCCAAGGGCTAAAAAGAAACAAAGAAGTTCAAGTTTAACTCAGCTGTTGCAGATGGCCTCTGAAATCCATAGAGATTATCCATTGTCCACAAATGCATAGTGCAACATACTGACAGAAATAATAGCATTGCAAAAGAATCTTAAGCCCCTGTCACACTGCACCAACGGATACAAAGAGGATGTAAAACGGACAAAAAAGCTTGCCATCCGTTGGTTAATGCGATGTACTCACTGCCTCCGTTTTGCTTCCTCTCAATCCGTCCAGCATCCGTTTATTGATGTTTCATCCACTCAGAAAGTTTTGAGCTGCTCAAAACTTTTGCGCGGAAAATGTATCCAATTTGTCCATTCTGCATCCACTACGCATCTGCTATATCCGCTAGGCATCCGTTCCGTATCTGCGCAACTCGCATCCACTCGGACGCAGGGAGGAAGCGGAACGGACGCAGAACAGATGCAGAATGGATGCAGAATGGATGCATCATGGAAACAAAGCGTTTAAAATGGAAAAAAAGTTCGCAGAGGGGACCTATCTCAGATATTAAGGATGTCTACAGGATGCCTACAGGATGCCTACAGGATGCCTACAGGATGCCTACAGGATGCTAGAGGATGCAAAGGGACACCTATACTACCTATAAAAAGGCGGACCAACTTGTCTGCATCTCACTTTCAGACCAGCAGCCCAGCTGTGCAGACCTCTGCAGCCTTCATATGCCTCTTCCTCTTCCACAGCATCCAGTCATGTCAACCGTGGATCGTAACACAGTCCTCTTGGCAGCCACCATCCTTCTGCAACAGTGCAAAGCCATCTACAGGCTCTGTGAACTCTACTATGGGAAGAAAAAGAGGCGGCCAAGAAGCGTCTGGGTCCGAAGATGGATCAGGAGAAGAGCAGAGGACGGACTGTACAACAAGCTGATGGTGGAGCTCAGGAACGAAGACACTCGGGCATTCCAGAACTTCATGAGGATGCCTCCAGCCATGTTTGACGAAGTTGTGCAGCGACTGACACCCAGGTTGACCAAGGCAAACACCAACTTCCGGCCCAGCCTGGAACCTGGGCTCAAGGTGGCACTCACTCTGCGCCACCTGGCCTCAGGGACCACCTACAGGAGCATGCAGTACGCCTGGAGGGTGTCACACAACACCATCAGCATTGTGGTCAGAGAAGTGGTGCAGCCCATCATCGAAGAATACCTGCAGGAGCTCCTCCAGTGCCCCTCCACTGATGAAGGATGGAAGAAAGTTGCAGAGCAGTGGTATCAGAGGTCCTCCCTCAGAACCTACCTCATGAAGCCCTACACCTCCAGATGCCTCACCCGTGAAGAGAGGATCTTCAACTACAGGCTGTCCAGGGCAAGGCGGGTGGTGGAGAACGCCTTTGGCATCCTGGCCAACAGGTTCCAGGTACTTCTCACCACCATGCAGCATTGCCCAGAGACCATGAAGAGGATCATGGAAGCTTGCTGCATCCTGCACAATCTCATGCGCACCCACTACCCGATCTTGCAGAACAGGCTCGTGGACCTCCATCAAGGCAATGGGGACATGGAACCTGGGGAATGGAGGCAAGGGTGAAACCTGATAGACACTAAGGATGTGCAAGGCCCCAACAGAGCCTCATGTGAAGGGAAGAAGCAGCGCAACCTCCTGAGACACTGGTGCAACTCCCCAGCTGGAGCAGTGCAGTGGCAAGACAGGATGATAGATGATTAATGGCTGCTTCCTTCAGCCTGTCTCATCACACGGATGAGATTGGGCCATGTATGTTGGGTGGCCCTACAATGATCAGGTCGTTTAACAAAGAGTTGTGTTTGTGTTGACATGTGTGGATGATTATTACATTATTATTGATAATAAAGGGCCATAGATGTGGCACCAGGGAGGGTGGACCATACAGTCCCACTATGCTTGCACTGGAGGCTTATCTATCCCACTGCTATCTTAACCCATCCCACAAGCATGAAAAGGCTTAAACCATTTCTAAAAGTTTCCACCAAGACTTTATTAAAAAAAAGAAATGAAGCAAGTGTGTGAATCAAAGATAAACTTTATTGAACAACAAGCTGTAAAACAAAAATGACCCAAGTCAAGTGTCCAAATAAAGTCCACAGGTAGCCAGCTACCCAGTCTCTGGCACTCTTATTGTTCACTCGGAGGTGTGCCCAGTCTCAGGGGTGAAGGGTCCAGGTGCTGTGGAGGTGGCTGCTGCTGGAGTGCTGGTCTGAAGTGCCACTGGGTGCCTGGCCCCGAGAGGACAACAGGGGACGGTGTGTTGAGGAAGCTCTCAGACAGCTGGCTCAGACCCGTGATGCTGAGAGGTCCTTCCTCCATGCCATGGGTTGTCAGCCCCAATACTGATGAGAGCTGTACTGAGGCCGGGCTTGGCTGTGGGGTGGAGGAAGGAGTAGTGTAGTGGGGCTGTCTGGTCTGCAGCTGGGTGAGGACTGGTGTGGGTGGCATCAGTGGTGTGGGTGACATAGCTGTTGTCGGTGGCATCGTTGTCATGGGTGGCATCGGTAGCATCAGTGGAACCGGTGGCAACGGTGTTGTCCGATGACTCTGTGCCTGGACTGGAAAGGGCTGCTGCCTGTGCTGCTGGACCTCCTGGTAGCCATAGCCCTGGTAGGTGAGGGGCTGTGGGAAACCTTGGAATGGGAGGGACATCACCTGGGGTGGAGATGGAGGAGCAGACCTGGACTGGGTGGGAGCAGGTTCCTCTGGATCTGGAGGGTTGTGAAGCAGCTCAGTGATCCGGTCCTTCACCACCTGGTACTGGGTTTACTCCATGTTCCTGAGGGTCTGGTTGACATAGGTGAGGAAGGGCTTGCGGTTGGAGGATGAGGAGTCGGTGCTGACCAGCTGAGAGAGGAGATCTATGCTGGTGCAGATGGTGTCCCTGATCTCCAGCAGGACAGTGTGGCTCTGCACCTCCTGCTGTCTGGCTCTCTGCCTTTCTGTGGAGGTGGAGCTGGGGGTGGTGGATGCGGCTACGACTGTGGTGGACTTGATGTCTCCTTTCTCCCACCGCACCAGGGATTCCTCCACATGCTCCACCATGGTTACAACAGCTGTCCGCGGGTTCTCCGCCGTGGCACGCTCCACAGAAACCTGCCTGGAGACAGGGACTGATTCTCGGCCGGAAGAGGACTGGGTCTCAGCAGGCTGCTGGAGAGAGAGGGTAGACAGAGGGGCTCCTGGTGCTCCTCGGTGGTGGATCTCACTCTCCAGGAAGCTGCACCTGGCCATGACATAGGTCTCTCTGTCCGTCAGCTTAACCGTGGCCTGGCCAGATTTCTTCAGGTGCAGCTTCCTGTACCAGGTGCGCATGTGCTTCCACCAGCTGAGGAGCACCTTCGAAGTGTAACCCATACTCTCCGCCCTCTCTCTCCAAGCAGCCTGCTTCCTTTTGGTGTCCCTGTACAGCCGGTGTCTCTTCCGCCACAGATAGTTATTCTCTCTCAGCCACTCCAGCACCTCATCCTCGTGTTCCTCCTCAATGAAGTATTGCCTCCTCTCCCGTCCCTGCATACGCCTCTTCCTCCCTTTGGCAGGACCAGATGGGCCCTCATCAGAGGGGCTCCCAGGTGGTAGGGGCTGCTCTTCCACACCACCAGCAGCAGCAGCACCAGCAGGATCATCATCATCTTCATCATCATCACCAGCAGGTTCATAATCATCATCATCATCAGCAGCAGCAGCAGCAGCAGGATCATAATAATCATCATTATCAGCAGCAACAGCAGCAGCAGGATCAGCAGGACCAGGATCATCATCAGCAGAGTAAGCACCAGGAGCCCCAGCAGCACCAGCAAGACCAGGAGCCCGAGCAGGACGAGCAGGACGAGCAAGACCAGGAGCACGAGCAGGACCAGCAGGACCAGCAGGACCAGGAGCAGCTTCAGCAGAGTACGCAGCAGCAGAAGCACCACCGCCAGGAGCAGCTTCAGCAGAGTACGCAGCAGAAGCACCACTGCCAGGAGCAGCTTCAGCAGAAGCTCCAGCACCAGAAGAGCGAGCCCAAGCAGCAGAAGCCCCAGCAGAAACAGAGTCAGGGACAGGGGGCGGGAGGGTGGCCCTGTCCCTCTTGCCAGAGATGGCGGCAGGTTGCTGAGACTTTCGCTTCTTCCCCATGGTTGTGGGGTTGCTGGCTGGCAGGGAGGCTGACAGGCACCAAGGCTGGCAGGAAGCCTGTTAGGAAGCTTGGCACCAAGGCTGGCAGGAAGCCTGGCAGGAAGCCTGGCAGGAAACCTGGTAGGCAGGCAGGCAGGCACTAAGGGTGGCAGGCAGGCACCAAGGGTGGCAGGCAGACTGGCTGGCAGGGAGGCTGGAAGGCAGGCTGGCAGCAAGGCTGGCTGGCAGGCAGAGAGCAAGGCTGGCAGGGAGGCTGGCCAGGAGGCTTGGAGGCAGGCTGGCAGGAAGTCTGGCAGCAAGGCTTGCAGGCAGGCATGCAGGCAGGGTAGGCAAGGACTCAATGTATCCTGCAGCAGGTCTTTCCTCTGAATGCTGGCCACATGTGAGCTGCTTCCCTTTATATCCGCGGGGCTGACCCAATGCATCCCCCCCGCATGCGCAATTAACACCAGGCATCCGTTCGGCTTCCGCTCTGCATCCTCTTCATCTGCTGTGCATCCGCTCTGTATCCGCTTCATCCGTTCCGCGTCCGCTTTGCTGAGGCCCCCCGGAAGCCCTGCGGATGTGCCATCCACTTCCATCCGCTTCCATCCGCTAGGCTTCCGTTCCTCATCTGCTTTCCATCTGCCCTGCGTCCTCCCCCCGTCCGTGTTATCCGCTCCGGTTATGCAAATTTTTGCCCCTTTTGAGAGCAGATAACAACGGATGGAACATTTTGCTCGTCCGTTGTGTCCATTTTTCATCTGTTGGGCAGTGTGACAGGGCCTTTAGAATCAGCTGAAGTGAAATAAAGCTTTGGATTCCTAAAAGGAACCAAAGGGTCTTCAACTATTTAAGGATGTTGGGACATTAAGAGTAGAGTATAGTAGAATAGGAGCTCAGATGTCTTCTAGTCCACCCCTCTGCTTGAGTAGGAGAATCTATACCACCTCAGAGAAGTAACTGCCCAGTCTCTTCTTAAAAACCTCCAGTGATGGAGCGTCCACGATTTCTGGAGGCAAGCTGTTCCACTGGTTAATTGTCCTCACTGTTAGGAAGTTTCTCCTTAAACCCAGGTTGCTTCTCTTTTTGATTAGTTTCCAACCATTAGTTCTTGTTCTGCCCTCTCGTGCTTTGACCCCCATTTCTTTATGGCAGCCTCTCAAATACTAGAATACTGCTATCATGTCTTTTACATAATCTAAAAAGTCAGCATACAATGAAAGTATATCACTGAATATACTTTCATGGCACAGTTATTGGCTGGACCACTTCTCTTCTATTACTTCTGCCCACCCTACCAGCTCTACATGAGTGAGCCTGCTTTAAGCCCTTCTATTAAGTTATGTCATCTGATGGAACCTATTAGTATGACTTCTCTGTCATGGTGCCTGTTTTTTTGGAACAGCTTCTTCATCACTTCTTCAGCAGCTTCTTTACCACTTCTCCCATCCATCACCACCTTATTCTTTTGCATGGCTCTCGGCTAAAGACTACAGGCATTGGGCCAGAGCATTAAGTGAGTCTATCTCTAGAAAAGAAAGTTGTACAACCACTTAATATCCTGTACTGCTCATCTGTTATGCTTTATTTTGATATGCATAGCTTTTAGGATAGCATTTAATCTTTTTGCATGCTGCACAGACTGAGTATGAGCTGAGTGACCATTGAAAAGTTTCGAGAGCCTGGGAAATTTCCTTGAAGGACAGAGGAAAACTACTATCAAGGCAATGGTTAGATAAACAGGGTTTGAGCCCCAGCTCTCAAGAAAATCACTTGAGGAAACATCTCAGACAAGACTCTTCTTCATTCACAGGAAGATAAATTGAGGGTCAGGAAAGCACATTCATACTTGCAAGATTCTGCACTATAGCCATAACGACAACAACAACACAGAAGCCCTGACCTACACAACATTGGTTTCTTAATCTGACCTGCCTTGTTCAGCTGACAGAAAGGGATTATTTTGTTTTAGCTCGTTAAATTCCAGATGACACTTTTTTTTAAATAGCCAGGAGGAATCCAGTTCAATTAACACACTATTTTTATTTATTTACCTGCATTTATTATAGCTGTTCTCCTCAGCAGACTCTACTGGCTTCTAGACTAAGGTTGGCAGAAAAAAAACTAAACCTCAGGAGCATAAAAGTTGGCTTTCCACAATTTAAGATTTTTTTTTTTAACAATATATAAATTGCATAAATTTCAGAAGACAAAACCTTGTTTAGGCTGGGTTTGTGCCTCTGTGATATCATTCCACTATGATAGCTAACCTCAATTTTATGTTGTTTTAAAGAGTGAAGAAGACTGGTCCATATAATGGTAAGAAGAAAAAATATATACCTTAAAGTGAATTTCAAAGATAAACACAAGGCAGAAATTCAGTGAAATCATCGAGTCTGCCTCCCTTTGACTCTTAACATCTATTTGCTTTGCTTTGTCAAAACATGAAAAATCATTAAAGTGTTTTAATAAATGTCTGGTTTTCTTACTCATTCATCTTATAAATATTAATTAGCCATGGATCAGGCAATTAAAGTTTAATCAATTTGCACTAATTAGCACCACATACTTGCATAAAAAGATAAAGCCAGCTCCTGCATCTGGCTGTTATTTGCAGTTTTTGTCAAGTGCTGATGAGTTTAATCTTGAAGAGAAGATTAAGAAGAAAAGAGGAGAATAAGTCAAGAAAGTAGTGTTAGTTTTATTAAAGCTTCAATCAAGCTGGCTCTTATGAGCTGCAGAGGAACAATGCAAGGTAACCTTTTCATACTGTGCTGATTTTCAAATCCAAATCTAAATTATTACTGCCCTGTGATCCAGAGCTTCCTGATACAATAAAAAAATATCACTGGCCCATTCAGAATATCTGATACCCTTTATATGTGAGGTGGTTTCATGACAATCTCTTCTTGTTGGTGGTTTCATTTCATACCCATTGATTTCTCTTCCTGAGTACATCAAACAGGAATATTTTGGAGGGGAAATCAACAACTCCATAGGTTTTGAATGGATATTTTTTTTTAAAAAAAAAAGTGCTTTGAGGCTGATCTTGTTCCTTGAAATTCAAACCCAGGAAGGCAAACATTTTTTTTTAGAAAAAGCTAAAATTTCTGTCAGTCATGTCCAATTTAAGGAGCAGTCCTCATTTCCTTTTCTTAGCCAAGGGAGCCAATGTTGTCTGTTGTAGTTCACCGGGACCCTGTGCAGACAGCAGTGGAATCAGGCAGCTGGGAAGAATAGGGACCAGTCTGGGAGTCTGGAGAGGACTCAGACGAGGGTCCTGTGTTCAATGCAGAGATGGGGCCAGGACCACCTGGGAGTGGGGTACTGCCTCCAGAGCCTCGGAGTCTGGCAGCAGTGAGGGAGAGGAACAAGGGGAGCCTGTTCCCAATTTGTGTGTCTGCAGAGCTGCTAGAAGGCAAGAGCAGCTGAAACAAAAGGGATGACTCGGGAGTAAGGCTGGGAGGTGATTGCCACTCCCACAAGGGATAAAAATCAGGCCCAGATGATGAAACCTTTGCAGGAAGCAAAGTTGTTCCTTCTGTTCAGATTAAATCTTGAAGCTCTGTGTGGACTTTGTACTTCAGTTGGTTATAATTCATTTGACACTCTAGTTGGCAGCAATTCAAAGGAAAGAAAGGTGGGTGCTTATCTCGAGGAACTATTTGGGACTCATTACTGGCTGGGAATGAAAATAATTCCCAGCATTGAAATACAACAATATTTGTTTTAACTAAGCGTACGCTTAATGATGGTCTTGGGAAGCCTTGATCAGAACATTGTCCAAGGACACTTTCCACGGTCACGTGGGCAGCATGGCTATATGCCAAAGGCACACAGAATGCTGTTACTTCCCACAAAGGTGGTACCTATTTATCTACTCACATTTGCATGCTTTCAAACTGCTAGATGGGCAGGAACTGGGGAACTGGAACTCTCCTTGTTGTGCTGAAGGTAAACATTTGGTTAAAAATAGTAAATAGCTTTATGATTTGCTTGCAGCTAATCCATCCTATATCCAGTCCTCTAAAACAGATGATTTTTATGACAGCTGTTGTCCTGAAATGCAAGTATCTGTAACATCTAGATCCATCTGGATCAATGTTTGCAAGGGATGGTGTGTGTGCCATGAGCCTCATCTAATGCCTGATTTAAATAATAGTCCAGTGAATCTCCAAAGGTTTTAATCTAGATCATTCAACTGGAAAGATAAAGACTCTCTTGAGTCTAGACTTCTCTTTGAATACATGTTTGTAGGGTTTTTATTTTTTTTTTCTTTAAAGAGGATAACAGCACAGGTGGGATTCTATAGGTTCGGATTGGTTCTATAGAACCAGTTGTTATGATTCTGCACAGTTTGGAGAACTGGCAAATCTTCCCCCCAGCTGGCACCACCCCTGGTCTGCCCGCTCCTACCCTCCCTGCCCAGTCAGTCCTTATCGCGCGTGCACAACATCACATACACGCCCAACATTGCTGACTGGGTTCTTCCCTGCTCAGTTACTCTTTAAGGTATTTTCCCCCTCCCGATCATCAGCTGTTCCTATGGTCAGCTGTGCTGGGATTCCCCTTGTTGTCTTACTTCTTTACCCAGGAAGCTTCCCTGAGGCACAGGAAGGCAAAAAATGGAAGGAGGGGTGGAGCACCCCCTTGCGCTCCATTTTTTGCCTTCCTGGGTCGCAGGAAAACTTCATGGGGGCAAAAACACCCCCCAGGATGCTTCCCTGAGGCCCAAAAGGCCCCAAAAATGGAGTATGGGGGTGTGCTGCCGTCCCAAAAAAACAAGCCATGCCCACCCAGTCACATGGCCGCACCCATCCAGTCATGCCCACAGAACCAGTTGTTAAAAATTTTGAATCTCACCCCTGGATATCAGTATGGAAGAGGTTTGCAATTTCTTTGTTACAAAATACTTTTTTTAAACTTTTCAGTCCAGCTTAATATTTACTGATGCACCCAAACTGTAATACTAATCACTCTAAAGCTGTTGGATATTATGATTTTAAATAGTTCTAGGCTGCCTAAAAGAGTGAGGTAGCTTTATACAAAAAATGCAATATAACTTGAACAAAATCTCTATTAAATCTCAGCACATCTTTCCAAAAGGAAAGCATATCTTTTGGTAGAACCATTAATATAGGGTCCAGAAGAACAGCAATTAGAAGTAGAATAAATATTGCTGGTTTCCTCTTAAAATAGTGGGAACCTTATACAAAAGCAAACCGTTATCTGATTAATGGGATTGTATCTGATCGATGTTTTGCAGCTTAATATCCCAAAATTCATGAGTCAATGGAGCACAAAGCCTTCAAATTCTATCTTGTCTGTACCCGGTCCTCCACTGAGATGTTGAAAGGAGATTCTAATCAAACTGTTGGAGACTGGATAAATATTGTCCAAATCAGTTGGAACTTGGATTGACCTCTTGAAGAAGAGACAGATCACTTCCTCTTTCAAAGCATTTCTCAAAGAAGCATTCATCATTACATGGATCCAACACATGTCATCCTCCAGGTTTGGCCAATGAGATGGGACATTGGTCTAAAATCCAGGAAGCCATCCATATAGCTCCAAGGAGCCTGTCCATTTTCTAAGGACTAACAGACTGAAAACAAAGCTAAACCACACTGAGTCAATTTCACAGGGTTTGCATACTGTGGTCCAGTTCAGAATAAATCTGAGCCCTAATTCTTCACACTGGTCTTCCTATTTATGACAGTCTGGTTATCTTTAAAGGTAAGAACAAAAGAAGAACAAGGAGAAGTCACCAACCCTGAAGGGCAAGCAACAGTAGATAAACAATGAGAAAACCCCTCTCCCTTCTAGCCCTGGAGATGTTAGCCAGATAATGAAACATCTACGTAAAAACTACCAAGCTCAGAGAGCACCAAGGACTCCACAACAAAGGAAGAGAAAAAAGTGGTTATGGTTTTCTATCCAGAATCAAGTCTTCTTCCAACTTAAGAAAGTGTTTCCAATGTCAATATAACCTGTTACAACACTACAGCTTCATGAGCAGAGTTTGATCTTCAGTGACTCTCTTTCGTATATAAATTACTGTGTAGCCCCACAGAATAACCATGCTATCAGCTTGTCATAGATGAAATCACTGATTCAGTGCTTTCTTTCTTTCTTTCTTTTTTTCTTTCTTTCTTTCTTTCTTTCTTTCTTTCTTTCTTTCTTTCTTTTTCTCTCTTTCTTTCTTTTTCTTTCTTTCTGAAAATATTAAAGGTTCATTTTTATCAAGAGATGGATTATTTGCAAACTAACATTATATTTACCTCTGACTCCATTAGTTATTGTGTTGACAGGTGATATGGGCAGAGATATTACCAAGCCTTTGACAAAAAGTTGAAAACAGACAAAAGAAAGAGAGTGTTCCTACCAAATCTCAAGCCCTTTTCAGAGAAGCTAAACCAAGTGCGTTGAAAAATTAGGTGGAAGATAGTATGATAAGACTTGTGGCTTGCCATTTCTGACTTTACATACCTTAGGCTGTAAATCTTTCACCTGTCAATGAAGTCAGGTAAGGCAAAAGGGAAAACACAGGCCGGTGAACCTACAATGTTACATTCTGCAGACAGCTCTCTTAGGATCAATACTATATTTTCAGATGATATATTGTCAGGTGGAAAAATTCAGACTGGAGAAATAAATAAGAGGAATGCAAGATTTGTTTGGAAGCTGCAGCTTCATAGAAAGCCCTTTGATCTGGCAGACAGAGATTCTTCATCAGGAAGCTGGTTCTTAATCCTGTAATGAATAAACTCAAGTAGAAACTGGAGTTGATGAAGGATAGTCTCAACCTAGAAGGTATCAGATTAAAGGAAGGTTCGAAAAAAAAAAAAGGATCCTATCATTTTAGCTGGGTGATGATAAATTCACCAGAGACTTAGTGCAAAAAGATACGTTTTTTTTTCCCCTGGAATCCATCTTTAAAGATGGAGCTAACAAGCTGAAAAATAATTAAACACTTTCAAAGGAACACATCCTCAGTAATTCCCACCAAGAATATAAATAAAATGTAGGAATGAAATAGTGAAGTGGGGTCCAAAAATCCAGGTAAAAGAAGACCTACATCCCATTCAAAATATCTGGAATAATGATAGTGGAACCAGTTTGAAAGAGAAGTTACTTCAGCCCTGGGAGCAGAAACAATAAACAAAGTTTTGCTGGAGTTCAGAAAAGAGGATGTATCAGATGATGGAATAAAAACATCACCAGTTCAGCTGTAGGTCAGAAAGGACAAGAAGTCAACATGTGCTGCTTAAACAGTGTATAGTTAGTTTGGGAATGAGAGCTGTCTCCTCAAGGAATGCCTCATGGGAAATGTAGTTAATGCTTCAGGGGAGATGTAGTTCATGTCATGTGGTCACATCTGTAATCCGGATTGGTCACTGAATTGACCTCTGGTTGGGTTGGGAGGGGGAGTTTTCTTTCTTCTTACCTAGACCCAGCAATGTGCTGGAGTCTTCCCTTGCTGTATCATCATGGGATGAAGATAAAGCCCATGTCACACTGCACCAATGGATGGAAAGAGGATGTAAAACAGAGAGAAACACTTGCCATCTGTTGGTTAACGCGATTCATCCGTACTGTACTCACTGCCTCCGTTTTTCATCCTCTCTTTCCGTCCAGCATCCGTCGACTGAGGTTCCATCTGCTCAAAAAGTTTTGAGCTGCTCAAAACTTTTTGAGCGGAAAATGTATCCAATGCGTCTGTTCTGCATCCACAACGCATACGGGGAACATCCATTCTACATCCTACATGTTATCTGTTATTCTACATGTCATCTGTTATGCATCTGCTATATCCACTAGGCATCCGCTGCGCATCCACGCAACTCAAATCCGCTCCAGCGGAAAACGGACACAGGGAGGAAGCGAAATGGACGCGGAACGGACACAAAGTGTTAGTAGCACGGATGGAGAAAGGATGAAAGCAGATGCAGCTCGCATACAAAGCATTTAAAACGGAAAAAACATTCGCAGAGGGGACCTATCTCGGATATTAAGGATGTCTAGAGGATGCCTAGAGGATGCAAAATGACACATAGTGGAAAACCTATATTGCCTATAAAAAGGGGGAGGAACTCACCTGGATCTCACTTTCAGTTGAGCACCCCTGCTGTGCAGACCTATGCAGCCTTCATCTGGCTCTTGCTCTTCCACAGCATCCATTGATGTCCACCATGGATCGTAACACACTCCTTTTGGTAGCCACCATCATTCTGCAACAGTGCGAAGCCATCTACAGGCTCTTTCAACTGTTCTACGGGAAGAAAAGGAGGCGACCAAGAAGTGTCTGGGTCCGAAGATGGATCGGGAGAAGAGCGGAGTGTAGACTGTACAACAGGCTGATGGTGGATCTGAGGAACGAAGACCCTCGTGCATTCCAGAACTTCATGAGGATGCCTCCAGCCATGTTTGACGAAGTTGTGGAGTGGCTGAGACCCAGGTTGACCAAGGCAAACACCAACTTCCAGCCCAACCTGGACCCTGGGCTGAAGGTGGCACTCACTCTGCGCCACCTGGCCTCAGGGACCACCTACAGGAGCATGCAGTACGGCTGGAGGGTGCCACACAACACCATCAGCATTGTGGTCAGAGAAGTGGTGCAGGCCATCATCGAAGAATACCTGGAGGAGCTCCTCCAGTGCCCCTCCACTGAAGAAGGCTGGAAGAAAGTTGCAGAGCAGTGGTATCAGAGGTGGAACTTCCCCCACACCGTTGGAGCCATAGATGGCAAACACGTGGCCTGCAAAGCTCCAGCCAAGTCAGGGTCCACTTATTTCAACTACAAGGACTTCTTCAGCATCATCCTCTTCGCCATGGTCGATGCTGACTACAAGTTCATGTACATCGATGCTTCAGGCAACGGGTCAGCTTCAGATGCCCAGGTATACAATGCCAGTCACCTCAAGGAGGGGCTGGAACGCAACCTCATCATGGGCTTCCCAGATCCAGACCCCCTGCCCAACGACACGCAAGATGTGCCCTACTTCATCGTGGGGGATGATGCCTTCTCCCTCAGAACCTACCTCATGAAGCCGTACACTTCCAGACTCCTCACCTGTGAAGAGAGGATCTTCAACTACAGGCTGTCCAGGGCAAAGCAGGTGGTGGAGAATGCCTTTGGCATCCTGGCCAACTGGTTCCAGGTACTTCTCACCACCATGCAGCATCGCCCAGAGACCATGAAGAGGATCGTGGAAGCTTGCTGCATCCTGCACAATCTCATCCGCACCCACTACCCAGTGTTGCAGAACAGGCTCGTGGACCTCCAACAAGGCAAATGGGACATGCAGCCTGGGGAATGGAAGCAAGGGCGAAACCTGATAGACACTAAGGATGTGCAAGGCCCCAACAGAGCTTCACACGAAGGGAAGAAGCAGCGCAAACTCCTGAGACACTGATGCAACTCTCCAGCTGAAGCAGTGGAATGGCAAGACAGCATGATAGATGATTAATGGATGCTTCCTTCAGCCTGTCTCATCACAATGATGAGATTGGGCCATGTATGTTGGGTGGGCCTACAATGAACAGGGCATTTAATAAAGAGTTGTGTTTATGTTGACATGTGTGGATGATTGATTACATTATTATTGATAATAAAGGGCCATAGGTGTGGCACCTGGGAGGGTGGACAATAGAGTCCCACTATGCTTGCACTGGAGGTTTATCTATCCCACAGTTATTACCCATCCCAAAGGTATCCCTGCCCATCCCACTGCTATCCTTACCCATCCCACAAGCATGCAAAGACTTAAACCATTTCTAAAAGTTTCCACCAAGACTTTATTTAATAAAATAAATGAAGCAAGTGTTTGAAGCAAAGATAATCTTTATTAAGAACAAGCTGTAAAAGAAAAATGACTCAAGTCAAGTGTCCAAAGCAAAAATAAAGTCAACAGGTAGCCACCCAGTCTCTGGTACTCTTCTTGGTAACTCGGAGGCGTGCCCAGTCTCAGGGGTGAAGGGTCCAGGTGCTGTGGAGGTGGCTGCTGCTGGAGTGCTGGTCTGAACCGCCACTGGGGTGCCTGGCCCCGAGAGGACAACAGGGGACAATGTGTTGAGGAAGCTCTCAGACAGCTGGCTCAGACCCGTGATGCTGAGAGGTCCTTCCTCCATGCTATGGGGTGTCAGCCCCAGTACCGATGACAGATGTACTGAGGCTGGGCTTGGCTGTGGGGTGGAGGAAGGAGCAGTGTAGTGGGGATGTCTGGTCTGCAGCTGGGTGAGAACTGGCGTGGGTGGCATCTGTGGCGTGGGTGGCATCTGTGGCATCTGTGGAACCGGTGGTGTCCAATGTCCCTGTGCCTGGACTGGGAAGGGCTGCCTGTGCTGCTGGACCTCCTGGTAGCCGAAGCCTTGGTAGGGGAGGGCCTGTGGAAAGCCTTGGAAGGGCAGTGACATCACCTGGGGTGGAGGAGCAGGCCTGGACTGGGTGGGAGCAGGTTCATCTTGGTCTGGAGGGTTGTGAAGAAGATCGGTGATCCTGTCCTTCACCACCTGGTACTGGGGTTCTGACTTATTCATGAGGGTCTGGTTGACATAGGTGAGGAAGGGCTTGCGGTTGGAGGATGGGGCGTCGGTGTGTACCAGCTGAGAGAGGAGATCTACGCTGCTCCTGATGGTGTATCTTATCTCCAGCAGGACAGTGTGGCTCTGCCCCTCCGGTCTGCCTCTCTGCCTTTCTGTGGAGGTGGAGCTGGGGGTGGATGCGGGTTGGGCTGTGGTGGAAGTGCCGTCACCTTTCTCCCACTGCATCAGGGGGTCCTCCACGTGCTCCGCCACAGGTAGTACAGCTGTCGGGGGGGGTCTCTGTCGTGGCATGCTCCACAGATACCTGCCTGGACACAGGAGCTGACTCTTTGCCAGAAGAGGACTGGCTCTCAGCAGGATGCCTGAGAGAGAGGGTTGTGAGAGGGGCTGCTCCTCAGTGGCAGATCTCACCCTCCAAGAAGCTGCACTTGGCCATCACGTAGGTCTCTCTGTCTGTCAGCTTGACCACGGCCTGGCCAGATTTCTTGAGGTGCAGCTTCTCGTACCAGGTGTGCATGTGCTTCCACCAGCCGAGGAGCACCTCCGAAGTGTAGCCCAGGCTCTCCGCCTTCTCTCTCCGAGCAGCCTGCTTCCTTTTGGTGTCTCGATAGAGCCTGTGTCCCTTCCGCCATAGATACTCGTTCTCCCTCAGCCACTTCAGCATCTCATCCTCATGTTCTTCTTCTATATTGTATTGCCTTCTCTCCCGTTCATGCGTCTGCCTCTTCCTCCCTTTGGCAGGGCCATATGGGCCCTCATCAGAGGGGCTTTGAGGTTGTAGGGGCTGCTCCTCCACACCACCACCACCACCAGCAGCAGCAACAATAATAGCAGCAAAAGCAGGACCAGCAGGACCACCACCAGCAGCAGCAGCAACAGCAGCAACAGCAACAGCAACAGCAGCATGAGCAGGACCAGCAGGACTAGGAGCATGAGCAGGACCAGGAGCATGAGCAGGACCAGGAGCATGAATGGGACCAGGAGCACCAGCAGGACCAGCAGGACCAGGAGCAGTGCCAGCAGAGTAAGCCCCAGCAGAAGCCCCAGCACCAGGAGCAGCGCCAGCAGAGTAAGCCCCAGCAGAAGCACCAGCACCAGGAGCAGCGCCAGCAGAGTAAGCCCCAGCAGAAGCCCCAGCACCAGCAGCAGCGCCAGCAGAGTAAGCACCAGCAGAAGCACCAGCACCAGGAGCAGTGCCAGCAGA
>BLBF01000073.1:13561326-13575122 GCA_015471245.1 Laticauda colubrina | reverse complement strand
GAGTAAGCACCAGCAGAAGCACCAGCACCAGGAGCAGTGCCAGCAGAAGCACCACCACCAGAAGCAGCATCAGCAGAGTAAGCACCAGCAGAAGCACCACCTCCGTAAGCAGCATCAGCAGAAGCACTACCTCCATAAGCAGCATCAGCAGAAGCCCCAGCACCAGAAGATCGAGCCCAAGCAGTAGAAGCCCCAGAAGAAGCAGAGTCAGGGCCAGGGGGTGGGAGGGTGGCCCTGTCCCTCTTGCCAGGGCTGGCATCAGATGGCAGAGGCTTCCGTTTCTTCCCCATGGTTGCTGGGTTGCTGGCTGGGTGGCTGGTAAGCTGTGTCTGGAAGCAGGTCTTTCCTCTGAATGGTGACCTGCTTGGGAGCTGCTTCCCTTTATATCCTTGGGGCTGACGCAATGCATCCTCCCCGCATGCGCAGTGAATGCTAGGCATCTGCTAGGCATCCGCTAGGCTTCCGTTCTGCATCCACTTCATCCGCTTGGCATCCGCTGTGCATCCGCTTCATCCGCTCTGCATCCCCTCTGCATCCGCTCTTTCTGTTCCACGTCCGCTTTGCTGCGCTCCCCCGAAAGCCTTGCGGATGTGCCATCCGCTCCCATCCGCTTCCATCCACTAGGCTTCCATGAAACATCCACTTTCCATCCGCCCTACGTCCTCCCCCGTCCATTCCTTTCCGTGTTGTCCGCTCTGGTTATGCAAATTCAGGGCACTTTTGAGAGTGGATAACAATGGATGGAACATTTTTCTCGTCCGCTGTGTCCTTTTTACAAACGTTTTGCATCCATCAGCCAGTGTGACAGGGCCTTAACTATCTTTTCACACTATGAAAACAATGATGCGAAGATTGGACCCACTTGCAATGTACCCCAGTGGCCAAGTAGTGAATTTCAATGGCATTTCTTAAATTAAGCTACCTGCTTCCAATGCAATCCAGTGGCCAAGTAGTGAATTTCAATGGTGCCTCCTAAATTCAGCTACCTGCTTGCAGCCCACCCTAGTGGAAAAAGGGGAAATTGTACAGAAAACTGCTAAATTTTCCAAATTTTTGCAAATTTTCCCTTTGCTAATTTAAAGCATAGCAGCTTCTTCAGCCATGACATATGTCTCTGATGTGCCAGAATAATTGAACCCTCCACCCACCCTTGACGTAAATATGGAGCTTGGTTCCCAAACCCAGAATCAGATGTCCAAAATTCTGAAGAGGCAGGGGTACCTCAGAAAGCCTACGACCTCAGACATCAAAGAAAGTTTACCGAGGCACACCCGAAGCCAGTGGCGAGTGTCAACTGTATGGCAATGTGCAGTAACACACTATCCCCTCGCTCATGTCATCAGACCTGTTCAGCCAATGTCTACTCCGATGGAAACCCAGAAGAAGCCATGAAGATGTATGCAGAACTGTGATCCTCAGAGCAATCGTGTTGGGAAGATCTGCATTCTTCTACCTTTTTGATGTCCAAAGGGATAAAGTGCACTTTGCGGTAGGAAAACTACTGCCAAACTTGAAGATTGAACCTCAAGTTTTGCATGCTTTGTATCTACCTCATTGCATTTTTTGATGCTATGTTACTATCTAATGTTCACTTTAATTGATAATTAGTTGGTAGTTGAATTTATAATTCCAGGTGGGAAGTGTGCTGCTTAAACAGTATATAGTTAGTTTGGGAATGAGATATGTCCTCTTAAGGGAATGCCTCATGGGAGATGTAGTTCATGTCATGTGGTCACATCTGTAATCCTGACTGATCATTGAATTGACCTCTGGTTGGGTTGGAGGGAGTTTTCTTCTTTCTTTCCTGGACCAGGCAACATGCTGGAGTTTTCACTTGCTGTATCATTATGAGATGAAGATAACTCTCTTTTCACATTATGAAGACAATGATGCAAAGATTGGACATTAGATGAATCTCAGCATAACTGTGAGTTATACCTTGAGGATGCCTGATATAATCCAATAAATAATTTTGTATGGAAGCCTTTGTAGTGTTTAACTCCTTATCTCAAGTATTTTGGGAAGATAAATATTGCCTGAGAGAAGATACAACAGGATGCAAAATATGTCCAAGAGAGAAAAGGGACCTTCAAGAAAGCGGGCTGCAGTGCTGCTCGAAAAGGAGAAAGAAGGAATTAAGAACTTATTAAGAACCTTCATGATTGGTTGTGGTTGCACAGACATAAATGCCCTGAGTGAATGATGATAATGATGTTATCCTTTTAGTTATGTTTGGCTCTTGATGATTGTATGGGCTATGTCCAGTGATGGGATTCAAAAAAAATTATTACCAGTTCTGTGCATGTGACTTGGTGGGTGTGGCATGGCTTGGTGGGTGTGGCTTGGTGGGCATGGCAGGGGAAGGATACTGCAAAATCCCCATTCCCTCCCCACTCTTGGGGGAAGGTTACGACAAAATCACATTCCCTCCCCATCCCACTAACCTGCTTTCCAGCTCTGTTCTCCTGTGCAGGGCAACAAAAGAAGACCCAGCTGATCAGCTGAGATTTGGGAGGCAGAGAATAAATGGGAACAGGGCCATCAGAGGTGGCATTTGCTAATTCTCCAAACTACTCAAAATTTCTGCTACCAATTCTCCAGAAGTGGTCAGCCCCTGCTCAATAGCACCTCTGGATTAAACCAATGAGACACAGTTAACATGGCCAAAGTGCAATGTGTAGACTCAGATGCTATATTATCCCCAAATTGCTAGGAAAATCCTTTTGCAGAACTAAGCTTCATTTTAATTGGAGTGAGGGCCAAAGCTTCTGCTGCGTGTGGCCCTCCCAAGCTCCATTTTCACTAGCAGAGGGTTGTCTGCTAGTTCTGACCAAGGCTTCCTGAGACACCAACAAACACATAAAATCCAAAACTCTTTTATTTTAGTTCAATGGCCATGAATTATCATCATTCACAGCCCAGAATGAGTTTTAACTGGTTGTAATTAGTCCCAGGGACGTCTGCCAAAGTTCTTCCAGAGACATCTGATAAGAACCCACCTTATCTTACTTGACATGCTACCAATGACAAAAGTCTCAATTAGTCCTTCCAAAACCAAACAGAGAATAAATTTGCCATGGAGTTTTCAGAGTCCAAACCAATCATAGTGAACAACATTGCTTCCTGCAAAGGTTTTCCTACCTTTGCACTTCCTTTATGCCATAGGGGAGGGGCAATCACCTCCAAGTCTTACTCCCGAGTCACCCCTTTTGTCTTAGCTGCTCTTGCCTTCTGGAAACTCTGCGCACATGCACACTGGGAATAGGCTCCCTTTGTTCCTCTGCCTCGCTGCTGCCAAATTCTGGAGTCTCCGGAGTCAGCACATAACTCCCAGATGGCCTGGCCTCATCTCTGTGTAAGATGCAGGACCCCTGTCTGAGTCCTCCCCAGATTCCCAGATTGGTCCCTGTTCTTCCCCACTGTCTGATTCTGCTGCTGTCTGCACAGGCTGCTGGCGAACCACAACAAGGCCATCACAGCTAAAAAATGGAGTTCAGGCATCTTTTTTAACAGGCACCCCTGACATGAGTAATGTTGAGCTGGCCATGCCCATCCCAGCCATGCCTCCCCACCCTCCAAGGGAAAACACAGCCCTGATGTGGCCTTCAATGAAATCAAGTCTGACACCCCTGATCTAGGAGTTAATGAACAGCCAGTGCTAGGTCACTAGTTCAATAGTAATTAGCCCATTAATACCAGTAGTTCCATGTTCAATGAAAATCTCTTTCAAGCCACTGGAAATCTCTTCACCAGCCTAACTTTTGGTTGTTGTTTTTTCAGCATATAAAAATGTTTCATATCAGTTTTGTGTGCAGCAATTGCACTTAGACTAATACATCACTTCATAGATCTCTCTAAGCAGTTTACAGAGTCAGCATATTGCTCCCAGCAGTATAGGTCCTCGTTTTATTATTGACTTTGGAAGGTTGGAAGGCTGAATCAACTTAAGCCAGTCAGAAGCAAACTGCTGGCAGTGGGCAGAGCCAGCCTGCAAGATGGCATTATAACCACTGCACTACACCGTGTCCTTCTTCCTTTAAACTTTTGATCTGTTGGAGCTTTGCATTTTGATCTGTTGGAGCTTTGCATATTGCTTATGCATGTTTGGTATGTTGCACACAGTTTAGTTTTTGTTTTGCATACATTTCAAACAATGACTGTTGCTTGTCTTTAATTGCTTGCACATTGCCCCAAATTGAAGTGGAGGGGAGCTAATAGGTGGGCAAATATTCCAGTAGTAATTCCATACTGAAATGTTTGGTTTTTTTTGTATTTATATATACATATTTTGAAAACAGTGTATTGCCCAGGAATTTCAATTTACTGAAATGTTAGATGGACCCTTAGTATGAAAGCATTCCAGAGAAGCTTCTTTGGGAACACATTGTTTATGATTGTACATGGAAGCCGTGCATCTCTGAGGTGGATTGGCTTTCTGTAGAATGGTACTCGTGGTTCTGGAAATGTGATTTCCCAATCAGTAACATCTTTTTCTTCATTGCATACCAAAATGCTACAATGTGAGGCTTAGATAGGAGAAAGGGCATATCTGTTAAAAGATATCACCTTGTTCAATTGCTCTCAATGTCTGCAATGTCTCCATGTCCTTTAAATTTGTTGGGAGAATGTTAAAAGCCAATAGACATGGGGTCCAGCTCCCAAGCAAATGAAACAGGGAGATAGGACTTTGCTAGTTCTGTTGGATGCACTGACGGAATCTTCTCAGCAGTGACTCATATTAGCTGAAATTTGCCTGGCAGCAGGAAAACTAATAAAAAGTGTGATATTATAAATTGGCTGAACTGGGAGTGAACAAAGATGCCTCACATTAATGACAGCTTATTTTACAGATGTTGCTCAGCTGGTAGAAAACAGATTTACACTCAGCAGCTCCTTGCAGCACAAATATTAGCATGGAATCATGCCATATTAACATCTTTGGCTTCTATTCCAATATTAATTGATTGCCTTCAATAACAGTTCTTTTTTTTCCTGGCAAGAAAGTGGCTTCTGGACTGGAAGAGATTCCTTTATACATTCATATGAATCAGCAAATCAGAAAAAGTCACCACCCTGGAATAGAGGGTCATTGGTCAACTATTTACCTTGGTTTTCAACCTTCCCTTCAGCAATTATCTTCTAAGACAGATCAGGCTGATAAAGAATGACTAGCCCAAAGACACTGATGGATGGACTTGGATCCAAATCCAATAAATTATCTGTATGAACACTAGATGGCAGCCAAGAAATACAGTGAGTGTTTTACAGTAACTCTTTGCTGTCATCTAGTGACCATCTGAATTTTAGCAGCTCTGAACTTTCTGCTTTCACTGACCATATTCTTACCAGCTGTCTATCAAGCACATCATAGACAATGTTGTAATGCCAATGCAATGTTCTGGTAGATAATAGCCATTTATAGAAGCTGTGCATCCATCTAAATTCTCCATAACAAAGCTAGTCTTGCCAAATCAAATCTAGATACAATCTAGATACAACTCATGCTCTCCTCTCCATACTGTTAAAAAGATAAAAATGTCAGACCATCCAAGTGACATATAGAGTTAGACCCACTTTCCTTTGCCCTTCTATGTCCTGCATATTCAGCTCCTCATTATTATTAACCTTTGTATCAGAGAGCGCTAACTAGTCCAATCAGCTTAGAAACCTTCCTGACTTGTATGGAATTTCTACACATATATTACAGAAAACATTTCACATTTAGAGCATTTTGCTTCTAATCTGCACTATCTTTGGGTGGCATGTGGGGATAAAATGCATTTTTGGTGCAATTAGGTAGGCGATCAACACAATTGCACATTCAGTGGGAGAAGATTGATTGTATTTTTCTTCTTGCTGTACACTCTTCCCTTCCTATGGCACCTTTGACTGACCTCTTTGCCCCTCACTCCAATTAAAAGGAAGCTTAGTTCCACAAAAGGATTTTCCTAGCAATTTTGGGGGAATATAGTGCCTGTGTCCACACATGGTACTACAGCCATATTAACGGAGGCTCATTGGCTTAATCCAGAGGTGGCATTCAGCCGGTTCTGACCAGTTCTGGAGAACCGGCAGCAGAAATTTTGAGTAGTTTGAAGAGCCGGCAAATACCACCTCTGACTGGCCCCACCCCCATCTATTCTCTGCCTCCTGAGTCCCAGATGGGTCTTCTTTTGTTGCCCTACATAGGAGAAAGAAGCTGGAAAGCAGGTGAGTGGGGTGGGGAGGGAATGGAGATTTTGCAATATTCTTCCCCTGCCGCACCCACCAAGCCATGCCATGCTCACCAAGTCATGCCTATAGAACCGGTATTAAAAAAAATTGAATCACACCAATGGCTTAATCACAATTGGCTGGGTTTGTACCATGTTATGCCTTATAGGTAAAGGAATCCGTATTGATCTGCTAGTCATTACTGACTATAGGGGGCAGTCTTCATCTCCATTTCAAGGACCATTATAGAACAGAATAGAATGATAACTTTATTGTCACGCTGAATGTACACTAATTGGCATACATTAAAATGAAATTTTGTTGCATACAATTCTCAAAGAGTCACCACCTCCAATATACACCAGATAATATAACAGAATAATTGAACAAACAAACAAACACATAACCAAACAAATAAACAAATAAACAAATCAATAAATACAGATAAATACAGAATTATGCATATACCCACATATATTTTATGATACAGAGAAATAACACAGTCTGGATTTATGTATATGTGTACATGGCGAGAAAAAAAATATGTCAATTTTACAAGATGAATGACATAGGGAACAAAACTATTACAGAATCTGGTAGTCCTGCTAGAAATACTTTGAAACCTCCTCCTAGAGGGGAACAACAGAAACAGGTCATAAAATGGGTGTGCAGGGTCTCTAACAAGGCTTTGAGCTCTAAGCACATAGCGCTCACAAGCAGCATCCTGAATACAAGAAAGTGAGCTTATTATTTTCTCGGCTGCCCTTACCACTCTCTGTAGGGACTTTCTATCTGAGGTGCTGCTGCCATCAAACCAAACAGGGATGCAATTTATTTAAATGGTATCAATCATGCCTCTGAAATAGTGGCCAGAACAGCAGGAGAAAAATATGCTTTCCTCATCTGACACAGGAAACACAGATGCTGGTTTGCAAGCTTCACTATGGAAGACATGTAAAGAGACCAACCGAGCCTGGGTTTAAAAGCTACAGTGCTTGAAAAGGATGCAACAGCTGTCCACAATTCAAGAAGAGGTAGAAAGATGCACTGTCACCAGTTGCAGACGTGTGGAAGACAAGGTGGATGCTTACTCCATTATTGCATTCCTTATCTGTTTCAGGAGGGAATAGAATAGATTAAAAATTACAGTAAGTAGAAGCACTTAGTAAATTTTTGTTAAGCCATAAAAGTTAAGTATCAGTGTTTCAGTCCAAGACTACCCACACTGATTAGTCTAAGATGATGACAAAGACAATAACAAAACCAAGAAAACTACATGGATATTTCTAAAAAGATATGAGCATTGCTTAAGTGACCTTTTGTGTTATAAATAACAAGGAGCTGGACTGCATTTGAGTTGTGGTTTTAACATATGAGGAGTGGACCACTGCAACTGATATCTGTTGATCTTTCGTTATTAATTGGAGTGATCCACTTGTTCACTTTCTTCAGTACTCCATTCATTTGGTTTCAAGAACCCAAGTATTTGAAGAGGCAATTCTAGTAATCTGCATGTGATCTCGATCTAACAATTAAACTGAGCTCATGATGGTAAACTGACCAGAACATTTTTGCAGAGTACAGTTATATGCATTAGAAGAGGTTGAGTTGGAGTAAAGAATGGGTTACCCAAAGATTATTTCTAGAGAATCCTGGAAACTTTGAAATCTCTCTCCCTCCCTCCCTCCTCCCTCCTTCCTCTACTTCCTTCCTTCCTTCCTTCCTTCCTTCCTTCCTTCCTTCCTTCCTTCCTCACACAGAGTTCTGTTAAGAAACACTATAAATATAGTTGAACTCTCTCAGCACAATAAGCAGATGTAAAACTATCCTTGCTGGACATATCTAGTGGTATTGAGGAGAAATCTTGCTTGATTGCTATCATGTTTATCAAACATTCCCAGTAATGCCAATCTTTAAACAACCCCAGGAATCAGCTTATTATCATTAGGACAAACAAATTCATTGCCTCCAGGTAGATAACAGAAGCCAAGAAAACACCAATTCCTTGAAAATGCAGTCTTAGACAATGGTAGATAAAATGTACTATTATGCCAGGATCTTTTTTCAGAGTGTCTTCGATTAACTTTAATTGTTTAAATTTCCAGAAACATTTGAAACTCCATAAGGAGCTATTGCACTAAAGACTGTAAAATAAGCTTATCTGATTTGTGATTCAGGAAGTCAATTGTAGACAATGAAGAGTGGTAAATTATTAGAATACTCTTTATTTTTGTCATGTTGTCAAATCATTTATTATTTTTAAAAAAGAATTGATTTTTACATCCATTGTATTTTGCATTTGTGTGCAACACACGGTACCTGTTTGAACTATGTATCTATTTGAGCATTCAACTTACTTCTTTTGCCCAGTTTTACTTCTAAATGACTGTAAAAGAACTTGTTTAATATTTCAGTTCTTAATTTTTGTAGCATGACTATATGATCATCCTTTAAAAAGAAATGCTTATAAAACATAATTAGGTTCCAGTAAGGTCTTAAATCACCTGGCAGAATCTCTTTTCCTTACTTTCAAAAGATGTACAGTGATATATTCCAACATACTCAAAGTTTCTCCATTTTGAAACAGAAACAGACAAACAGTCAACAACATTTGTTCAACATTTTCAACATCAAATCCTCCCCTTGTGTTAGAAATGTTTTTTTTTTAAATATAATTTTTATTGACCATGTATTAAAAATGCTTTGGCTGGAGTATATGCCATTAATAATAGTCTCTGCATAACTCACAGCTGGTATTTTTGCAAGATTAACAACTATCTTTGAATCCTAATAGGTACAATATTTATTAGCTTTCTAAAAATGTCATCTTCTGGATGATATGTTACTACTTTCTCTATTGTTTCATAAATAAACTGATTAAATCTTGTACAACTGAAACTAATCCTGTAGCTAACATTTCCATATCATACCATATGAGAATAATTCAGCTATATAATTCTCATTTTTAGAAGGATATGCTGCTGATAAATTAAGTTGAAGCCTGTAATAGCATCAACCTAAAGGGTAAATGATCGCCTTCACAATATCTTCATTCAGCACTTGTTTGTTTATTTAATATTTGCCTTTATTTTTCTCCTTAATCAATACATCATCAACATAACACCCATTCCTTCAATATGCTTAAAGATATGTTGGATCATTCTCTAACAAACCCTGTGAGCAGATGAATTATTATCAAATGGAAATAATTAAAAACAATTTGCAAAGCATTTCAATAATTTCATCCATAGGAAGTACAGGAAAATATTTGAGCAGTAAAGCACATGGTGACTGTTCTCTTTGTTTGTTCTATGTGGTGCTTTATATAATCATAGAATTTTTAACATGAGAGATGTAGCAATGTGAGCTAAGCTTCCGTGAATCAAATCACTTTAGCTCCATTTTTATTAGCTGAAAAGGCCTTATAAGTAACATGTAATGGATAATCACACAAGTAACTGAATTCATTATTTCTTAGAAAGTTGTTTCTAAATATTTGTTCTTCTTACTTGATTTCTTGAGCTGATGCTTACTTTTTGCTGATGCTTACTTTGTATCAAATACCTGGAGCTGAAATTTATACGTGAAAGTACCAGGAGAACTCCAGATACAAGTTTCATGATCCCCATTTCAGAAATCTCTATAATTATACAGATTATAGAGATTGCATAGACATACTAATTCTCTACTAAAACTGATGCAATTAAAAGATAGCAACGCTTCTAAATTAAAATTTCAAATTTGCATTTGAAAGATAAAGATAAGATAAATCAATAGAACTTTGTGAAGTGAAAATGTGGTATTTTGAGGAAGGAAGGAAGAAAGGAAGGAAGGAAGGAAGGGAAGAAGGAAGGAAGGAAGAAAGAAAGGTTGATCTAAAGGCAGCAAAATCCAAATGAGCAAAGTCTTTTATATCTGCTGTAAAATTCAGATGATAAAGTTTTTAACATCTTCTTCACAAGCTACATGCAATGCATACATGTAATATCTATAGGGCATCAGTTTGCTGAATCACTTGTCCACTGTTCTTCATACATACATTCACCAAATCTCTACCAGGAAGCTACTGAACATGCATAGCTTTCCCATCAGAATTTTCTTGAATCTGTGACATATAGGTGTGATATTGAGGAATAGAAAGAATTCTTTTTCAGAGGAGACCTGGGTTCCTTCTTTCAAAAACAAAACTTACATGGATGAGCTGACTTCTGCAAGGTCAACATTGAAAGCATATCCAATGACCTCATGGTGAAAAAGAGGGAGCATTCACTCTATCAATTTTGTTCTCATGGACTGTCATTAATTCCAACCTATTCTGGCATCAGAACAGAACAGAGTAGCAGAATTGGAAAGGACCTTGGAAGTCTTATAGTCAATCCCTTGCAAAAGCAGGAGAATGGATGGCTGTCCATTCTCTTCTTGAAAGCCTCCAGTAATGGAACATCCACAACTTCTGAAGGCAAGTCATTTCACTAGTTAATTGTTCTCACTGTCAGGAAATTTCTCCTTAGTTCTAGGTTGCTTCTCTCCTTGATTCGTTTCCATCCATTGCTTCTCATCCTGCCTTCTGATGCTTTGGAAAACAGGTTGACCCCTTAATCTTTGTGGCAGCCCCCTAGATATTGGAATGTTCAGAGGTGCTGAGTGAGGTTCTCGGAGGTGGCTCAGGAGAGCATTGGAATGCTCAGAAATGGCTGAACTTCCTCCTCTCCAAATCTCTCTCTGTGTTGTAAATACAGGACTGACTCGCACACAGAAGGTTTGTGCTCTGTTGAGTATAGCTACATCATTCTTCTATTTATTTATTTTTTTTTAAAGGGTGGGTTGTGGCCCACCAGCAGCCAGTGAAGCTGATGGTAGATTCGTACAGTGAAGATGTTGCCACATGGGCCAGTCCTGGAGTCTGGGGAAGGCTCTGGTGAGTGCTCTGTGTTGGAGGCAGAGATGGGGCCAGGGCTATCTGACAGGTATCAGCTACCTTCAGAATCGGAGATCAGTGGAGCAGAAGAACAGCTGGAGCCTGTTCTTGATATGTGCATGCACAGAGTTATCAAGAGAAGCCCTGGAATTATGGAACAAAGGTCAACTCAAGAGTAAAGACACAGGTAGACGGTGAATGGATCCTTCCATAGGGAATAAATAGGAATGAAAGGGGAGTGGTGTTTGCAGGAGACAATTAGTTCATTTAATGAGTGTGAAGATTTATTTATCTGAGTTTGTGATTCACAGAGACTCCTTGCCAAGTATTTTCTTATATAGCGTTGCGCTTTGAAGCTATTGGCTTGGCAACTCTCCAAGCCTGCTAAGGCCTGTGGTTGTAAATTACTCTTGAAAGATTATTTGCCAGGACTTTGCTGGATGTGAATGATAAGAGTTCATATTAGTATAAATAAAAAGGGGTTTTGTCTGGACAAGAAGTCTGCTTTGTGATTTGGTGAAGCCTAGGTCAGAACAGTGGGTGCTATGGGATGGAACAGATCAAAACTGAATATTTACAGTAAGCTTCCATATGGAGTAGGAACTATTCATGAACCATTCATGCTGTTGGAACCAACTTAGCTGACAGTGTTTAGCTGCTATTGTTTCAAGGGGCAGAACATTCACAAAACGCTTTGTAAAACAAAACCTCCCTCGCATTATGGCCTATTAAAACCACCTGGAATCGTACAAAGATGGTTCACACAAAGACATTTCCCTCCCAGCTTTCTCTAATTTCCATTTTTTTCTTCCTCAGCTACCCTTGCTGTGTGATGGCTCAAATGCCGTGGCTGTTTCCTTTTTTCATTGCAAGGACTCCTGGGTCAGGCGCCAAGCTAAATGTTTATTTTTCTAACTGTTTTATAGTGGAGTTTGGTGAAAAGACTTGGCATGGTGCACTGTGGTTTAATTTTAAGCCTGACAGCAGAGTTGGCCTCCATGTGTGAGTGTGTGTAATTTAGTTGCTGTGCTACTGAAGTCTATGGAAGATTAATGAATGGTAAGTTTCTGTGGCACATTTGAAGAGATGCAGGATAACGCAAAACCAGCTACCATCTGTTCATGCTGTCTCTTGCAGCTCTTTTAAAGAATACCATTATCAGCAGGAGATAAAGGCGCACAATGGCTTTAAATATTCATATTTTACAGTTGGCCAGGAGGATGTCTTCTCATACCGAACAGGTCCACGCATGCCGTTTTGCATTAGGAGAATGCTTTCTGTGTCAGCACTTCACACCCTCAAGCGCATTTGGGGGACAGTGCTGCTAGAATTATAATTACAATGTCCTTAGACTACACAACTCAAAGGGTGAGGATTTTGCTAGAAGAAGGAAGACCCTACTAGAGTTTGGGCTACCTATTCTTGTTGGTAATCTGCAGGAGTATTTGCCCAACAACAGGGGTGTCAAACTCAAGGCCTGTGGCTCTGATCCGGCAGGATGATTAAATCTGGCCAACAAGGCCTCCCTGGAAAGAGCAAAGGATTGGCCTGTGGTGCCATATGCAGCCCTCCTCAGCTCTGTTGTCACTGGCAGAGGGTTACAGGAGACTGTCACAGCCAAAAATGGAGCTTGGGAGCCCAGTTTCACCAGCAGATGTTTGAGCCACCACAGGCACCCCTGGCATGAATGATGTTGAGCTAGCCAGGCCACATCGACCCTGACCACCACTCCCAAGGTCAAATACAACCTTGATGCGGCTCTCAATAAAATCAAGTTTGAACCCCTGATTTAAAACAGTGGGGACAGACTGATGACATGATGACTTAACTCTCCCCAGGATTAATCTACTCTCAAATATTGGTTTCACTGGCCAAGAAACTGCTTTTCATTCAGATTTTTTGTCATCTCTGTTGACCAGTTCCCCCATGTCCAGTCCCCATGAGGTGAAGTTTATTGTCTACCTGCATATAGAGAAAAAAAGTGTTTTATGAAAATCACCCTGATGCTTTTCAAATCAAATGTTATCTTGTTGTTTTCACCTATTCCAAAGGACGCTTGAGAACTACACATCCTTATTATCCCCCTGGAAGTGATCAATTCCAGCTAATTAAGAACTTTATTGCAAAGCCTGAAGTCATAGAAAGCTATCTTCTATGGGTGATTTTCAACTTGCATATCAAGAAGCTTGGAAAAGTGAACCAGCCTGTTTGCTAAGTGATGGGAGAATTTATTTCCCAGAACAATTTCACTGATAACCTAAGGCTGAGTGGTATTTTGCTGAATGTTAGTGACATAAAGCCTTAAGTTTTTATCACACATTCACACAACCTAAATGCAACCTTGAGAAGAAAGTCTGTTTGTTTTATTTTCCACACTACAAGTTAATGGCAAGAATATCAGACTTTGAGAAAAGGGTTCAATTCCCTGCATAAAGTTTGTTTTAGTTGCTACCATTCATCTTCCAAGCTGGCTATCACTGTTCCACATAGATTGCCAGGATCAAAAACCTTCTCTGCTTAAGTGGAAAATCATCATTACTCTCCTATTCAAAGTGCAGACCAATCATTTTTAGAAATCCTGCCCTCAATCACTTTTAAATTAGCTGAGCATTTCTTCCTCTTCCTCTTCCTCTTCCTCTTCCTCTTCCTCTTCCTCTTCCTCTTC
>BLBF01000073.1:13537454-13558439 GCA_015471245.1 Laticauda colubrina | reverse complement strand
GATAGATAGATAGATAGATAGATAGATAGATAGATAGATAGATAGATAGATAGACAGACATAAATATACAAATACATATGCACATACATACATACATACATACATCTCGCTATTCTGGATCAGTTATGGAAACCATTGATTAAGACTATTTTCAAAGGCTCCATCCTGGATCAAGCCTAATAAGATGCTGTTATAATTTAAATATTTTTAAAATAATATTTGAGTGTGACTAGAACTGAGATGGCCAAGGAAAGTAGGTTTCATTGAAAACAAAGGCTACACTTATCAGAATTCCCATTATTTGCACTATTAATAATATTATTGTTTTCACCTATTATTAAGTATTAATAATATTATTATATTATTAGTATTGTTATCAATTAATGGGTTAATATCAATTATAGCACTAGCTATGATTTTTGTTTCTTGTAAATGGTATGCTCTGACAAAACGCTGTATTCAAAAATGTTTATGAATAAAATTATAAAAAAAAATTAAAAAACAAACAAGTAAACAAAACTTAATATTTTTCTATGCAGTTTCCTCTGCCGCCTCCTGAGGTAAATTTATGTCTGTCCATATACAGACAGCAAGATTAATAATGTTTGCAAATATTATTTCTTATATTTCACAATTTTCCCCTCAATTTGTTTGATAAATACTGTTTTTTGATATTTGATCGGCTCTACCTAGCGTGGTTTAAATGAGACAAATTACTGTAATTAAGTTATTCCACTTCAATTTTCCCAGTTCTGGAATAACAATAATTTTATTAGAATGATTTCTAATGCAGCATTTAATCACACCATATCACTCTTCAAAAAGGAGCAGATTTTCAAAAGCTAAAGTAGTTAATAACAACATCTGCAATCTTCCAAAGAAAGAAAGACAAAGCAACTAAATCGGCATTTGATTTCTATTAAATTATTGTTTCACTTTGTCTTTATTATTGAACAATTAGCCCAGGTTTTTCTCCATCGTTTTGTCCACAAGCAGAAAGGAATGAATTCAGATGACTAATTTTGGACAGCATGCAAATAACCTAATTATAGGTCAGCTGGCTCAAAGTTATAAGGCTGATATTAAGATCCAAAAGTTGGTACATCCCCATTATTAGGCCATGGCCTATTTGCAACTGAGCATGAGAGTGGGAGGCTGGAAGACAACTGCACATGCAATTAGATTAGTGTGAGCAATGGGCTGGTGTGCACACACATGTGCACGCAGCTCAACTTGCAATTGATTTGCATGTTCATGCAACATGTGTGCCAGCCCACCGCTCACCTGAATCAAGCTGTGCATGCACGTGTGTGCCAGTCCACCAATCGCATGACCCAATTCCTCTCACAAAACTTGGGAACTGGTGCTCTACGCTCAGCAAAAACATGCATCCATGTATAGGCAGTGATGGTTCTAGTAAGATGATCTCCTTTAATATCCTGCGGGCCATTTTATTTATTTTTATTGTATTGGGACTACCAGATAATTCTGTGAGTGTAGACAGAGGAAATCCCATCAAAAATCAGTGGAAAACATTTCCATCCTGCTGTCAAGAAAACTATATCACATTATCTGTGAAGTCTTCAGAGATGGCACTCAAGACTTGATGTTTGTACCTTGCATAGGAAACAAATGATACATCTGCTGTATTACAGGGTGTTATGGCTACCCAAAAGAATAAGTGCTCATTGAGAAGATGTAAAGAAAGGCAGAAAGCAAAGTTTGAGCTATAATTCTATAATAGCAGTAGCACTTAGACTTATATACCACTTCACAGTACTTTATAACCTTCTCTAACTAGTTACATAGTCATCATCTTACCCCCCCAAAATCTGGGTCTTCATTTTACCCACCTCAGAAGGATGGAAGGCTGAGTCAACCATGAGCCTGATGAGATTTGAACTGCCAAATTGCAGTCAGCCAGCAGTCAGCAGAAGTAGCCTGCAGTACTGCACTCAAACCACTTTGCCACCATGGCTCATAATACCTCAGAGTGTCAGATCTTCATTGAATCCTCTACAGGTAACTTTCAGAATCCTGCTGCTACTCATGACAGTATCCCTATATAACCAGATGCCCATCATCTCAAGAGGATCACACTCTAAACTCAAAAGAAAAGGAGGTGGATAATTCTAAAGGGAGCAAGTAATAAAGAAGGTCAAAGGCTAATAATGCTTAGTAAAGGTAAATAGGAAAGAGAAATGTTTTCTTTCCTTTCCCTACTCATTTGAAAACAAAACATTAAAGCAAAACAGGACTTGAATATCCAAAATACAAAGATCTGCTGAATTCTCTGGTTAGTGGAGAAAAGTGCAGAGAATAGAACAGCAAAATGACAGAATAACAGAGTTGGAAGGGATCAAGGAGATTTTCTATCCAATCCCTTGCTCCAGAATCTTTGTACTTTATGATTCAGGAAAGACTATGGTAGCTGAGCAATGTTTTAAAATAAACTAAAGCAGCTGCTTTGTGTGTGGTTTTCTTTTAAGGGCTTTCTCTATGATTTTTAGCTCCTCAAACCTTTCTATAGGGCTTTTGCTGAGCTTCTCTCTGACTTCGTGCCTCCAAATGGATGAAAGACGTGGTTCTGAAATGTGGTGGACTTTGAAGTTTCAATGAAGGGCTTAGAAATTGTTAGAAGAAATGTCCATCTGGTTCAGTTCCAATCCAGGAGAAAGGCATTGGAGACAAAATGGAGGCTGATTGGAAAAAGGGTCCATTTAGTGATGAAGCGAAAGCACATGAGTGGTTTTGGGCAACTGACCACATGGAGTTGAGAGTGAGGGGTTTTTATACCTTCTCTTGGGCTTTGAACTTGAGCTTCCTGTTCCTGTGCAAGAATATGTATTCTATTGGCTGTTGTCAGACTCCATGGGACCACATAGGGGTCATGTTTGTCTGAGCTAATTTTGGTTGATGTTTGGAGGGTGATGCAATGTCCTTAGGAGATTGTGCAATGTAGTGATCTCTGCATCTTGGTGGCTTAATCCTATTATGTCCTGAAGGATCATGTCTTAATCCTATCATCCTGGACCTGAAGGTCTTTTGTTTTGTGGATAGCTTGTCCCAGTCTTTCCTAATGGGCACAAATATCTGCTGATGGCAGGGAGCTGAGGATCTGAGTTTCTGTCTCCCTTAATATTTTTTTATTTCTCTTTTAGAGGAAATATAATATTCTGCCTTTTTAATATTTCCTAAAATATTTCATTCTACTAGGAGTGCTAACTTTCTACAAGATGCTTGTACAACTTGTAAGCCAAAAACTGTGAATCCCGCCTTAGGAGCGCATATAAAAGTAGCTTTCTGAAAGAAAGCCAGGCTCCCAAATGTTCATAATTGAGTTTCCACTATGAACCAACACTTGTGTAATGACGATAGTTAATTTGAATGAGTAAGTATCTTTTATTACATAGTTGATATTAGGAGGAAAAGCGGCAGGCTCAGAGAACTCCTTAGTGGCCATTCTTAAAAATGGGAACTTCAGAGGCCAGACTTTTGCCAAGTAATAATCCTTCTCTACACAAGCAATTAGCATGGCTAGCACTGCATAGAAATATTGCTTCTGTGAATCTAATTTTACTTGTTCTATGGGCAATTAGATGTTGCGGCATGTTTAATTTATGTAGCTATCTCTCAAATGTAAGCTTTTCTATTGTTGCCCACTAGCATTTGAAATTGGACTCAGGTTACAGCAGTAGGTATGAAGCAATGAGAAATCATGCATAACTTCACCATGGCAAAGGAATACATTAGTCTGAGATTCTTAATGAATGGCAGAAAATATTGTTATGCGCTCCTTCTAATGTGCTAGATAAATTGTTTCCATTAAGGCAAGTTTATGTCACTTTGATGAAAGATATTGTCCCTCTCCACCTCTGATAAGCTACCATGGAGAGATAAAACTCCCCAGCATTATTCCTGCACTAACAGGCCTATAAACAAGTTTGTTACTGACTATCTTTTCCAATGTACAAACCAAGTTATGATAGACTTTGCTCTCTTGGATGCTGACTAAGATATTGGGCAATATTAAGAATCCTTGTGCCTTTAATATAGTGTTTCATATTTTTTTTGCTTTGAAAAACAGTTGGCTGTGCCAACTTTATACAAGCAACATTCACCATGATTTTATATGAGAATTTCTTTCACAATATGAGTTGACCATCTAGGGCATTTTAATATATCCTTTTCTTACCATAGGGGACTTTAAGAACTGTAATTTAATCAAAAGTCTTTGTGGCTTCCATTATGTGAAAAAGAGGTGACTTCCTAGAAAGAGTATATGAATCATCCATGATTAGATTCATATGGTTGATTAATTGCAATGAATCCAGTTGGTTCACACTGTTGACAAGTGGATTTGATTCAGTGTTTATTTGATGAATAACAAATATTATTTTGAATTCTAGATTCAAGTCAAAGCATTAACTTTTCCAAAACTTGGTGCATTCCAATGACTTTCTGACTCTCTGTTTAACTAATTTTGCTCTGAATGATGAAGTTGGGTAAGCAATGGAACATCTCAGATTATCAAAGTTTGGTCCAGTTGCCAGGATTCAACCTTTAAACACCCTTGGCCTGATTGATGATTGAGTCTGCATTGATATATTCAGACAAATAATTTATTTGAACAGATGATTTGATCTAATTGCATTCAAATCAATACTTTACCTTGCTTATTTATTCATATATGAATAGCTACATATCTCAGCATTGGAGGTTAATCCATTGAGAAAGCCAGACTAAAAGGAGCATAACATTCAGGTTATAAAAAGCACTTTTCAACATTTAAAATATCTCCCCCAAAAAGACTGGATTATATATTCAGGGGAAGGGGGTGTTAGGTAGAAGAAAATAGCATTTCTGGAAATTCCTCACATAGATAATGAAACATTACTAGATAGTAAATAGCTTCCTTCTCTGCTAAAGAAAGAGAAGTCATAAATTTATTATTGTTTTGGCACATTCAGAAAGTAGTCATAATGAAGAAAATCCTTTTAATTCTGCATAGTCCTATTCATAGCTTCCCTGAAAAATTGTCCACTGCATTCTATTGATCATCATCATCAATATTTTTGAGAAAGAACTGAAGATGATAACAAAATACAAAAGTGTACATATAGAAATAGAATGACTGTGGTAAAAGAAGGCAAAAGTAGTAACAATGCAGTAACAGGTGCCTTGGTTACAATCCCAAAATAACTGGAGCATCACATGAACACCAGTGCCATTGATAAAAAAAACCTAGTCTGAAGATTTGATTGACTTTTTGACAGACCAATAATAATATTGCAACAGCTATGCTGAAAATTATAGAGTTTATAGCTTAGAAATGGCATCCCTGGAAAAATAAGTACTTGTTTTAAGTGCAACTTTGATTGTCCTCCACCCCACCCCATTAAAACATCTTCCTCTCCCCATGAGATTAGAAAAATGCTTTTTAGAAATTTGTTTTTGCAATTGATGTGGACTTTTATTTTTAATCATCCAAAAGATTAGCTCCTTGCTCTGATATAATGTCTTCCTGGTGTATATTTGATCTAGTTTTGTGTCCTCTGTTTGTCTTTTTTTGTCTCCTAATAAACTTGTTATTGGAAAAAAGAGAGAGAAGAAAATGCATTTCAGGCCTGTGGTATATTCCATTGTTATGTTCAAAAGTTTCATAAAATTAAGGAATTTCATAGGCAGTTGGTGGTAATAATAGTCTGGGGGGACATTATAATATTTTATGATTACAACTTGCTGGACACTTATTTGAACAAACCGAAAAGTCCCAGCTCTCTCTTATGTTTGAGGCTTTCATGTTCTCCCTGCTGTGATTTTAATACGAACTATCGCAGTGGTTTGTCTTCTGTACTGTAAACAAGAATTCTTTCTGATGGTGACTCTGTTACCTTTGCAAAGGAAGAAAAAGATTCTCAAGAGGGACTGCTAGAAATAGCCAGAAAGGATATTTGTACATTTTTAACAGCTAAACAAACTGAAAATAGGCCCATTTCATTAAACAAAAAGTCCAGTGTTGCTTGCCACAATACTAAAAAAGGATATTGAGACTCTGGAAAGAGAGCAGAGAAACAAAAGATGATTAAGGGTATGGAGGCTAAAACCTATGAGGAATCTCGCAGGAATTGAGCATGTCTAGTTTTACGAAAAGAAGGACTAGGGGTGACATGATAGCAATATTCCAATATTTGAGGGGCTGCCACAAAGAAGAGGAAGTCAAGCTATTCTCCAAAGCACTTGAAGTCATGAGAAGAAGCAATGGATGGAAACTAATCAAAGAGAGGAGCAACATGGAACTAAGGAGAAATTTCCTGACACAACAATTAAAAGGCTTGCCTCCAAAAATTGTGGGAATCCAACACTGGAGTTTTTTTAAGAAGAAATCATACAGTCATTTGTCTAAAATAGTATAGGATTTCCTGCATGAGTAGGCAATAGACCGGAACACTTCCAAGGTCCTTCCAACTGTGATATTTTGTTAACCAACAAGCAAACATGTTCTTATTTGTATTTTGTGGATATATTTTTACACCCCAAATATTGTCTAGCTTGTCTTGATTCCCATTCTTTTTAAAAAAGACACTGAGTCATCCACTACATTTAAATTAAATTAAATTAAGCCTTTATTACCATACTGTCATAGAGTGCTATTAGGAGGATAAGGTCAATTAAAAATACATTTAAAAGGTTTTCATCTAAATTCATTTCCAAAAATATCAACAATTTGTGATGGAAGTGAAACTGAAATCAGAAGAGTTGTTGAAATGTGTCATTGAAACATGGGATGCTTCTCCCAACAGACTAATTTTGTTGATGAAAGAGTAAGTGACTAAGTTTAGAAGAGTGGAAAAAATGTATAAAATACACAAAAATACACTAATTCAGTCTCAGAGGTATCAAACTGGTGGCCCACAGGCTGGATGCATCATACACAGGCCACACCCACCCCAGCTCCATGAAGGGAAAAAACATCGCAATACATCATGTGACAGCAACCTGACATGGTGAGTTTAACACCTGTGCACTAACTCCTGTTAAATCTTCAGTCTTGGCCTCAGATACAAGAGATCTGCCTAATGCTCTTGATAGCTTAAGAGTTTAAACAAAATGTCCTACCATATTTTTTTTTTTTTGTCATCAGAATTATTTGCAATCCCTGCTTAGGATAGTAAATAATCATTATTCTGACAGGAGGGAAATTGTTCTGCATTTACAACTTTCTGTGACAAAACCGGTTCAATGCTTGGATTGGTTGTAACTTGAAGAAATGAATTGCTTGATTGTCCTAGAGGTAATTGTCCTGTGTGAAAATTGATTGTGCCATCAAGGTGGCCATTTTAATTCTTTGGACCGCACCCAGTGGTTCCTTTTGCTTTCAAATTGTGGTGCCGGAGAAGACTTTTGAGAGTCCCTTGGACTGCAAGGAGATCAAGTCAGTCAATCCTAAAGGAAATCAGTGCCAGTTGTTCTTTTACTGTTCTTGGAAGGACAGATACTGAAGCTGAAGCTCAAATACTTTGGCTATCAAATCAACAGAGAAACTCATTGGAAAAGAACCTGATGTTGGGAAAGATTGAAGGCAAAGGGAGAAGGGGACGACATAGTTAGGTGGTTAGGTGGTTAGATAGTGTCAGGTGTCAGGTTAGATAGTGTCAGGTTAGATAGTGTTAGATAGTGTCATAGTTAGGTGGTTAGATAATGTCAGAAATGCAATCAATATTTAACAGATTTAACAGATTAACAGAGTTGGAAGGGACTTTGTAGGTCATCTACTCCAATCCCTCCAACCCCAGCAGGTGACCCTCCACCATTTCTGACAGATGGCAGTCCAGTCTCTTCTTGAAAGCTTCAGTGATGAAGCTCCCACAATTTCTGAAGGCAAGCTGTTCCATTGGTTGATGGTTCTCACTGTCAGAAGATTTCTCCTTATTTCTAAATTGAATCTCTCCTTGTTCAGTTTCTGTCCATTATTCCTTGTCTGGCCTTTGGGTGCCTTAGAAAATAGCTTGACCCCTTTCTCTCTGTGGCAATCCCTCAAATATTGGAAGACTGCTATTATGTCTCCCCTGGTCCTTCTCTTCACTAGACTAGCCATGTCTGATTCCTGTAACCGTTCATTGTATGTTTTAGCCTCCAGTCCCCTAATCATTTTGGTTGCTCTCCACTGCACTTTTTCTAGAGTCAACATCTTTTTTAATAGTATGGTGACCCAAATTGGATTAATTATTCTAAGTGTGGTCTTATGAAGGCTTTATAGGGTGGTATTAGTTCCTCACTTGATCTTGATTGTATCCCTCTGTTAATACAAATTAGGATTGCATTGGCTTTTTTGGCTGTATCTGTACACTGTTGACTCATATTTAATTGCTTGTTGACTAAAATTCCAAGGTCCCTCTCACAGTTAGTGCTGTTCAGCCTGGTTTCACTCAGTCTATATGTGTACTTTTGGTTTTTCTTGCTTAAGTGTAAGAACATGAGTTTTGGAAAATTTTGGGAGGGACTGGAGGTCAGGAGGGCCTGACATGCTGTGGTCCATGGGAACATGAAGAGTCACATTTTTGGCCTCCAGAGAGCCTGTGGGAGACCATTTTGGCTCTCCAAGAAAAATGTCAGGTTTCCAAGTGATGAAATCCATTTTAAAAAGAAAAGCACAAAATCCATCTTCCAAGACAGTTTCTTTTATTTAGGAAAGCATCAAATTGACAAAGTCCATGGTAATTCCGGATTTGACACAACCCAGAATTACCCCACATATTAGAATTTAGAAACAACCCCCCAAAAGTCACATTCCCCAATAGAAGTAATTCAGTGTTGCTTGATGTTGTAAATTTCCACCTCCAGTGCCTAGGCATGGACAGCTCAGGTTCCCACAGGAAGAATGATCACCTAGCCTAAACAACTCTATCTATCTCCACTCCTCCCCCCTTAGGGATGTGGCAAGCCCAAAACCCTTCCCCCCATGACTGTCAAAGAGAAAGTCAGAAAAAGAATATATATTAAGCCTAACAAAAATGGCGACACATATGTCAGCACTGGGCTTGACAGAGGCTCAAGGAAAGCCTATGGAGCCTGAGGAAGGCAAAAATGCCCACCTTGCCACCTCTGTCTCTTGCAAATGGCCAACTCAGCCCAACCACCATGGCCACAACCACCCAGCAACCATGCAGAGAATCAGTTGCTTAAATTTTTGAACGCCACCCCTCCTCTTGATATTATATCGTATGTCCTCTGCTCCACTAGTGCAATACTGCAACTTCCAAATAGTAGTAAACAGAGACTCTTGCTGTTTTTCTCTGGGTTGAAGTACTGGATGACCCAAGAAATATGGTTTTACCCTGAGAATAATCATGGAAAATAAGTAGCTGCTTGAGCAGCAAAATATACTCTGCATTTAGAGAAGTTGCTTGAGTTATACTAGAACAAGGAAGAAACAAGCTCACATTCCAATGGTTATGTTCTATTTAGAAAAAAAAATGAGCAGATGTGCCTTATTTATAATGAGTCTGTTCTACCACAAAGTGGTTGTGAAAGGGAAAATGTTCTCTCATCCAGAAAGTGCAATACAAGCAAATACCAGTCAGACTCCACTTGCATTAATTACAACTAAGGAATAAAAATAAATGACTTATCCAATGTTTACTAGGGGAAAGCAAGAGATCAATAAGACCATTAATTGCTTGAATAGCAATAAATAGCTTGGCTGCCATCCAAAAGGTGTACCAACAGCAGGTCTTTCCTTATGTTGCATTCATGGCATATAGGTGATAGTTGTAACAAATAAAGAGGTTAGTGAAATGCAGGCTGTGATAGATACTGTTCTTCGATTACGATCAGGACATTTGCAAACAATATTATAGGAAATGTCAACTACATGTCAACCACAACCAGATCCTTCTGATTTATGTCTGATCTACTGCAACCATGCACTAGTTTGAGACCTCTGTTATACCTCCATTATGTGGGTCTGGAGCTTGCAATTACTCATCTCTGGAGACATGGTTGGAGCATCCATGGTTGAGCAAGTCCAGAAGTATTTCATGAGAAGAGTACTACACTCCCTGCTCGCAATAGAATATCACCAGCCTTGAATCACCAGGCTTGAAATTTTGGGCTTGGACAGCACTGCCTATGGTTGGACTTAAGCGTGGTACACAAAATTATCTATTCCAATGTCCAACCAGTCAGTGACTACTTCAGCTTCAACCTCAACACTGCAAGAGCACACAACAGATATAAATTCAATGTAAACTGCTCCAAACTTGATTGCAGAAAGTACAACTTCAGCAACAAAGTGGTCAATGCCTGGAATGCACTACCTGACTCTGTTGTTACATCCTCTAGCCCTCACTCCTTTCCCCTCAAACTATCCACTATTGACCTCACCCCATTCCTAAGAGATCTGTAAGAGGCATGCATAAATGCATAATTATGCCTACCATCCCTGTCCTATTGTCCCCATTTATCTGTACCTATTTCCTGTATTCTTACTCATGTTTATACCTATACCTATTATCTTGTAAGCGATTGACAAACCAAATAAATAAATAAACTTCTGTGAGTTTAAAGGGGTGCCTTTAGCAGACTCATCTGAGCCTTCTTGTATCTAAGAGTCAGGGAATCAGAATGAATGGTGAACACAGACAAACAAGTCTTTATAATGTTTGCTTTTTGTTGGCCACCATAAATTGCTACCTTGTGTCTCAAGTCATTACCTATCTTCTTTGACATTTAGATCTTATCTATGATTATATTGCTGATGGAGCTCCTGTTTTCAGGAGATTGTAGGCTTGGACAGTTTTTACAAAGATAATAAACACACAAAGAGGATTAATAATTGTACGTTTTTTTTTCCTTTATAGCTCTACTGTGTTGAAGAAATCTGGATTTTTCATTTACCATGAAGAAGGTGTTAGAAAATTCTAACCTATCAGTCCGTCTCATTTCCCACCTCATTGGGCCTGTTCAAATTTTTATTAGTTTATCAAAATATAAAATACAGAAATACAAAAAAAGAAAAAAATGAAAATAACGAGAAAAGAGGGGAGGAAAGGGAAAAGAGGAAAAGGTGTAGGTTAAAGGGGGAAAGAAAAAGAAAAGCATTGACTTTTGATTCTTTTTGGCACAGGAAAATACAACTTCAGCTTTTTACTTTTACATAATAATTTATACTAGCCATTTCTATCACAACAATCCCACCTTACCAGCAAAATCCTAAAAATATATATATATTTTTTCCCCACCACCTCAAGCACAAAGTCCATAAGTGGTTTCCAAATAGAAACAAAATTAATGGTATCCTTTGCTTTAATTAAAGCAATCAGTTTAACTGTTTCTGCTAATTCCATTAGCTTTTGCAGTCATTTGTCCATTGTGGAAATTCATGTCGTCTACTTTCCTGTCCTTTGAGTTATTAATATCCAGTTATTAATGAGAAAATGTATCAATACAACAGCACTGTTTGCCATTCCACACTAAAGAGAAACATCAAGAAGAAAGAAAAATGGCCTTTTCTGTCTGCTTAAAACCCATGGTTAACTCAACAACTACTCATAAAGGGAGAGCTTTCTTCCCTAATATGCTACCCAAGGAAACTTGTGTCTGTCCAGGAAATCAGAATACTCTTATTCACAGACCTGCCCAAAATTCAGCTCACTGTTTCCATTTGGCAATGAGTTTCTCACAAAACAAGAGACAGCTGCCAATCAACTACATGTAGCCAGATCCTACATAGTATGAAGTGCAATCAACCCCCTTATCCTGCAGAAGGAGTGTGCATGGTAACATAGCTCTTACTGATAAGGCTCCCTTAAACACTCAAAGACCCTCAAAGGTCCTAACCAGAAGCCTCCCATTCAATTTTGGAGCTGACTGGAAGTTCAGTTTCCCCATCATAGAGTCTCCTCCTAGCATGGTGTCCTTTTTCCTATACTTGTCCTAGCCAAAAACTCTATCAATTGTGGAGCTGACTGGAAAACTTGCCCCTTGTCATAAAAGACTCCTCCTGGCGCATCATGCTTCCCGTCCCCAACCGGAAGCTCCTCTCAAAATTGTGGCAGTGACCAATGACAGAGGGATGAAAGAGCCACACATGGCTCCACAGCCATGGGGTGCCGACTATGCTAGACCATTTGGAGAAATAACCCTGATCCCAAAGAGATTGTCCAGCTATAGGACTTTTTTTGAAGAAAGGAGGACAAATCAAGTTTCAGTTGGAATTTTACTAATATGGAGTTTTCAATCCAATTATTTTCTTTTGGCTTGATATAGGGCTTGGGACAATTCTACAGGTATCTCTAAAAATTAAGGTGTGCTACTTGAAGAAATGAGAAGAAGCCCATTAGAAAGATGAGGGCTACCTTCATGTTGTTTTTTTCATTTCAGTTGCAAATTGAACAGAATTTATCAAACTTTATCATGTACAATAAAAATGGAAAGCATCTGGGAATGGTTAGTGGAGGTTACATCACTTCCATCATTATCATGAGAATATTACAGATGACAAGAGGAATATGTAGATCTATATCATGAATTCCCTTCATTCTTATAGAGATGGGTAGAGAAATTGTGCATTAAATTTGAACAGAGATGGAAAAAGATTACTATAAATAATTCCTTTCTGAAATAAGCATCCACCAAAATCTTTTTTGAGTTTTCTTAAATAAACAATTTTGGGAGGAACCAAATCTCCAGATTTGTCCATTCAGTTCGATAGATTACCTCTTACTTCTAGATTTGATTTCTGATTTATCTTTGAGCCTCATAAATTAAAACTGTCTTCTTTTTCTTGGCCAACTTTAACAGCTATAAAGGAGACAGAGTAATTTCTTCCTCTTCAGGCTAGACATAGATAAACCACTCAATAAATAAAAATGGTGATTAAAAATACAACAACTAAGAATGTGTCAATGTATCTTGGCAATACAAGCATTATAACACACACTGAATATTCTGAAGTAAATCTTAGAGGAAATTTAAGAGTAAGAATAGTGTTGATTATTATTATTAATTCAAACGATCAATTTCTACATTGGTTTTTTTTCATTTTTTCATTTGTTTTTTTTTATATAACATGTGAAAATTCAATTTCAATCCAACAGTGTGTTTTCTGGGTACAATTATTTTTAGGAAATCATAATCAAAATGTTTACAATAATATTAATTCAGTAATAATATTTTACTCATCTGCTTTAACAAATCTCCTTGATAACATTAGTCCTTTTTATATATCCATATTTCTAACTTCTGTTTGTATTATCTAATCATTGGTAAAATAAGTCCCATGTCAAGAAATATTCAGTCCTACTGGAAAAGTATGACAAAAGGAATATATATTTGATTTTATATGTACTAACTGCAGCTAGAATTGTATTTGCACAACAATAGAAAAGCAAAGAGATCCTGACAGATGACAGTGCAATTTAAAAAATATTAGAATGTGCAGAAATGGACAGATTAACACTTACAATTAAGGAAAAAGAAGGAACTGAATATTTCTTTCTAAATACAATTCTATTTGGTCTCCTTTCTCTGGCCTTCTGTTGAGTAAATTGGTCAAATTCTATTTACTATTTCCCAATAATTTTTTTCTCCAATTGTCTATCAAACTGGGGGAATGGAGGATTAAGTTAATTTGTCCACCAGGAATATAATGAACAGAACCAGCCCTTTGGAATCAACAGATGGTGCCATTTTCAGCTGCTAATGACTTGGCTTCATTTAAATCCTGACCTGAAGGTGCTAAGTCTGCTCAGCCTTTTCCTTCTCTCTATAGTCATTTAATCCTGCCTTTATTCATTTACAGCAGTTTTCCAAAATTACCACTAAAAGAGGAAGCATAAAAAGGAGGGATAGTGGAGAAAGAGGGGATGACTTGGTTGGCTTTATAGGACCCTCAAGATTTGAAACAGCTCCTCCACCAACAACACATGGTCAAACTATGGAAAGTACTTTCAGATCCAGAAAATTTGATTTTAGTCTCTGTTCCCTGGTGAAATGGGATCTGGATTGCAGTAGTCTATAAAGTTGGAATTACAAATGAGTCTAAGTTTTTTTGAAGCACAGCATTGTGCAGGTGATATGAAGGCAGAATTTATTCCCTAAATGTTTCCTAAATCGGGATCTGCAACCAGTGGCTCTGGAACCACATGTAGCTTTTTTGGCCCTCTGCTGTGAGTCCCTGTGAGCTGATCCCACCACTGGCTGGCCTTGCCTCTCCCCTCCCCATCACTCCTTGCCTGGCCTGAGAAGGTAAGGGTGATGGCGGAGGATGGAGGCTCACTCCATATTCCAGAGCAGGAGGTGACTGAGTGGGAGTGAGTGACATCAAGTTGGCCATGGCCACCAAGTCACCAAACTGGTTGTTAAACCAGTTTTCTTTTCTGTGGGAAATGGGTCCAAATGGCTCTTTGAGTGTTTAAAGTTGCAAACCCCTAAGTGCAGGCAAAACACCACTACTATTAATAAAAGCATACTAAAAATATTTATTCCCCCCAAACATTGGAGACATAGATGTCATCAAAGAACCATTTCTTAGGAAAAAATCTTCTCTTCTAATTCACCAAATGGACACTGGGAAAAAGAAACAAAATAAATATAGAGATATAAATCATTTTTGCTGTTTATAGAGTAACAATTTGTTGAATTTCATCTCCCCAATGGAAACATTTTACTTTTCATGGGCTCTTTCCATTTGTATTTGTTGAAAGATAAGAGTTTACAAGCTTATGTTAAGCCCATGTCACACTGGCCAACGGACGCAAAAAGGACACAGCAGACGAGCAAAATGTTCCATCCGTTGTTATCCACTCTCAAAAGGGGCAAAAATTTGCATAACCGGAGCGAATAACACGGACGCGGGGAGGATGCAGGGCGGATGCAAAGCGGATGCGGAACAGAAGCCTAGCGGATGGAAGTGGATGAGAGCAGATGGGAGTGGATGGCACATCCGCAGGGCTTCCGGGGGGCCTCAGCGAAGTGGACGTGGAACGGAAAGAGTGATGCAGGGCGGATGCCAAATGGATGAAGCGGATGCACAGCAGAAGCCTAATGGATGCCTGGTGTTAATTGCGCATGTGGGGAGGATGCATTGCATCAGCCCCGCGGATATAACGGAAGCAGTTCGGAAACAGGTCGCCATTCAGAGGAAAGACCTGCTGCCGGACACATCGACTGCCTTGCCTGCCCTGCCTGCATGTCTGCCTGCCAGCCTCCCTGCCAGCCTCCCTGCCAGCCTTGCTGCCAGCCTGCCTGCAAGCCTTGGTTCATGTCTGCCTGCCAGCCTCCCTGCCTGCCTTGGTGCCAGCCTCCCTGCCAGCCTTCCTGCCAGCCTTGGTTCCTGCCAGCCTCCCTGCCAGCCAGCAACCCCACAACCATGCGGAAGCACAGCAAGCCTCAGCCATCTGCTGCCAGCCCTGGCAAGAAGGACAGGGCTACTATCCCGCCCCCTGGCCCTCACTCTGGTTCTGCTGGGGCTTCTGCAGCACGGGCTCGCTCTTCTGGGGCTGGGGCTTCTGCTGCTTCTGCTTCTGGAGGAGCTGATGACAAGCACTCCAGCACCAGCCACCTCCACAGCACCTGCACCCTTCACCCCTGAGACTGAGTGACCAAGAGGAGTGCCAGAGACTCATTTTTGTCTTATAGCTTGTTGTTAATAAAGTCTATTTTTGATTCACACACTTGCTTCATTTCTTTTTTTTAATAAAGTCTTGCTGTAAACTTTTTAGAAATGGCTTAAGCCTTTGCATGCTTGTGGGATGCGTTAAGATAGCAGTGGGATGGGTTAGGATAGCAGTGGGATGGGTTAGGATACCTGTGGGATGGGTAATCGCTGTGGGATGGGTTAGGATAGCAGTGGGATGGGTTAGGATACCTGTGGGATGGGTAATCGCTGTGGGATGGGTTAGGATAGCAGTGGGATAGATAAACCTCCAGTGCAAGCATAGTGGGACTGTATGGTCCATCCTCCCAGGTGCCACATCTATGGCCCTTCATTATCAATGACGATATAATCAATCATCCACACATGTCAATATAAACACAACTCTTTATTAAATGCCCTGTTCATTGTAGGCCAACCAAACATACATGGCCCAATCTCATCCATGTGATGAGACAGGCTGAAGGAAGCATCCATTAAGCATTTACCATCCTGTCTTGCCACTCCACTGCTTCAGCTGGGGAGTTGCACCATTGTCTCAGGAGGTTGCACTGCTTCTTTGCTTCATGTGAGGCTCTGTTGGGGCCTTGCACATCCTCAGTGTCGATCAGGTTTTGCCCTTGCCTCCATTCCCCAGGCTCCATGTCCCCATTGCCTTGTTGGAGGTCCATGAGCCTGTTCTGCAAGACTGGGTAGCGGGTGCGCATGAGATTGTGCAGGATGCAGCAAACTTCCATGATCCTCCTCACGGTCTCTGGGCAATGCTGCATGGTGGTGAGAAGTACCTGGAACCTGTTGGCCAGGATGCCAAAGGTGTTCTCCACCACCCGCCTTGCCCTGGACAGCCTGTAGTTGAAGATCCTCTCTTCACGGGTGAGGAGTCTGGAGGTGTAGGGCTTCATGAGGTAGGTTCTGAGGGAGAAGGCGTCATCCCCCACAATGAAGTAGGGCACATCTTGCGTGTCATTGGGCAGGGGTTCTGGATCTGGGAAGCCCACGATGAGGTTGCCTTCCAGCTCCTCCTTGAGGTGACTGGCGTTGTATATCTGGGCATCTGAAGATGAGCCGTTGCCTGAAGCATCGATGTACATGAACTTGTAGTCAGCATCGAACATGGCAAAGAGGACGATGCTGAAGAAGCCTTGTAGTTGAAATAAGTGGAGCCCGACTTGGGTGGTGCTTTGCAGGCCACGTGCTTGCCATCTATGGCTCCAACGGTGTGTGGGAAGTTCCACCTCTGATACCACTGCTCTGCAACTTTCTTCCATCCTTCATCAGTGGAGGGGCACTGGAGGAGCTCCTCCTTGTATTCTTCGATGATGGCCTGCACCACTTCTCTGACCACAATGCTGATGGTGTTGGATGGCACCCTCCAGCCGTACTGCATGCTCCTGTAGGAGGTCCCTGAGGCCAGGTGGCGCAGAGTAAGTGCCACCTTGAGCCCAGGTTCCAGGTTGGGCTGGAAGCTGGTGTTTGCCTTGGTCAACCTGGGTGTCAGGCGCTGCACAACTTCATCAAACATGGCTGAAGTTCTCATGAAGTTCTGGAATGCCCAAATGTCTTCGTTCCTGAGCTCCACCATCAGCTTGTTGTACAGTCCGTCCTCTGCTCTTCTGGCAAACCATCTTCGGACCCAGACTCTATTTGGCTGCCTCATTTTCTTCTCGCAGTAGTGTTCACAGAGCCTGCAGATGGCTTCGCACTTTTGCAGAACGATGGTGGCTGCCGAAAGGACTTTGTTACAATCCACAGTGGACATGACTGGATGCTGTGGAAGAGGAAGAGCCAGATGAAGGCTGCAGAGGTCTGCACCGCTGGGCTGCTGTTCTGAAAGTGAGATGCAGGCGAGTTGCTCCCCCTTTTTATAGGCAGTATAGGTTTTCCGCTAGGCATCCTCTAGGCATCCTCTAGGCATCCTCTAGGCATCCTTAATATCCGAGATAGGTCCCTTCTGCGAATGTTTTTTCCATTTTAAACGCTTTGTTTCCGTTCTGCATCTGCTAGGCATCCATTCTGCATCCGTTCTGCATCCGTTCCGCTTCCTCCCTATGTCCGGGCAGATGGAGTTGCGTTGATGCGTAGCAGATGCCTAGCGGATATTGCAGATGCATAACGGATGCGTAACGGATGCTTAGCAGATGTGTAGCAGATGCAGAACGGATGAACTGGATACATTTTCCGTGCAAAAGTTTTAGGCAGCCCAAAACTTTCGGAGTGGATGAAACGTCCATAAATGGATGCTGGATGGATAGAGAGGAAGCCAAACGGAGGCAGTGAGTACATCGCATTTTCGAACGGATGGCAAGGTTTTTTGTCCATTTTACATCCTCTTTGCATCCGTTGGTTCAGTGTGACATGGGCTTAAGTTAGGAGGAAATATAACACAATAGAATGATAGAGTTGGAAGGGACCTTGAAAATTTTCTAGTCCAAGCACCTGCTCAGGCAGGAGATTCTATACCATTCTGGACTGTCCACTGACTGTCCAATTACTTCTTGAAAACTGAGTATCTGGAGATGCATATATGTTCCTTTTATGTAATTATACTTCCCTTTTAAGACTCTCATCCCTTAAGTAATTTGGAATAGAGTTAGGGTGACTGGGTGGAGTTCAGCATTCACTGGCCAGATGCCCTTCCTGATGCCATGTGGAGTTCACAGCAGATATTTTTTTTCCTTTATACCTGGGAAGAGAGAAATATCTGCCACTACCTAGGATTGAACTCTCAACCTTCCAAATGGGAAGCAATTAGCTTGACCACTAGGCCACCATGCCACTCTTCCTTATGCATAATTATCTTCACTTAAAATGTACCAGGGATGTGGTGGCTCAGTGGCTAAGATGCTGAGCTTGTCAATCAGAAGGTTGGCAATTCAGTAGTTCAAATCCCTAGCACTGCGTAATGGAGTGAGTTCCCGCTACTTGTCCCAGCTTCTGCCAACCTAGCACTTCAAAGCACTTAGAATAATAGGCACTACCTTGGTTGGAAGGTAACAGCGCTCCATGTGTCTTTGGCATTTAGTCATGCCAGCCACATGATCATGGCAACGTCTTTTTGGCTTAGAAACAGAGATGAGCACCGCCCCCTAGAGTCAGGAACAACTAGCACATATGTGCGAGAGGAACCCTTGCCTTTAAAATGCATAACGTAAGCTGATTACAGGCAAATAAACCAAAATGTTTGTTTGTTGGTAGCTGAAATATACTTTTTAATGTACTACTTCTAAGAGATATAATTCAGATTTTCTTGAGCATCTTATCCGCTTCTGAGATGTGGGTCTCTTTAATCATTGAAGGAACACTGGAGTTTTTTTAAGGGTAGCTGTATTTGAAAAGTACTAAATTCAATTAATGGAAAGCTGGATTATTTGTACTCATTCTCACATTGTCAGAATAATTGTTTTCCTAACAAGGTGTCCTTGATGAATTAGAATCGGAGTCGAAAGAAATAAAGTGGCTTGGGATAGTTTTCAGATCAGAGTTATGACAAAAATCAATATCTCCCACTATTAGACATGTTTATGGTTAGAGACAGTTGAACATTACCACCCTTTCTGAGATTGGATGTGAAATATGCATGACAGTTATCCAGCCCACATGCTTTTAATGTTCACGTGTTTGCACCTCCCATGGCAATGCAGCATTATCCAACAGGACGTGCAATTTCCACACTATTGGCTATATTTATTTTTGATTCCACCTGTGTATTGAATACACATTGAATATCCCTTTTGTGGACATTAAGAAAATGGGCATCAACTCAAAAAAACACACTTCAACTGTTGCTCTGCCTCTTCCCCAGCCTCTTTAAGAAATAAAGAATAAAAAGAAGACAACATGAATAGTGCTAAGACACTAATTAAATCTGTTTTCCAATTATGTTAATTAAACTACAAAGGAAAATGCAAATCTAGAAGTCTCCAGAAATCTGAAGCATTATATATATATATATATATATATATATATATATGTATGTATGTATGTATGTATGTATGTATGTATGTATGCATGTATGCATATATGCATATATGCATATATATATTTGTTTGTTTTTTTAAATAGAACTGCATTTGATAGACTGTCAGTAATTCCTCCCCTTGAAAATATATTCTAAATGGTCACAAATGTGTATTAAATTCTTCTCTTTGATCTTATAAGTGTTGAGGGAAAAGAACAGGTTGCAGGGGAAGGAAAGTGCTTTTTGAAGAATGCATTCAGGGATTTGGAGATTCCAGAAAAATGCCCCTGTTTGAGTTAAGAAATTACTGCTAATAATAAACAACCGAAAAACCTGTTAGTATTTGCTGCACTAATGCCACATCTGAGGCCAGTGGCAAAGCTTGCCTTCATTTTAAGGTATAAGACACACATATTAAGCATTGCTGTTTCAAACCACTCAAAGCCTAAGAGGTCCCAGTACGCAGCACAACAATCTCACAACAAATGATAGAGCACTTTAAGAGAGCTTTGCCTGCCTAATCATATTATAAGCAGATTCTTATTGGTCCCCAGAATGTCTGAGCCGCTTCTCTACAATGGCACTTACATTACTGTAACTGAACATGGGCTTGCCACCAAGGAAAACCTATTTAACCTTTCCTTGGCACATGAGACTCTAATTCAAGTTCTCCTGTACGTCACACTGTACGAAGAAAGACTGCTTGACACGCCTTGCTAGACTGACCTTTCATTGGTGAGTAGAGTATTGTCAGCAGAGGGGAAAAGCTTGTGGACTTTAAGAGCCCTATTTGCTCCATAGAGATGGATTGGATTAAAATACTAAAAGCACATCAGGGCATGAGGCATAAATTCCTTTCTTCGCAGTGTCCCGAGTTTGCATCCAAAGCTTCTGTGATGCCATGAGGCACTGGAGAAAGGTAAGGTTACAATTAACCATAGTTGGATGACCACAAGGTAGCAATAGCAATAGCACTCACACTACATTCTGTTTCATAGTGGTTTAAAGTACTCTCTAAGCCAGTGGTGTCAAATTCAATATCAATGAGGCCCACATCAGCATTGTGTTGACCTCGGGGAGGGGGGGACTGGGTTGGATGTCACTCATGTCAGGGGTGCCTGTGGTGGCTCAAGCACTCTGCCAGCGAAAATGGGCTCCTGAGCTCCATTTTCAGCTGTGATGGCCTCCTGCAACCTTCTGCCAGTGAAAATGGAACTTGAGAGGGCCCCTGTCAAGCTCTGAGGGTGGTGCCGCTTGCATCGGAGCCCGATAGCTCTGATGGAGATCTGGAGGATGCAGCTGTGGGAAAACCTGACACCTTCCTTTCTTTCTTTCTTTCTTTCTTTCTTTCTTTCTTTCTTTCTTTCTT
>BLBF01000073.1:13523062-13537444 GCA_015471245.1 Laticauda colubrina | reverse complement strand
CTTTCTTTCTTTCTTTCTTTCTTTCTTTCTTTCTTTCTTTCTTTCTTTCTTTCTTTCTTTCTTTCATTTGTCAATCGCTTACAAAATAATAGGTATAAGAATAAACATGAGTAAGAATACAGAAAATAGGTATGATTAAATGGGGACAATAGGACAGGGATGGGAGGCACGATGGTGCACTTATGCACGCCCTTTACAGACCTCTTAGGAATGGGGGTAGGTCAATAGTGAATAGTTTGAGGTTAAACCTCAAGTGAGTGTGGGGTTAGAGGATGTAACAATAGAGTCAGTAGTGCATTCCAGGCACTGACCACTCTGTTTCTGAAGTCGTACTTTCTGCAATTAAGTTTGGAGCGGTTAACATTGAGTTTGTATCTGTTGTGTGCTCTTGTATGGTTGCAGTTGAAGTTGAAGTAGTCACTGACTGGTAGGACATTGTAGCAGATAATTTTGTGTCGCACACTTAAGTCAAACCATAGGTGGCGTAGTTCAAGATTGTCCAAGCCCAAAATTTCAAGCCTGGTGATATAGGGTATTCTGTTGCAAGCAGAGGAGTGTAGTACTCTTCTCGTGAAATATTTCTGGACTCACTCAATTGTATTAATATCTGATATACAGATATTATACACAGATATACAGATACTGATGTACCTTTGCTCGGGCGCCTGTGGATGACGTGGCTGTCAGAAAGCCCAACTGTTCTGACTAGGCTCGCCTAGATGACACAGCTGTGAGGGATCCCGGTGTGAGCCTCCCTGCCACAGAGAAGCCTACTGAGACTTGGATGGCTATTGGGATTCCTGACAAGAGCCCCAGTACTGACTATATCACTACAGGGCATTTGTGAGTTCTGTTGTGCTCACTGGCACCAAGGCGTTGTTTGGGAAGGGGGTGGGAATAGAATGAGTAGATGGCAGTGCTAAATAAGGTATATAGGCAGAAATAGGGTACGTAGGGATTGACAGCCCATGATTGATTCTAGGGAATACAATTAGGACAATTAGGGTGTGGCGGTCTGTAGGAGGTAGCTGTGTTTGGCAGGGGGCATGGCCATGGTTATTAATGGAGCTGGGAGGCAAACACTCCCAGTGCAAACCTTATTCAGCTTTCTGTTGTTCTTGTCAGATGTGGAGGTTGATGCTTGTGAATAAAACAAGCTTTAAACCATCTGGACTGTGAGAGTTGGCTTGTTTATTTTGGCAAATCTTCAAGCTCCTAGAAGATCGGCTGAGAGCCTCACACAGTCCTCCTGAGCTCTGTTTTTGCATGCAGAGGCACCATGGGCTGTCCTTCGCTGTTTCCAGGGCAGCCCTATGGGCCAGATCTAAGCTCCCTGCAGGCTGGATTTGGCCCCCTGGCCTTGAGTTTGGCACCCCTGCTTAAGCGGTTTAGAGGGTCATCATAATAGCTGGAAACATCTAGACCCTCATTTTTCCAATCACAGAAGAATGGAAGGCTGAATCAACCTTGAGCCAGTCTGGATCAAACTCCTGACATTCGGCAGAATTAGCCTGCAATACTGCATCTAAACCACTGCACTCGCATGGCTCTTTCAATGCACTACCCTGTTGTCCTCAAATGAGATGTTTCAAGGATTTAAGAAGCCCTCCCATCAAAGGATGAACAGATCTCTATGTGTCTATGTGTGTACACCCATGATTTATACACAACCAATCTATCTGTTTTGTTAGCTGCCAACAAAGCTCCTGAGATCTGGGTTTGTTAGCCTCCAACAGATGCCTACACAATAAGATATCCAGTTTATAAAATAAAGAGCTATATCCTTAATGCATGGAACAGCCATTCTTTCGCCTATTAAAACATTCTCCCACAGAGAAACAGACAACAATACAGATGCAAGCTAAAGAAGAAGGAAAGCAACAGAAATAGAAAGGAAGGAAAGAGAGAAGGGAGACCTGCTTTTGGGAAAGAAAGGGTTGTAGCTTCAGAAAGAAGGCAATGACAGCATTTAACCAAAAGTTTAATACTTTTGAGGAGAGAATTTCCCATTGTACGTTTGCTATAGTTCTATGATGATACAGAAATAAATAGACAGATTAGATTAGATTAGATTAGATTAGATTAGATTAGATTAGATTAAATTAGATCAGACAGACAGACAGACAGACAGACAGACAGACAGACAGACAGACAGACAGACAACTTTATTGTGATCACAGTCCAGCCAACAGAGAATGGACTTCTTTCATACTGTGGTAAAGGGCCTGTCACATAGGCCGACGGATGCAAAAAATATGTAAAAAGGACACAGCAGATGAGAAAATTTTCCATCCGTTGTTATCCGCTCTCAAAAGTGCCCCAAATTTGCATAAACAGAGCGGACAACAACGGAAAGGAACGGACGGGGACAGGACGTAGCCAGGATGTAAAGTGGATGCTCCACAGAAGCCTAGCGGATGGAAGCGGATGGAAGTGGATGGCACATCCGCAGGGCTTCCGGGGGAGCACAGCAAAATGGATGCGCAGCAGAAGGAGCGGACTCAGAGCGGATGCCTAGCGGATGATGCGGATGCAGAGCGGATGCCTAGCGGATGCCTAGCGGATGCCTAGCGGATGCCTAGCAGATGCAAAGCGTTCACTGTGCATGCAGGGAGGATGTATTGCATCAGCCCCACGGATATAAAAGGATGCAGCTCGCAAGCAGGTCACCATTCAGAGGAAAGACCTGCTGCCAGACACAGCTCCAGCCAACAACCATGGGGAAGAAGAGGAAGCCTGTGCCATCTTCTGCCAGCCCTGGCAAGAAGGACAGGGCCACCATCCCACCCCCTGTCCTGACTCTGCTTCTGCTGGGGCTTCTGCTGCTCGGGCTGAGTCTTCTGGTGCTGGGGTTTCTGCTGGCGCTGCTCCTGGTGCTGGTGCTTCTGCTGGTGCTTACTCTGCTGGTGCTGATCCTGGTCCTGCTGGTGCTGCTGGTGCTACTTTTGCTGCTACTGTTGTTGTTGTTGCTGCTGCTGCTGCTGGTATGGTGGAGCAGCCCCTAGAACCTCGAAGCCCCTCTGATGAGGGCCCAGAAGGCCCTGTCAGAAGGAGGAAGAGGCATACACGAGAACAGGAGAGGAGGCAATACTCCATCGAAGAGTAATATGAGGATGAGGTGCTCAAATGGCTGAGGGAGAATGAGTAACTATGGCGGAAGGGACACAGGCTCTATCGAGACACCAAGAGGAAGCAGGCTGCTTGGAGAGAGAAGGCAGAGAGCCTGAGCTACACTTCGGAGGTCCTCCTCAGGTGGTGGAAGCACATGCACACCTGGTACGGGAAGCTGCACCTCAAGAAGTCTGGCCAGCTCGCGGTCAAGCTCACTGACTGGGAGACCTACGTGATGGCCAAGTGCAGCTTCTTGGAGGATGAGATCCACCACCGAGGAGCAGCCCCTCTGTCTACCCTCTCTCTCAGGCAGCCTGCTGAGAGCCAGTCCTCTTCTGGCCAAGAGTCAGCTCCTGTGTCCAGGCAGGTATCTGTGGAGCGTCCCACGACGGAGGCCCCTCCGACAGCTGCACTCCCTGTGGCAGAGCGCGTGGAGGACCCCCTGACGCAGTGGGAGCAAGGAGAGGGCACTTCCACCAGAGGCCAACCCACACCCACACCCAGCTGAACCTCCACAGAAAGCAGGCAGAGAGCCAGACCAGAGGGACAGAGCCACACTGTCCTGCTGGAGATCAGGGACACCATCAAAAGCATCATAGATCTCTTCTCTAAGCTGGTACACACTGACATACCATCCTCAAACCGGAAGCCCTTCCTCACCTACGTCAACCAGACCCTCATGGACATGTCTGAATCACAGTACCAGGTGATAAAGGAGAGGATCACCGGTCTTCTGCACAACCCTCCAGGCCCAGCTGAACCTGCTCCCATCCAGTCCAGGTCTGCTCCTCCACCCCAGGTGATGTCACAGCCCTTCCAAGGCTTTCCACAGGCCCTCACCTACCAAGGCTACGGCTACCAGGAGTTCCAGCAGCACAGCAGCCCTTCCCAGTCTAGGCACAGGTTCATCACATGCCACCGGTGCCACCGATGCCACCGATGCTGCCGATGCCACCAACGCCACAGATGCCACCCATGCCTCACCTTGCTCACCTGCAGACCAGACAGCCCCACTACACTCCTCCTTCCTCTACCCCACAGCCAAGCCCGGCCTCAGAACATCTGTCATCGGTCTTCGGACTGACACCCCATGTCATGGAGGAAGGGGCTCTCAACATCACGGGACTGAGCCAGCTCTCTGAGAGCTTCCTCCACACACCATCCCCTGTTGTCCTCTTGGGGCCAGGTGCCCCAATGACGCCTCAGACCAGCACTCCAGCAGCAGCCACCTCCACAGCACCTGGACCCTTCACCCCTGAGACTATGGGCATGCCTCAGAGTGACTGATAAGAGTGCCAGAGACTTGGTTGCGACCTGTTGACTGTATCTTTTCTTGGGACACTTTACTTGGGTCATTTTGCTTTTACAGTTTGTTATTAATAAAGTTTATCTTTGCTTCACACACTTGGTTCAGTTCTTTTAGTCAATAAAGTCTTGGTGGAAACTTTTAGAAATGGTTTAAGCCTTTGCATGCTTGTGGGATGGGTAAGGATAGCAGTGGGATAGATAAACCTCCAGTGCAAGCATAGTGGGACTGTATGGTCCACCCTCCCAAGTGCCACACCTATGGCCCTTTATTATCAATAACAATTTAATCATTCATCAACACATTTCAACATGAACACAACTCTTTATTAAATGCCCTGTTCATTGTAAGGCCACTCAACATACATGGCCCAATCTCATCAATGTGATGAGATAGGCTGAAGGAAGCATCCATTAAGCATCTACCATCCTGTCTTGCCACTCCACTGCTCCAGCTGGGGAGTTGCACCAGTGTTTCAGGAGGTTGCACTGCTTCTTCCCATCACGTGAACCTCTGTTGGGGCCTTGCACATTTACAGTATCTATCAGGTTTCACCCTTGCCTCCATTCACCAGGCTCCATGTCCCCATTCCCCTGTTGGTGGTCCACAAGCCTGTTCTGCAACACTGGGTAGCGGGTGCGCATGAGATTGTGCAGGATGCAGCAAGCGTCATCCCCCACGATGAAGTAGGGCACATCTTGTGTGTCGTTGGGCAGGGGGTTTGGATCTGGGAAACCCATGATGAGGTTCCATTCCAGCCCCTCCTTGAGATGACTGGTGTTGAATACCTGGGCATCTGAAGCTGACCCATTGCCTGAAGCATCGATGTACATGAACTTGTAGTCAGCATCGACCATGGCGAAGAGGATGATGCTGAAGAAGCCCTTGTAGTTGAAATAAGTGGACCCTGACTTGGCTGGAGCTTTGCAGGCCACGTGCTTCCCATCTATGGCTCCAACGGTGTGGGGGAAGTTCCACTTCTGATACCGCTGCTCTGCAACTATCTTCCAGCTTTCTTCAGTGGAGGGGCACTGGAGGATATCCTCCAGGTATTCTTCGATGATGGCCTGCACCACTTCTCTGACCACAATGCTGATGGTGTTGTGTGGCACCCTCCAGCCATACTGCATGCACCTGTACGTGGTCCCTGAGGCCAGGTGGCGCAGAGTCAGTGCCACCTTCAGCCCAGGGTCCAGGCTGGGCCAGAAGTTGGTGTTTGTCTTGGTCAACCTGGGTGTCAGCCGCTCCACAACTTTGTCAAGCATGGCTGGCGGCATCCTCGTGGAGTTCTGGAATGCACGAGAGTCTTCGTTCCTCAGCTCCACCATCAGCTTATTGTACAGTCCGTACTTGGCTCTTCTCGCGATCCATCTTCGGACCCAGACACTTCTTGGATGCCTCCTTTTCTTCCCGTAGAACAGGTGAAAGAGCCTGTAGATGGCTTTGCACTGTTGTAGAACGATGGCGGTTACCAAAAGGAGTGTGCGACGATTCATGGTGGAGATGACTGGATGCTGTGGAAGAGCAAGAGCCAGATGTAGGCTGAAGAGGTCTGCACTGCAGGGCTGCTGGACTGAAAGTGAGATCCAGGTGATTTCTCCCCCTTTTTTTAGGAAATATAGGTTTTCCACTAGGTGTCCTTTTGCATCCTCTCGGCATCCTCTAGACATCCTTAATATCCGAGATAGGTCCCCTCTGCGAACGTTTTTTCCATTTTAAATGCTTTCTTTGCGAGCTGCATCCGCTTTCATCCTTTCTCTGTCTGTGCTACTTACGCTGTGTGTCTGTTCCATGTCCTTTTCACTTCCTCCCTGTGACCGTTTTCCGCTGGAGCAGATGCGAGTAGCACGGATGCGCAGCGGATGCCTAACGGATGTAGCGGATGTGTAACGGATGACAATGGACGTATAACTGATGTTCTCCGTATGCGTAGCGGATGTATAATGGACGTGTTGGTTACTTTTTCCACTCAAAAAGTTTTGTGCAGCTCAAAACTTTTTGAGCGGATGAAATGTCAGTAGACGGATGCTGGATGGATAGAGAGTATGAAAAATGGATGCAGTGAGTACACAACGGATGCATCGCGTTAACCAACGGATGGCAAGTATTTTTCTCTGTTTTACATTCTCTTTCCATCCATTGGTGCTGTGTGACATGGGCTTAACAAGTGGTTAGAATGAAGTACTGAAGACTATTTCTGTTGACTGCCAGCTGCCAGCAGTTTGAATCTCACCAGTTCATGATTGACTTCCATCCTTCTGAGGTGGGTAAAATGAGGACCCAAATTGTTGGGGACTCTGTAAACTGCTTAGAGAGGGATGCAAAGCTCTGTGAAGCAGTAAATAAGTCTAAGTGCTATTGCGATGATATCTTGTCCAAACACAATCATAATCTACTCAGTTGTTGGTTGGTGTATGATTGGACAAACAGAATAGCAAAACCTAGCCAATTGGAGTAGGGTCTTGGTTATTCAGATAATATAACATAAAACATGGCTATTGATGGAGTTTCAAATTTGATTCAGGTGGCCTATAAAGTCCTATATCACTCGATCTAGAAAAACCTTCTTTGGATTTTATTCCTGTTTTAGTTCCAAAAAACAATTTAAGCATGGAACAAGTTATGCTTTGGTGTGGGAAAATAATCAGGGTCCAGCTAAAAGGCAACCAATGCATACCTGCAAAAACAAAGAAACTCTAAGAATTGTAAGAATATGCTGAGAAGCCAGACCCTCTGGAGCAATTTGTAACATTGAAAGTAGGTAAATATGCTTAGAGATAAATTCTTACTGTGAACTGTTGACATTACAGTGGGAATGAATAGAATAATATAATGGCATAATTAATGGTTAAAATGGATTTAATGAGTATTCAATTATTTTATGAGCTATCTAAATGTGTGTTTGCTTTTAATGCATATTCACAGCAGCAATATAAATATTTTAAATATAAAGAATTGCATAAATAAGTAATGCCTATGGAAAGGTCATGTGGGACAGACATTTAGTAAATAATACCAGAGGTTTTTTGTCTGAATTAAAGGTTTATAGTTGATTCTTACAAAGTCCCCAACAATTGAGAGAAAATGTCTTATTCAACAAGAGGTTTTTGATTTGCAAAAACCACATAATTGAATCAAGCTGTGGAATCTATTTATTTTTGCTATTCTTTGTGAATTGTGAACATTGATGAAAGCTCACTTCGGTTCTATCTTGGGCACCCCCCTTTTCCATGTGGAAGTTTTCTTATTGGTAGTTTAAGTCTAGACTTTAAATAGAGCGGCAAGATTAATTTAGATTCATGCCTCATTCTTTCTTGCTTCAGAAATGTATGCATTTTATTTATATTTGTTAATCAAATGGATATGGCTGCCCACAGATGTGGGCTACTGCCAGTTCACACCACTTCTGGCAGACCAGTAGTTAAGATTAGGCATAGTTTGTCGAACCAACAAATCCCACCACTGGCCCCTGCCCATTTTTCAGCGTGCTTTTGGGGCTGCTTTTGGGGCCATTTTGGCCTGGAAAATGGCCTGAAAATGCTCCCCAAAACATGTCACTTGAGGGGCATTTTCAGGCTGTTTTGGGGCCATTTTAAGGTCATTTTTCAAGCCAAAAACAGCCTGAAAAACCACCTGAAAATGCTCCAAAAATAGCTTGTAAAATGTCCTGTAAATGATCCCCAAAATGGCCTGAAAATGCCTCCAAAACAGGCTGAAAAACAAATGGGTGGGGTGGGGCCAGCCAGTGGTGGGATTTGCCCCAACCAGCTGAATCTTATCTCTTCCTTTGAGGTAAGTGACTGGGAGGTGGGGCTGGGTGCTATGAGTGACATCACTACCCAGTCATATGATATGCCTATATGCCAAAGGCGCACAGACCACTGTTACCTTCCCAGCAATGTGGTAGCTATTAATCTACTTGTATTTGTGGGCTTTCAATCTCCTGGGAGGGCAGAAGCTGGGCCAGGAATGGGAGCTCATCCCATTGCATGGTGCCTGGGTGTCATGTCTGTCAGCATCTTTAAGCACTGAGCCATCACCTCCTCTTCATATATAACTTCATATACACAGGTCATATTTTGAATCAGATTACTAACCTAATATTTTAGATTTTGGTCATGCCAGTGTGGTTTGGTATGACTGTATCAAGGTTTTAAAACCTGCCATGCAATTTTTGGGATTTTTTTGCTTTTGTGAACAAGTATTTTCAGGGTGAACTGTGTGTGCAGATGGCTGAACTGGGGGTCCCAGGGTTACTGTAGATATCTCATAACATATTTTTCCCCCGACTGACATGGGACTAGAAAGCCAGGAGCTGCTTTAATGAAGAGTGGATAAGTGCAACATTCAAGATTGTTGAAGACCGGAATCTCTTCCTCCAAGTCATTTTCAAAGCATGCACAACCCTTACAGGGACATTTCTCTAATGGGTATTAAATATTCACTTCCATATTTATCTGTTAGACCCAAGGCAAGATTGAAAACAAATTATGCCATCACACATTCCTAATTAAAAGATATAAAGGCTGTTCCAATATTCAAACAAGAATGGAGAAAAATAAACAATTAAAACAGCATTATGAAAGCTTGAGTTAAGTTCAAATAAGCATTTGAATTAACAGGAGAGACTGACTCCTAACCTGGTCTGCACTGTGGATACTTTCAAGCTACAGCAACTTGCTCTGGGCTGCAAAATCTTAGACAAACAGTAGATGGCACCGATTTTTCTACTTTGCCTTGCTGCCATCTAATGCCATGCAGAGATGTTCAGTCTAGCCTTACTAGTTTTAATAGTTTATCTTGGACTATGCTTTCTAAAAGCCCATGTCACACTGCACCAATGGATGGAAAGAGGATGTAAAACGGAGAGAAACACTTGCCATCCGTTGGTTAACGTGATTCATCCGTTTTGTACTCACTGCCTCCGTTTTTCATCCTCTCTATCCGTCCAGCATCCGTCGACTGAGGTTCCATCCACTCAAAAAGTTTTGAGCTGCTCTTTTGAGCGAAAAATGTATCCAACGTGTCTGTTCTGCATCTGCAACGCATACGGGGAACATCCGTTCTACATCCGTTGTCATCCGTTACATGTCCGCTATATCTGCTAGGCATCCGCTGCGCATCTGCACAACTCAAATCCGCTCCAGCGGAAAACGGACACAGGGAGGAAGCGAAACGGATGCGCAGCATTAGTAGCACGGACGGAGAAAGGATGAAAGCGGATGCAGCTCGCAAAAAAAGAATTTAAAACAGAAAAAACATTCGCAGAGGGGACCTATCTTGGATATTAAGGATGTCTAGAGGATGCCTAGAGGATGCAAAAGGACACCTAGTGGAAAACCTATATTGCCTATAAAAAGAGGGAGAAACTCACCTGGATCTCACTTTCAGTCCAGCACCCCTGCTGTGCAGACCTCTGCAGCCTTCATCTGGCTCTTGTTCTTCCACAGCATCCATTGATGTCCATCATGGATCGTAACACACTCCTTTTGGTAGCCACCATCGTTCTGCAACAGTGCAAAGCCATCTACAGGCTCTTTCAACTGTTGTACAGGAAGAAAAGGAGGCGTCCAAGAAGTGTCTGGGTCCAAAGTGGATCGGGAGAAAAGTGGAGTACGGACTGTATGGACAAGCTGATGGTGGAGCTGAGGAATGAAGACACTTGGGCATTCCAGAACTTCATGAGGATGCCTCCAGCCATGTTTGACGAAGTTGTGCAGTGGCTGACACCCAGGTTGACCAAGGTAAACACCAACCTCCGGCCCAGCCTGGACCACCTGACTCTGTGCCACCTGGCCTCAGGGACCACCTACAGGAGCATGCAGTATGGCTGGAGGGTGCCACACAACACCATCAGCTTTGTGGTCAGAGAAGTGGTGCAGGCCATCATCGAAGAATACCTGGAGGAGCTCCTCCAGTGCCCCTCCACTGAAGAAGGCTGGAAGATAGTTGCAGAGCAGTGGTATCAGAGGTGGAACTTCCCACACACCGTTGGAGCCATAGATGGCAAGCACGTGGCCTGAAAAGCTCCAGCCAACTCAGGGTCCACTTATTTCAACTACAAGGGCTTCTTCAGCATCATCCTCTTCGCCATGGTTGATGCTGACTACAAGTTCATGTACATCGATGCTTCAGGCAACGGCTCATCTTCAGATGCCCAGGTATACAACGACAGTCACCTCAAGGAGGAGCTGGAAGGCAACCTCATCGTGGGTTTCCCAGATCCAGAACCCCTGCCCAACGACACGCAAGATGTGCCCTACTTCATCGTGGGGCCTTCTCCCTCAGAACCTACCTCATGAAGACCTACACTTCCAGACTCCTCACCCGTGAAGAGAGGATCTTCAACTTCAGGCTGTCCAGGGAAAGGCGGGTGGTGGAGAATGCCTTTGGCATCCTGGACAAAAGGTTCCAGGTACTTCTCACCACCATGCAGCATCGCCCAGAGACCCTGAGGGGAATCGTGGAAGCTTGCTGCATCCTGCACAATCTCATCCGCACCCACTACCCAGTCTTGCAGAACAGGCTCGTGGACCTCCAACAAGGCAATGGGGACATGGAGCCTGGGGAATGGAGGCAAGGGCAAAATCTGATAGACACTGAGGATGTGCAAGACCCCAACAGAGCCTCACGTGAAGGGAAGAAGCAGCGCAACCTCCTGAGACACTGGTGCAACTCCCCAGCTGGAGCAGTGGAGTGGCAAAACAGGATGGTAGATGATTAATGGATGCTTCCTTCAGCCTGTCTCATCACATGGATGAGATTGGGCCATGTATGTTGGGTGGGCCTGAACAGGGCATTTAATAATGTCCTTATGTCTTTATGTTGTCTTTATGTTGACATGTGTGGATCAATGATTCCATTAGTATTGATAATGAAGGGCCATAGGTGTGGCACCTGGGAGGGTGGACCATACAGTCCCACTATGCTTGCACTGGAGGTTTATCTATTCCACAGCTATTACCCATCCCAAAGGTATCCCTGCCCATCCTACAGCTATTACCCATCCCAAAGCTGTTACCCATCCCACAGCTATTACCCATCCCACAGGTATCCCTGCCCATCCCCCAACTATCCTTACCCATCCCACAAGCATGCAAAGGCTTAAACCATTTCTAAAAGTTTCCACCAAACCTTTATTGAATAAAATAAATGAAGCAAGTGTGTGAAGATAATCTTTATTAATAACAAGCTGTAAAAGAAAAATGACCCAAGTCAAGTGTCCAAAGCAAAAATAAAGTCAACAGGTAGCCACCCAGTCTGTGGCACTCTTCTTGGTCACTCGGAAGCGTGCCAGTCTCAGGGGTGAAGGGTCCAGGTGCTGTGGAGGTGGCTGCTGCTGGAGTGTTGGTCTGAGGCACCACTGGGGTGCCTGGCCCTGAGAGGACAACAGGGGACGGTGTGTTGAGGAAGCTCTCAGACAGCTGGCTCAGCCCCGTGATGTTGAGAGCCCCATCCTCCATGACATAGGGTGTCAGCCCCAATACCGATGACAGATGTACTGAGGCCGGGCTTGGCTATGGGGTGGAGGAAGGAGGAGTGTAGTGGGCTGTCTGGTCTGCAGCTGGGTGAGGACTGGCGTCAGTGGCATCGGTGGCGTGGGTGGCATCTGTGGCATGGGTGGCATGGGTGGCATCAGTGGCACCGGTGGCGTCCGATGTACCTGTGCTGCTGGACCTCCTGGTAGCCATAGCCTTGGTAGGGGAGGGACTGTGGAAAGCCTTGGAAGGGCAGTGACATCACCTGGGGTGGAGGAGCAGGCCTGGACTGTGTGGGAGCAGGTTCATCTTGGTCTGGAGGGTTGTGAAGAAGAACAGTGATCCTGTCCTTCACCACCTGGTACTGGGGTTCTGACATGTTCATGAGGGTTTGGTTGACATAGGTGAGGAAGGGCTTGCGGTTGGAGGATGGGGCGTCAGTGTGTACCAGCTGAGAGAGGAGATCTACGCTGCTCCTGATGGTGTCTCTTATCTCCAGCAGGACAGTGTGGCATTCCCCCTCTGGTCTGCCTCTGCCTTTCTGTGGAGGTGGAGCTGGGGGTGGATGCGGGTTGGGCTGTGGTGGAAGTGCTGTCTCCTTTCTCCCACTGCATCAGGGGGTACTCCACGCACTCCGCCACCGGTAGTACAGCTGTCGGGGGGGTCTACGTTGTGGCATGCTCCACAGATACCTGCCTGGAGACAGGAGCTGACTCTTTGCCAGAAGAGGACTGGCTCTCAGCAGGCTGCCTGAGAGAGAGGGTTGTGAGAGGGGCTGCTCCTCGGTGGTGGATCTCACCCTCCAAGAAGCTGCACTTGGCTATCACGTAAGTCTCTCTGTCCGTCAACTTGACCGCGGCCTGGCCAGACTTCTTGAGGTGCAGCTTCCCGTACCAGGTGTGCATGTGCTTCCACCAGCCGAGGAGCACCTCCGAAGTGTAGCTCAAGCTCTCCGCCTTCTCTCTCCAAGCAGCCTGCTTCTTTTTGGTGTCGCGATAGAGCCTGTGTCCCTTCCCCCATAGATACTCGTTCTCCCTCAGCCACTCCAGCACCTCCTCCTCATGTTCCTCTTCTATTGTATTGCCTCCTCTCCCGTTCACGCGTCTGCCTCCTCCTCCCTTTGTCAGGGCCATATGGGCCCTCATCAGAGGGGCTTTGAGGTTGTAGGGGCTGCCCCTCCACACCACCATCAGCAGCAGCAGCAATAAAACAGTAGCAGCAAAAGCAGGACCAGCAGGACCAGCAGGACCAGCAGCAGCAGCAGGACCAGGACCAGGACCAGGAGCACCAGCAGGACCAGGAGCACCAGCTGGACCAGGAGCACCAGCAGGACCAGCAGGACCAGGAGCAGTGCCAGCAGAGTAAGCACCAGCAGAAGCACCAGCACCAGGAGCAGCGCCAGCAGAGTAAGCACCAGCAGAATCACCAGCACCAGGAGCAGTGCCAGCAGAGTAAGCACCAGCAGAAGCACCACCACCAGATGCAGCATCAGCAGAAGCCCCAGCACCAGAAGATCGAGCCCATGCAGCAGAAGCCCCAGCAGAAGCAGAGTCAGGGCCAGGGGGTGGGAGGGTGGCCTTGTCCCTCTTGCCAGGGCTGGCAGCAGATGGCAGAGGCTTCCGTTTCTTCCCCATGGTTGTTGGGTTGCTGGCTGGCTGGCTGGGTGGGTGGCTGGCAAGCTGTGTCTCGTCCGCTGTGTCCTTTTTACAAACGTTTTGCATCAGTTGGCCAGTGTGACAGGGCCTTAAAGGTCAAAGATTTATGCTTGAATGAATTCCTTTGTACACTTGATCCTTAAGATCACACTTTTCAAACGAAACCTATATTTTATCCAGAGCCCACAGGATATTTTTTTTTTTTACAAAAGCCACCTGAGTCTTTAAACAACTCCAAATTATTTAATCAGGAAAACTGAACATCTTTTATTGCAACCTTAGTTCCAATCAGATTGCCAAGTAGACTTTGCAGTTATAAAAATGTTGAAAAGAGATATTTGAAATACTTCGACAGAAATGCACTTGTGAACTCAAAGAACCATATGGACAGTGCAAGCTAGCAGCCTAGCTCAGTTCCTAATTATTAGCTTAATTTGTGTATTCTCTTTCTCTTCGATAGATTAAAGTTTTTTATGTAGTAGGGAAGATAACGGACATCATTCCCCCTTATTTTACAGTATAACTTCATTAAAGCAGAAGACTGGCTAGTCTCAAAAGGAGTTCTTCACAGGAATTGCTCTACTCCTATTTAGCATATCTGTGAATTCTATCAGTAATGTTTGTTTCTCCTGAATATTTATGAAAGACTGTCCGGTAACCTGCCTGGTGTCTCTGGGTTTGTTCTGCATTAATAATTTCTCAAGTAGAAAGGAATCAGAAAACTCTTCTTCCTTGAGAGGATGGATGGAAGGAAGAAAGGAAGGGAGGGAGGAAGGGAGGGAGGGAGGGAGGAAGGGAGGAAGGGAGGAAGGGAGGAAGGGAGGAAGGGAGG